>CM016625.1:54150013-54750013 GCA_005393395.2 Gossypium australe
AAATTATGAGACCCCTTGAGTAAAGGTTTCGGCTCAACACCAATGAACAAAAGAACAATTGAGAGGGAGCATTCGGCATACACACATGAAAGAGGAGAGATATGGTTGAGAGCTTTCGGTTTGCAAAAGAGAAGAAAAGATAAAAGAACACTCTTGAAAATTCGGCTACTAAGAAAGTTGAGAGGGACAAAACAATTTCGGTAACTAGGTGTTTGCACTTTTGGCTTCAAAGAGAAAAATGAGAGAGACCCTTAGAGTTTCGGTTTGTTTTGACAAAAAGAAAAACAAAAGTGTGGCCTTACCAATTGTTTCATTGCCGAAAAAACACCCAAAATGCCAAGGCACATACGGCACTACCCCAAACCCCATACCAAACCGTCCCACTCCCACTCCCTCACTCACCAATCGGCCAAATCCCCCCAATTACTCACATCCTCACATTCAAACCTCAAGACCAAGTCTTCCTCCTTAATTAGCTCTCCACCATCCATGTCACTACTTGACCAAGTCCAAGTAGTATTTGAACTCCATCCAACTCCTCCCTCCTATGCCGTCCAAATGCAACCCAAAATGGGGGTTTCGCAGCTCGAACTCAGGACATCCCCTCCCTTGCAAATGACGCCACACTCAGCTCCTAGTGGCACCTTGCTCAGCCACTTTGCCAACACTTCTTTTGTGCAATGAAACCACAATTTATTTTCTTAAACCCCAGCTTCCTCAGCTCCCTTCCTATAAAGCCTAAAACAAAAATTCTCCCTAACACTCGGGCATACACCTAGGCTATAATTAAGCCCCCAAAACATAGAAATAGCAACATAGCATACTAACAACATGCAGAACATGCCAAGACAAAAATAGCCCCTAACCGGGATATTACAGTTCTACCCCCCTTAAAAATAATTTCGGCCTCGAAATTACCTGGTCAAAAGAGTTGCGGGTATTGCTGTCTCATCATATCCTCGGGTTCCCACGTCGCTTCTTCTACGCCATGATTCCGCCATAGTACCTTAACCAAAGGCACAGACTTCCTACGCAGAACCTTCACATCCCGATCAAGAATCTGCACAGGTTCCTCCTCCATAGTCAAGTCTGGATTTACCTCGATCTCTTCCACTGCTACCACATGCGACGGATCTGAACGATAACGTCGAAGCATCGATACATGGAAGACGTCGTGAATCTGACTAAGCTCTGCTGGCAACTCAAGCTGATACGCTACTGGTCCAACTCGCCTCAACACCTTATACGGCCCAACGAACCTCGGACTTAGCTTGCCTTTCTTCCCGAACCTCAGTACCTTCTTCCAAGGCGAGACCTTCAGAAACACTCGATCCCCAACAGCAAACTCTATATCTCTCGCTTAAGATCGGCATAAGACTTCTGCCGGTCCGAAGCTTCCTTCAATCGAGCCTGAATCAACTTAACCTTATCCTCAGTCTCCGCAACCAACTCGGGTCCCAACAACTGGCGTTCACCTAACTCTGTCCAACACGTAGGTGAGCGACACTTCCTACCATACAATGCCTCATACGGTGCCATCTTGATGCTCGCTTGGTAACTGTTGTTGTAGGCAAACTCAGCTAATGGTAGAAACTCCTCCCAACTACCTCTGAAATCCAGGACACAACCTCTCAGCATATCCTCTAAATCTGAATAACCCTTTCTGATTGACCGTCAGACTGCGGGTGAAAAGCCGTGCTGAAATCCAAACGAGTACCCAGCGCCTGATGCAATGTCTTCCAGAACCTTGAAGTAAACCTGGGATCCCTATCGAGATTATCGAAACTGGCACCGTGCAACCTCACTATCTCTGAAACATACAGCTTCGCTAGCTTCTGAAGTGAGTAATCAACCCTCACCGGGATAAAGTGAGCTGATTTAGTCAGACGATCCACCACTACCCAAACTGAATCCTTCTTGCTTGGCGTAAGCGGTAACCCACTGACAAAATCCATGGTTATCCTTTCCCACTTCCACTGAGGAATCTTCACAGGCTGAAGCAAACCCGACGGCAACTGATGTTCAGCCTTGACCTGCTGACAAGTCAGACACTTCCCAACAAACTCTGTCACCTCTTTCTTCAAACCAGGCCACCAAAACTGCTCTCTAAGATCTTTATACATCTTGCTACCTCCAGGATGCATAGCATAAGGACTGCTATGTGCGTCCTGAAGAATCTTCTGCCTCAGCCCAACATCTTTAGGCATACAAGCCTTACCTTGAAAACACAGAACCTCATCACTAGACAAGCTGTAACCCTCTAAACCCCCATTCTGCACTTGTAACCTTCGCGCATTCAGAACCTCATCCTCTAACTGTTTCTCTCTGATCTGCTCAACCCAAGTAGGCTTAACCTGCAGCTCTGCCAGAATACTCCCGTCGTCATACAAACTTAAATGGGCAAACAATGCTCTTAAGTCCGAAACAACCTTACGGCTCAACGCGTCTGCTACCACGTTAGCCTTGCCCGGATGATACTCAATAGAACAGTCATAATCCTTCAGCAACTCAACCCATCTACGCTGCCTCAAATTCAAATCCTTCTGAGTCAGTAAATACTTCAGACTCTTGTGATCCGTGTAGACTATAGATCTCTCCCCGTACAAGTAGTGCCTCCAAATCTTTAAGGCGAAAACTACAGCCGCTAGCTCCAAATCGTGCGTCGGATAGTTGACCTCTGTGGCCTCAGCTGCCGAGAAGCGTAAGCCACAACCTTACCTTCTTGCATCAGCACACAACCCAGACCCGTATGTGATGCGTCGCAATAGACTGTGTATTCCTTACCAGCCTCAGGTTGAATTAAAACCGGAGCCTCAGTCAAGATCTTCTTTAACTTATCAAAGCTTTCCTGCTGTTTCTCAGTCCAAACAAATGGAACCTCTTTCCTTAATAACTTAGTCATCGGCGCTGCTATTAACGAGAAACCCTCAACAAACCTTCGGTAGTATCCAGCCAAACCCAGAAAACTACGAATCTCAGCCACTGACCTAGGCGGCTTCCAATCCAAAACTGCCTCAATTTTACGAGGATCTACACGAATCCCCTCAGCCGACACTACATGACCCAAGAACGTCACTTCTCTAAGCCAGAACTCGCACTTACTGAACTTAGCATAGAGTTGCTTTTCCCTCAGAATCTGCAGCACCACTCTCAAATGCGCATCATGCTCTTCCTCTGTCCTTGAGTACACCAAGATGTCGTCTATAAAAACCACGACGAACTGATCTAGATACTGCTGAAACACCCTGTTCATCATATCCATAAACGCTGCCGGTGCGTTAGTCAACCCGAATGGCATTACTAGGAATTCGTAGTGCCCATACCGAGTCCGAAACGCTGTTTTATGGATATCAGCCTCCTTAACCTTCAACTGATGGTACCCAGACCTCAGATCAATCTTAGAGAATACCGCAGCACCCTTCAGCTGATCAAACAAGTCATCTATCCGTGGCAACGGATACTTGTTTTTAATCGTCAGCTTGTTCAACTGGCGGTAGTCTATACACATCCGCATCGTACCATCTTTCTTCTTAACGAATAATACTGGCGCACCCCACGGCGAGACACTTGGCCTGATAAAACCTCGATCCAATAACTCCTGGATCTGAGCCTTAAGCTCCACCAATTCCTTTGGTGCCATCCTATACGGAGCAATAGACACTGGCGCAGTCCCGGGTAACAGATCAATCCCGAACTCTACCTCTCGATCTGGCGGCAAACCCGGAAGCTCCTCAGGAAACACATCCGCAAATTCCTTAACAGTACGAACCTTCTCAACAGCAGACTCTTCCGCCTCTAAGGCATACACATGAACCACATATGCTTCGCAGCCCTTCCTGACCATCTTCTCCGCTTTCAAAGCAGATACCACATTTGATAAGTAATCTCTCCTATTACCTATCATGGCCACTTCTTCACCATCCACCGTCTTAAGAACCATACGCTTAGCCGCGCAATCCAACCTCGCCTGGTACTTAACCAGCCAATCCATCCCAAGAATCAGATCGAACTCCCCAAACGGCAGTTCCATCAGATCAGCAGCAAATACTACCCCTTGAAGTTCTAGAGGTACATCTCTAAACAGTTTATCTACTACTACAGAGTGACCTAGAGGACTAATCACAGTCATCTGCCTAGAAGATATCTCAGAGTCTAAGTCCATTGTCTCTACTATACTACTGGCAACATAAGAGTGCGTCGAACCCACATCAATTAAAGCAGTATAAGGAGTACCAAAAATCAAGAACGTACCGGTTATGACGTCCGGTGCGTCGCCCTCCTCTCGGCGCCTCGCAGCATACACCAATCCAGGCTGTCTAGCATCAGAACTACCCGCACCTCTGCCCGGTGCTCCACGGCCCCGACCAGATCCATAACCACCTCTGCCATTACCACGGCCCCTCTGCGGTGGCGGTCCATTACCTCTGAACTGATTACGGCCCTGACTCTCAGACTGAATCCTGGCCATCCTACGCGGACAGTCCCTAATGCGATGCTCCAGAGAACCACACTCGAAGCAACCTTTACCTCCCGTCCAGCAACCACCCCAATGAGATTTCCCACACTGATTACACTGCGGCGGTCCCTGCCTAGCAGCAACAAACCTAGCAGACTGATTCTGCCCACTCGATCTAGCCCTCTTCTGCGGATTACCCGACGAACCAGAAGACCCAAAGCTCCTTTTAAGTCTACTCCTGTCCATGCTCTGCCTTACCGACTCCTTAACACCCTCGGCTACCTTAGCCTTCTCAACTAAGACAGCAAACTCGCGCTCCTGCTGAGGAGCAATCAGCAGCCTCAACTCGTCTCGCAGACCATCCTCGAAACGAACACACCTCTCATGCTCAGTGGCTACAATACCCCTGGCATACCTACTCAGCTTCAGGAACTCAGCCTCGTACTCAGCAACAGATTTACTCCCCTGAACCAGCCTCAGAAATGCCTTTCTCTGGGAGTCGATGTAACTAGCCCCGATGTACTTCTTTTGATATGCAGTTCTGAAGTAATCCCATGTCAAATCCTCCGCGGCCACACTATCCCGAACCGTGAGCCACCACTGATACGACTCATCCTGGAGAAGCGATACAATACCCTTCAGCTTCTCTTCAGCCGTCAAGTCCAGATCATCCATGATTCGCTCAGTTGCCTCCAGCCAATATTCAGCAGTGCTAGGAGCAACACCAGATGCGCCTCGAAAGAATTCAGCCCCATTAGCCCGGAGTCGCTCAGGAACTGATTTCCTAACTCCTGCACCACCACTTGCCCCAGCTACCCTTTCCAACACTCGCAGCATCGCCTGTGACACTGCGTCGTCCAGTCTGATCTTGGAACTCACCACCTCCAGCTGGTGGGGAACCGGTATCTCATTTTCTGAACCCTGCCCAGATCCTACGGGCTCAGAAACTGTCATCCTACCCCTACCTCTACCACGAGTGTTACGACCACGTCCACCTCGAGTGCTCATATCTAATCTTTCTACGTATCTGATTAAAGAATTTTATGCATCAGTATTTTTTTCCACTTGTTTAAAAAGCAAGTCTTATGAATATTTAAAGGGGATTTGTTCTCGCAAGTTCACAGAATCCTATTAGTTTAAATCTCTAAAGTAGTGTACTATTGCTAATCATCAAATCATATAACATCCAATCAAATCACAAAGAATAGTCCGGGGTACTTACCTGGGCGAACTGGTGCCGGAGACTCGGTGCCATGCCTTTCAACTATACTTTCAAAACAACCACTTAAAACAGATTTTTGAAACCATTTTGGGCCTCAGGCCCACAGCCGAGCCTTTGAACTTGGCTCTGATACCACAAATGTAACACCCCAAACCCGGACAAGACACCACGTCCGAGTCTGGTATGCTACGAGGGAAAGTATTTTTTGAAAAGTTAGATTTTCCGTTTAAAAGCTGAGTGAAAACATCGTGTGTTTGAAACAAACTTGAGTAGTCTTGTTTGAAAAACGGTTGATGTATCTGAAAACCCGGAGATTTTGAAAACTTAGCCATAATGTGTAGTTAAAACGAGTTTATACCATTTAAAACCTCATTAGTTTCTTAGTGACACTTAAAACACTTTTAATCTTAGAAGAACTACAAGTTTGAATTGTAAACCAGTTGTATTTGTTCATCAAAAAGGCTTAGTGTGATATCCGATGGTATAGTTTAAAAACACATTGCGTTCTAGTTTGAAAACATTATCTTTCCAAGTTTTAGTAAAATTTTTACCAACTTCTTTTGTTAAGGCATATTTAAAATCTAATTAAAACATAAACAACATAAAATAACTTTAAAGGCCTTTTACAAACCAAATAAACCCAATTAAAAGTAAATAAACTAAAGTACCCAATTAGTAGAGTCTGAGTAAAACTTTATTAAAGCATGGCATGTGCACCCCGAGTCCATCCCGGCTCCACGTCCGCAGCTACGGGTCACCTGAAATGTCAAAGGAGAGGGTGAGTCGAGTGACTCAGTGTGTAATTCCCGCTCCCGAAGAATCAACATGCTAACACACATCATACATAGCAACATGATTAATGCAACCCGATCCTAACCATCCATATCGCCTTTTCTACCCCGTGTGGTACCAAACCACTGGTGGTGCCAAACCACTGGTGACATATAGTCACAATGTGTTACCAAAACACTGGTGTCCCAAAGACACAATATCCGTCAATGTGGTACCAAACCACTGGTGTCCCAAAGACACAATGTGCTACCAAAGCACTGGTGACCGAAGTCACAAATCCAATGATGATGGGGCCAACCATCGTGTATACCAAATCACTAGCAGACGATCCCATATCTCAAGTGGGGCCAACCCACGGTGGTCAAACCACAGGGACAAGTCGCAATGAGGTGCCAAACCTCTGGTGTCCCAAAGACACAATGTGCTACCAAAGCACTGGTGACCGTAGTCACGAATCTGGTGATGGGGCCAACCCATCGTGTGTTACCAAAACACTGGCGTCAATCCCGTATAATCATCTGTGGGGCCAACCCACTGTGGTACTGAGCCACTGGGACGAGACGCTGAGGTACCAAACCTCTGGAGGTGCCAAACCTCTGGTGACCCAAAGTCACAAAGTGTGCTACCAAAGCACTGGTGCTCGTCAGCACAAAATATCTCTGCTCCCTCCTCTCATATCACCCATCAATATACTATACTCATGTAATCATGCATCTCATATAAGTCATGCATATTATGCCAACATACCAAGCATTATCTCTCATAGCATACATACCAACATAGGTCATGATATATACTTCATTAATAGCACTCATAATAGAATATACTTACCCGAATCATCCACATACCCCATTTGGGTATTCATTTGTCCATACCGTTATAATTTTTAACAGGCAACAGGTTTATTAATAATCTTACTAGGTATCAGTGTGTTAGTTTACACACCTGGTAAATCCGAGTCTAAAGATCCTGACCAAAGTGATCTAAATCCCTCGATTGCTAACTCCTACAATCGGCCAAACATAGAATTAGGCACTATGACATTCGGCCATCAACAATTAACCAAAGAATCAACATTAACCTCTACCTTATACTTGCGAATGGTTTGGTTTCTAACCAAACCCCGAACCAGTAGTGGTTCTCTTTGACAATCGGCCTTCACCTAGAAATAGAATCATTAGTCTCTTGTAGCCTATCCTAATGAAATCAAACGAGTGAAGTAATCTCACTACCACACTTAACCAATCACTTAACAGATGAAGACGGCTCCGCTTGTTTGCTTCCACACTCCAATGACCCTATGACAAGGAGATTAACATCCTTCCTTAATAACCAAAACCGGCCTTTGATCACGCCATAACCAATAAAAAACAAAAGAGGGAAAGAAATATGGCCATTCGGCCAAGAGCTTACCAATACCAAACGATCGAAACAAGACCCCAACACCCTACTGATATTCGGCCAACACTACACTAGGAGAAAAGAATTCGGCTTTAGGTGTAAAGGAGAGAAAAAGATTGTAAATGGGCAGAGTTTCGGCACAAAGAATAATCAAAGAAAACGGCTAAAGAGTTTTGAAGCAAGTAGAGAATAAAAGATAGATGGAGAGAATACTTACGGTTTTTGAAAGAAAAAGGATTGATGAAAGTGTTTTGAAGACTAGAGTTTCGGCTAACAAGATGTTAATAGGAGAAGAAATTATGAGACCCCTTGAGTAAAGGTTTCGGCTCAACACCAATGAACAAAAGAACAATTGAGAGGGAGCATTCGGCATACACACATGAAAGAGGGAGAGATATGGTTGAGAGCTTTCGGTTTGCAAAAGAGAAGAAAAGATAAAAAACACTCTTGAAAATTCGGCTACTAAGAAAGTTGAGAGGGACAAAAACAATTTCGGTAACTAGGTGTTTGCACTTTTGGCTTCAAAGAGAAAAATGAGAGAGACCCTTAGAGTTTCGGTTTGTTTTGACAAAAAGAAAAAACAAAAGTGTGGCCTTACCAATTGTTTCATTGCCGAAAAACACCCAAAATGCCAAGGCACATACGGCACTACCCCAACCCCATACCAAACCGTCCACACTCCCACTCCCTCACTCACCAATCGGCCAAATCCCCCCAATTACTCACATCCTCACATTCAAACCTCAAGACCAAGTCTTCCTCCTTAATTAGCTCTCCACCATCCATGTCACTACTTGACCAAGTCCAAGTAGTATTTGAACTCCATCCAACTCCTCCCTCCTATGCCGTCCAAAATGCAACCCAAAATGGGGGTTTCGCAGCTCGAACTCAGGACATCCCCTCCCTTGCAAATGACGCCACACTCAGCTCCTAGTGGCACCTTGCTCAGCCACTTTGCCAACACTTCTTTTGTGCAATGAAACCACAATTTATTTTCTTAAACCCCAGCTTCCTCAGCTCCCTTCCTATAAAGCCTAAAAACAAAAATTCTCCCTAACACTCGGGCATACACCTAGGCTATAATTAAGCCCCCAAAACATAGAAATAGCAACATAGCATACTAACAACATGCAGAACATGCCAAGACAAAAATAGCCCCTAACCCGGGATATTACATTAAAACTTAAAGAAAAACCGAAAAAAATAATTTATGGAAATAAAAACTTGATGGCCCCTCGAGTCTGCCTCGACTCCCGTGTCCACGATCTACTGCTCATCTGAAAAGTTAGGAAAATAAAGGGTGACCAAGACTCATTGTGCAAATCCCGAAAACACATAAAAGGCGTGAGGCCCACAAACACATTATGGGCCTTGGCCCATACATAATGGCAACAAAACATTTTCATACAACATGGCCCAACCCAAACCTAATAATCCATCCTCTACACACCAGCTCGTACCAGCCAACACACCTTGGGGATTTCTATAATCAACCCACCAACCGCTATACACCATACCGACAGTCATGCTGCCTATTCCTATCAATCAGGAATAAATTTAACGTGGCTTAGCCACCGATCATTATGTGACCTCATAATATAACGTGGCTCAGCCACCGATCACTATTGTGACCTAATTTTACAATTCGTGGTTTAACCACCGATAACCAAGTGACCTATTAACATGCTCTTCCCCTTCATCATATTAACCCCATCCCATGCATACATACATGCAGAATTAAAACAATATACTACCTAAAAGTTCACAATCTATCACATACATCGATACACATAGAGAAGTTTCTATGATTACGTACCTGGCATCCCTTGCCTACCCTTTTCGGGTAATACAACTGTCCATATAGCCTTTTTTCGGCTTCTAGCCCATAGCATATATTTAGTACAGATTAATTAGTGTGTTAGAGATCTACACACCTGATTACCGACAAGACGAGACTTCCTATGTCGACACTATCAGAAGCCGATACGACTGCTAACTATCTAAGATTTTGTTCTGACGCCGGTCCACAACCCGGTGGCCAATCCCGAACTACTGACACTGCTCGTTTCTTAAACTTAGGGATTGGGTTTACAGATCCAATCCCCTCCTTCACCTGATCGATATTTGATTCCATCAAAAGACCTTATCAGTTGCTACCATCATAACATATGGTTAAGATCACAATTACGATAGTGAATCTAACGAGAATCTAAGGAAAACAACTTACCTTGAAATCCCGAAAAGAGAGATATGAGGTTTAGATACTAGCGGTTTCGGCTTTTAGATCTAAGCGATCTACTTCAATTCCTGAATGTCGCCCAACACGTAAACACAAGAAACCAACAATCCATTAGCCTTTCGGCTTTGTCTTCTAAAAATCGAAAGAGAAAAAGAATAGATCAAAAGAAATCGGCACCTACCTTTACAGAGAATTCGACAACTCCTAGAATATTTCGGCTTTTGAGAAGGTCAAAAAGAAAAGATGATCTCAAGAGATCTATGAACTTTCGGCTTTTGAGAAGGTCAAAAAGAAAAGATGATCTCAAGAGATCTATAAAGTTTTGGCTTTTGAGAAGGAGATAATTGAGAGAAAAGAATAATATCGAACGTAAAGAAGTGATATGAACGGTATAAGAAAAAGAATAATTTCGGCAAGGCTAGGGCAGATTCGGCTATGGCAGACAAATGTGAAAAGAAAGAATGCTTAAGGGAGTTTTCGGCTTTTATTCAGAAAAGGAGGAAAAGAGAGAAGATGAAAACCCTAAATGCCGAAAATAAAGAAGAGAATGAGAGAATAAAACCCTAATGCCAATTTTAATTAAAATAGTTGGGCTTCATGCAACTTGAATTTGGGCCTCCTCAGTTGACGCCACTTCCCTTCTTTTAAGTGGCGCCACTTTGCCACTGGGCCACAAGCCCATTTGTATCTTAAACCATGCACAACTAATTTTATCTATATCCAAATTCTAAAGTCCATTTAAAAAGAAAACCAAAATTTCCTTAAAGCCAAAGTTTGATGCCGGGACTTCATAGAAGCCCTCTAACATTCCAAAATCACTTATCCAATAGGTCCAACTTGCGCTAAAGCCAATCTCTTGTTCTCCAAAAATTTTAAACGCTACTACGCTCAAGGCCCATTGGGCTCAATCCTACTAGGCCCAAATTCGGGATGTTACATCTTCCCTAACTCTGACCTTCTCGGCTTGGCTCCTTGGCCTCGCTTTCGCTCCCTTAAACTGGTGATACTCGAGGCTTATTTATAGGCTCTTGGGACGTGATTCTTTCTCCCTAAGTATCCTTTTCCGACAAAAATTGCTCTCTCCAGCGTCAGAGGCATGGCCAAGTCACACGCCCGTGTGAATCGAGACTTGATCGTGTTCGGATTTCTCTTGAGGCACGGCCGTGTGTGATGGGGTTGAGGCCATGCTCTAGGTGTTCGTCGAGGCACAGCTGTGTGTGCTTTGGCTCAGGCCGTGTCGATTTCGTTTAAAGGCCCATTTACTTTGTTTTAAGCCCATTTTGTGTTCTTTTCATCCTCGGGTGCTTTCCTGATTATAAAACATGAAAAGAAAGGATTACAAGCACCTTTTTATATAAAACAAGGGATAAATCGTCCAAAAGCATATTAAATGTGGGATAAAAATATGTTGCTTTTATGGTTTATCAAGACGATTCAGAGGAACAGTTCGGTAAGTTTCTTAAACTTTTAATGAAATTACATATTAACTTACCTCTTCTTGAAGCTCTTTTCCAGATGCCAGATTCGAGGAAACTTTTAAGACAACTCTTAGCAAACAAACGCAAAATAGACGAAGAGCACCATGTGGAATTAAACGCAACATGCTCAGCAATGTTACAGAATAAACTACCACGAAAGGTAAAAGATCCAGGGAGTTCTACTATTCCATGTTTAATTGGTAGTTTAACCATTGATAACGCTTTAGCTGATTTAGGGGCAAGCATAAATGTCATGCCTTATACATTGTTTAAACGACTAGGTCTAGGGAAGCCCAAACAAACTAGGATGAGCATTCAATTAGCTGATAAAACGGTTAGAATTCCTAGGGGCATTATCGAAGATGTTCTTGTCAAAATCGATAAATTTGTTTTCCCAGTAGATTTTGTTGTCTTAGACATGGATGAGGATAGTTCAATCCCCTTAATTTTAGGAAGACCTTTTCTAGTAACTGCCAAGACTAAAATTGATGTCACCACAGGCGAACTCATTCTTTGCATAGGTGACGAATCACTCAGTCTCCAAGCTCTTGACTCGACCAGGACAACAGTCGATAAAGGTAAGAAAGTCACTTCATTTGATAATCAAATTGTTCAACTTTCATCGCAGGAAACACCATAGGAAGACAACCCTAAGCCAAATCTTAGACCCCAAACCAACAAAGATGAATTACGTATGGAACAAAGCCTTAGGGTCGACAAATTAGAAGAGCAGAAGACACACGTCAAAGAAAAATCGAAACCACACAAAGCAAAACCTAAAGAACCACCTGAAGAACTAGTAGGAACATCAAATCACTTCAAAATAGGAGACCAGGTACTGTTAGACAAAGCCGATCCTCGCATCACCACATCAGACCTGAACATAAGGGAGGAAATTCTTCTGAAGCTACACGATATCTTCCCCCATGGAACAGTCGAGGTAAGCAATCCAACATTCGGTACTTTGAAGGTAAACGCTTCTCGACTTAAACTTTATCAAGAAAACAGAACTGTAAGCATGAGGGAAGATATCCAAACCTTTAAACCTCTCTGATTTTTACAATTACGAGGAAAAGTCTAGCTTAAAACTATAAACGAGTGCTTCTCAGGAGGTAACCCGAGCACTAACATTATTTTCTTTCAATTTTATTTTTAGTTTCTTTATTTCCCTTCTTTCTTTTCCTTTAAACTGACCAAAAGTGCAGAATTTCAAGGTCACACGGTCTTACACACAGCCGTGTCTGTGACCGTGTGGACCACCAGAATCTCCGTACTGACTTATCAGAGGCCGTGCGAATCATTCCCAACCACTTTTCCCAGTCACGGATCTAACCACTACCACACGGGCTCCATAAAAGTGGCACGCCCATGCCTCTCAACCGTGCAAAGCTACTGACTTACACACCACAGGCAGAACACGCCCATGTTTCCCAACCGTGCTAACATACTGACTTCACATACACGGGCGTGGTTAGCAGAAGAACAGCCAGAGAGATACAGCACGCACAGACAGACGGCCGTGTAAATCGACACGCCCCTAGTCCACGGGCGTGGGAACATGGCAGATTTGAATTTCTATTTAAACCCCACAGCCCTTCCCTTTCTTCCCATCTGATTTCTTCTTTCTTTTCTTTTCTCCCTTCTCTCTCTCAGACTTTTTCCTCTTTATAATAAACCTCTAGATCCTTGAGGCATCCAACATTATGTCGAAGAAGCAAAAAAGGCCAACCATAGCCTTCTCAAAGAAGAACGATCAACATGAGTTCATGCCGGCAGCTTCGTCTCAACACCAAGCCAAGGGTCTTTGAGACCAATTAGTTTTTATTTTTCCTTTCTCTTTTGCTTCAATTTCCTTCTCTTTAACAATCTTATGCTTAGTCTAGTTTAACTTATTTTAGTTTCTTAGTGTCAGGTTCGCCAGGCTGCTAGGGAATCACGCCACTTCTGCCACCGCCAGCACCTCCGCAGCCCTAGAAGTTACACCCACCTCGCGAACCATCCATCAATAAAGACTCTCCGGTCCATCCACCTTTTCTTTTATCTTTATTTTCCTTCTTAGTCTCATTTCCTTTTCCTTTCTTGTTTTTAATTATATTTTTAGGTTATTTTAAAATTGTCTAAATAAACCCTGGCTAATCCTCTACGAGCTCCCCAATTTCTTCATCTAGCACAGGTTCGTCATCCAGACCGACCTCTCCAAGGATACCATCCAAAATTCAGGGAGTATTCTTTCCCCTTCTCTTTTGATTTATCCTATAAATGTTATATCTATCTTTGTACATTGAGGGCAATGTACATCTTAAGTGTGGGGGTGAATATTTATCTAAAGAAGGGCCTAACTTTCTACATTATTCTCAAATCCGGCCAAACTTTTTTCATTATTCTCAAATCCCTGAATTTAGTATTGTCTTTAAGTAAATTTTTCATATTACTAATTAGGATGAAATTTCTAATGATTTATGGTTTTTATTGACATGTTTTTTATTAAGTTATTGATAATTGTGCATTGATGATTAAATTTTAAGATACTAGAGAATCAAGCATGATAAGTCTATTTTTTAAAAATTAAAATTTTTGCTAGGTTGTTAACCTAAATTTGAATATTGCTTTGAAATTTGAAATTTATGAGATTGATGTCAAAACACCCATAATTTTCGTGAGATTTTGAGCCTTATAGAGCATATATTCTTTTTCGTGCTCACTTTTTGATTATGAGTGTGTCAACTTTGAACTGTTATTCTAGAACTTGCCTCGTTCATACATGCTGAGACCACATTTATGATTTAATATACAAAGATGATAAAGGCACCTAGGTTTTAACCCACTCACTCCACTAAATAGCCTACCTCCATAAATTAACCCCTAGCGAACCTCGTTGATCCTAACAAACCTCTTTATTGACTCACCTATTAATAATCCAAAAACCCCTTTGTATTTGTTATCACCCTTTCTTTTGACTACCCTTTAATCGAGATATGATTTGATTAGTTACCAAATTATATTATGCTATGAATTGAATTCATCATTATTAGTTTGTTCTTAAAAAAAAATCAATATTCAGTTTTAATAGTGAGCTTATACAGTTAAAGTTTATATTCCAAAAAAAAAAAGCTCGTATTGTTAGGATTATTATTATTAGTCGATGTAAATATTATTTCAGTATCCATTAGGTAGGTACTTGTCAATTCAATCTCGATTCTCACTTTCTAATTTCAGCCTTTATCCACACCTTAACCCTAACCCCGTTACAACCCTAACAAAGACCTTTTGATCTGTTTATTATCTCATTTTACAGTGGTGGAGATTTGATTTTCAGGCAAGCTTATGGGATTAACTTTTTAGGTTCGACGTATGAGTGCTTCTTTTTATAAACCTGAAACACCTTGAGTGATTTGAGTGAATCTATAGTGAGGATGTCAACTCTTGTCAATTTCGAATTAAAGGTAATTATTCAGATAAAGGGAGACACCTACTTTTTTGAATTACAAATGAATGACTTATCATTGTTTGAATCTTTAGGACTCTTTGAATTGAATTATCCATGTATAAATTATCTATGAATTATGATGAGACATTGTTGATAGGAATTATGAATTATGGAAAGTTTGATTTAATTGTATGTTGAGAATTTTGCTTGAGGACAAGCAAAAGCTTAAGTGTGGGGGTATTTGATAAACCCTAATTATAACATATTTTAATCCCACGTTTAGCTTGTTTTTAGATGATTTATTCCTCAGTTTATGTAAAAAGGTGCTCTTAATCCTTTCTTTTCATGTCTTATACCCAGGAAAGCACCCGAGGATGAAAAGAACACAAAACGGGCCCAAAACGAAGTAAATGGGCCATATCACGAAATTCACACGGCCTGGCCCAAAAAGCACACGGCCGTGCCGCAACGAGCATCTAGAACACGGCCTCACCCCGACTTACACGGCCGTGCCTCAACTTAGAAATTCGAACACGGCCTGAAGACGAGTCACACGGGCGTGTGACATGGCCGTGCCCCTGCCGTGGACTTAGACAACTTCAGTCGGAAAAGGATACTTAGGGAGAAAGAATCGCATTCCAAGAGCCTATAAATAATCCCTAAGTACCACCTTTGAAGGGGCGTGGAGCTAGGACAAGGAGCCAAGCCGGAAAGGTTAGAATTGTGGGAATCACTCGAAGTTAGCTAGTTGATCCATCCCAAGAAGCTGGAATTCTACTCAAGACGGCAAATTTCTCTAATTCCTTCAGGGAGTTTTAGGGATTTCTTATGTTTTGTTTTATCTTTTCTCTTGAGATGTTTTCTTTATTTGTTATGAACTAAACCCCTCAGATACCTGAAGGGGACGAAACCTCGATGAATCTTTTTATCGTTTTCTGAATTATATGATAAATACTTAGTTCGTTCTTAATTATGCATGCTTAATCCAAATCTGATGTGCTTAAGTGAAGGAGGATTAGACCCTGCTTAAGAGTAGATCTAGCATAATTAAGCGGAGTTGATCGAACGCCTAGAGATAGGGTTACGAGATTTTGCCAGATTAGGGTGAAACCTAATATGGGAATCCATAGATTGATTTACTGCTATTCTAGGGGGTTATTATAAGAGAACGAGAGTTCCACTAATTAACCTAGGGTTAGACGTTATTCGCCTCGAGAGAGGGTTTAATATACGTTAGGGAGTCCTACGGATCAAACTAAGTGAATAAATCGTATGGTTCAGTGTTAGATAACAAGTGAAGTCTAGGTGGATTCTTCCTAAGAGTATTGTCATGACCAACTGAGTTTTTCTTCTAGTTATTTCCCAATTCGTTCTTTTTTCTTTGCATCTTTAGCTTAGTAGTTGTTAATTTAGATTAAAGCAATTTCACTTTATTTTAGGCTAAATAATAAAAAGAAAGTTAGTATTAGTACTTTTAGTTCCTTTGGGTTCGACAATCCGGTCTTGCCTAAGCTATACTACTGTTCGATAGGTACACTTGCCTTTAATCGTTGTCAGAGTTAGTTTCCAGGTTTGATCATTTGTTTTATAAATTTTTAAAACTCTGATTTCAGCGATCAGTCATGCATCCTCAAACAAGAGTTTCTACCAATATACTGGCTTCACGATTCTAAGGCCAATTGCCACTTTCAACAGTAGAACCTCCCCCACGGCATCTCTGATCTTGACCACCATGGCCCTTGACCCTACCCCGTACATGTAACAGCCTGATTTTGTCCCTAATCGGAACAGTGATTTCGGGACCACAAATCTGAGTCGAAAAAATATTTTTATGTTATTTTCTATGTTCATTATGTGTGAATTGGTGTGTGTGAAATTTTCGTATTAAAATTTGATCGTTTCGGTTCCTAATTTTGAAATAGGGCTTAATCGCGTAAAATGAAACTTTGTTGGTTAAAGGAGATAGTGCCTAATTGTTGTTGTGTTTATAAATTGAATGCTTTAAGTAGCAATTTAGCCATAATGGAACATAGTGGCCTGTAACATCCCCAAACCCGGCCCATTCACTACGACCGAATCTGGTTATGTTAGTGAAAATATTTTTGACTTAGAATAAAATAGTAGAAATTTATTTGCTCTTGGAAACCATGTTCTTTTGAAAATATAGCCACATGTTTAATAATTCCACATTTGAATAAGTAAGTTATAAAAATATAACCATCTTCACATAGTGTTTCAATTTAAACAAACCATAATAGAGTTAATAATATGATGATACCGAAAATAATAAAATAAATCCTTATTACAACCATTATTTAAAAGAAATACTTAATATTTAATATAACTAAAAACATCTCCTTCGGCATGGGCCACCATGTGTCCTCTCCAATCCCGGTCCATCTCATGAATCACCTGAAATGTTAGGAAAATAATTGGGTGAGTCCACAGACTCAGTGCATAACCAGGACACAAATTTCCCACACGTATGGGCTTGGCCCATACCCACACAGCCATCGAAACAAATCATGCAATAATGCTTTTCAGCCCAACCCACTATCCAACCGTAACACCTACCTTAGCAGACTCCCTGCCTAAGGTCGTGGATAAACCACCACTGATCACATCGTGATCCAAAATCCTTACCTTGGCAACTCACTGCTCAAGGCCGTGGCTGAGCCACCGATCAACCAAATGATCTCAACATCAATAACTGTCTACGGTGACGCACATAGCCATCAACCGCCGAGATGGGCACCTAGCCAACATCTCCCTTGAGGTAGCACGAAGCTAACCATCAAGCGCCAACGTAGCCGGAGCTATCATTAGACCACGTACACCTTGTGTACACTTCCTCCTTCATTGAATCAAGCCCAAACCCCATGCAACTATATAAATGCCACATGTTAAGTCATCACATCACATGAGTATATACACATATCATATCAAGTATTATCACGTTAACATAATATACAAGGTTTATTTACCTGATATCTGATTGCCCAACTCATGGTATCCACCACTCAAGCCAACATAATTGGTTACCACACATAATACATATGATTATACATTAAACAACTAACCAGAGAAACAGTGCGGTGATTACGTACCTTCTAGCACAAACAATCAAAACCCGAAATGCTACTTAATGCCTCTGCAAAAGTTGACTAAACGAATCCCGAAAAGATCTCCTGCGCTAGGCTCTCCTCCCCTACAAACGGCCTTGACATCAAATACTTAACCATCTTAGACTTAAACGGAATACCAAAAACATAGCTTACCAAAAGCCTTACCACCACTTACCGAATCTGACTACCAATGATTGAGGAGAAGAATCCGAAGAGATCCACACCACACCTAGAATTCGGCCAAGGTGCAAACTAATAAAAGAGGAGAAGTTTCGGCTACCAAGGGATTAAAAGAAAATTAATAAAAAGCAACCATCGATTAAATGGTCAAAGAAGAAATTGGCAAGGGTATATGCTGCTTGGGAGGATTCGGTTTCAAGGTAGAAAAAAAATAAGAAAATTCCACTTGAACCTTCGGCTAGCTACACAAGACTATGGCTGACCAAAATGCACCAAATGTGGACTAAAAGAATTCGGCAAAGGTCAAAAGAAATTTATGAAAGAAGGCTGCCCATTTAAATAGCAATTTCGGCACATGCTTCCCACCTTGAAGACTCCTACTTTCGGCTGCTACTTCAAAAACTCCAGGCCACTAATTCAAATTGATTTGAATTAGCCAACTAATTTATCCATATCATATTAAAAAATTAAACCACCAGCAACCATTATCTCTTATTCTAATTTAAAACTAACTAATATAATCCTTTATTTATCTAAAATAATAAAATAATCAAATGCTTATCACCTCCTACCAGCCGAATTCAAAAAATCAACCTGATCTTAATCCATTTGAAGATACCATGTGCCGTCCCACCTTCAAATTGCTGCCAAAAGGAATAAAATAAAAAAAACTCCAAATGCCACTCACATGGTTCGAACCTGGAACCTCTACTGCACACCTTACCCCCAACGCCCAGGCCACTCGGCCACTTTGATTTTTATGCCAAAAACCCCCATCATTTTATTTTAAAACCAACCTACTTCATCCCATTACCGCACCTAAAATATAAACGCCAAAATGCTACTCCAGGCGCTCGAACCTGCGCCCCCGCTCCCCTCCAACTCCTATGTGCCCCACGAGAACCACTACGCCAACTGGACTTCCATGTCCACCAAGCCACACCATTAATTTTTAAGGCATACTTAGCCCAGTCCCTTGACGCACAAAAATAAAACAAAATTGCTGCCCCAGCAGCTCGAACCCTTGCTCCCCTAGGCGTCACCCTCCAAAGCCCCCAAGCAGCGCCTCCACGCCACTTTGCCAGATCCTTTCTTGCGTTTTAAACTCCCCCAATTTATTTTTAAGGCCTTCCTGCCCTATTTCCCCTTTAGACCCTAAAAATAAAAAATTTTCCAAAGCCTTTCCCTTTCGTCCAAGCATTCTTAAACCTCTAAAACACATCCAAAAACACCCAAAAACCTTCCAACACTGGAATTATACACGAATTGCCTAGCCCCTAAACCAGGGTGTTACAATTCTACCCTCCTTAAAATAATTTCGTCCTCGAAATTACTTGTCTAGACTAACAGCTCAATTCCTCCCACTACGCTATGGCTGCGCACTCTGATCTTAAAGAGCTAACATGCTTCTAGGCACAGTTCCTAAGTTCATACTCAAGGTTCCAACTACTTTACGAGCAACAAATCAAACAATCACCAAAGCAAACAAAACAACAAAGAATATTCCAGACCTAAGGAACTTACCCATTCATCCTCTCTCTCTCCGACGAACTGCATAAACCAGACCTGGCTGCCTTGCCTCGGTGCCACCATTACCACGGCCTAAAGCTCCACGACCTCGGCCGGAACCATTTCCTCCATGGTTCGGACCACGACCTCTCGTCGCTTACTGACCACCTCTGCCTGGTTGCACATAACCTTGACCCCCTGTCTGAGTCCTATTCGGGTTCTGGGGACAATCCTTAACCAGATGAGTCTTAGACTTGCATCTAAAACATTCTCGAACACGATTCCAGCACTCGCCAACATGGTACCTTCCACATTGAGCGCACGAACGATCTGGATTTTCGGTGGCTGGCTTAGCAATACGAACAGGAGTCTCGACTCTCGGTCTTTTCTGAACCCTCTCAACCATTTCTGGCGATCCAACACTTCTCTTATCACGGTTTCTTTCTCTGTTGTGCCTCTCAGCCTTTTTGACCTCCTCAGCTATTCGAGCTTTCTCCACTAAAACGGCGAAGTCTCTTTCCTGATGTGGAGCAATCAAAACTCGCAGCTCATCCCGCAGACCATCTTCAAATCTGACACATCTCTCATAGTCCGTTGCCACGATGCCCCGAGCATACCGACTCAAACGCAGAAACTCAGCTTCGTACTCCGCTATTGACTTGCTACCCTACACCAGATTGAGGAACGCCTTCCTCTGAGCGTCCACATAGCTCGCTCCGACATACTTCCCCTCGAACTTGATCCTAAAATAACCCCAATCCACTCGATCTGCTGGGGTACTTTCCTTAACCGTGAGCCACCACTGGTAGGCCTCATCCCGTAGCAACGAAACAACACCCTTAAGCTTCTCCTCAGCAGTCAAGTCTAAGTCGTCCATAATCCTTTCAACAGCCTCAAGCCAGTACTCTGCCACGTTTGGAGCTACCCCAGACACTCCTCTGAAGACCTCGGCTCCATTCGCCCTAAGCCTTTCGGGCACTGACTTCCGAGTCCTATTGCCCACATTGGCTCCTGCCACTCGTTCGAGCACTCGCAGCACAGCTTGTGACACTGCGTCGTCTCCTCCAGTCTGATCCTGCTGTTCAACCTCAACAGCTGGTGGCGGTGCATTGCTCTCTGACCCATGGCGTGACCCAACCAGTTCCGATACTGACATCCTGCCTCTACCACGTCCACGAGTATTGCGACCACGCCCCCTAGAACTCATATCTAGCGCCTCGATTTAGTCTGTTTAGAAAGTTTTATGCATTAGCAATTCTTGTTTCACTGTTTTATCCACGAGCAAATTTTATGCAATGAAGTTTTCGAGAGTAGTTCTTTCGAGCAATCAAGTTTCATTCCCTACCCAGGGGTAATTTCGTCATTTTCCTATAGGGGTATATCGGTAATAACTCAGGGTCAATTTTGAAAATAATTTTCCAACTTAGATATTTCAAAATTTGCAAATCTCAGGAGTCATCTTGAAAATTTTGTTTTTCCAACCAAGTGTGTTGCAAAAATTTCAGAAAGCAGGGTTATTTTCGTAATTTTTGGAAATCATGGGCATTTTCGTAAATTCTCCAAATCGGGATATCACAATATTTCATAAAATAAGATTTTCTGATCTTTGACAAAATACGAATATCTTAGTAGAAATCAAGAAAAATCCAAAAATTTAGAACCCAAAGGCATTTTGGTAATTTTATCAACCGGGGGTATTTTCGTAAATTTTCACAAACCAGAGTATCTTAATATTTCAAAATTCCGAGATTTTGGTATTTTACAAAGTAAAGAGCGTTTTATCAAAAGTTGAGGGTAGTACGGAAATTTTATAACACAAGGGTATTTTTGTAATTTTGCCACTAGGGCCATTTTAGTAATTTTGTAAATCAAAAACGTCCTTCAAAGAATCAAATTTAGGGTTTCACAAATCAAAGAGGTAAACTTGAAAAGTTTTAGAACAGGAGGTTTTTAAAAAAAAAACAGCAAGGCTAATTCCCTTTCGGGTTTTTAATATTCGGTTTAGCCTATGAACAAGTCCTCTTGGTTAAGGTGAACCAAAGCTACGCACCAGGTAGGATTCCTGGGAAGAGGAGGTGAGTCACGAGGACTGCTTAAGTACCAAGCTCTTCCGGATCCAATCCTAGACATGCGCACAAGGTTACCACACCTTAACTCGGCGACTTACTTCACAGGTTTGTTTAAGAGCTTTAAGTTTTATGCAAATGTTTGAGTAGTCTAATCCTAGGGTCCAACAGATCCTATTATTCTATTCTACGAGCCCAAATTAAGCCCAAACCAATTCATACAAACAAATCACTTCAAGAAAGTCCGAAGTACTTACCTGGTGGACTTCGGGCCGGAGACACAGGTGCCATGCCAGAATAACCTGAAAACCTTTTTATAAAACCCATATCTTTGAAAAGCCCATTTAAAAAAAAATGCTTTTGGGCCCAAAACCCTCAAAGCCGAGTTTTGAACCGGGCTCTGATACCAAACTGTAACATCCCCAAACCCGGCCCATTCACTACGACCGAATCTGGTTATGTTAGTGAAAATATTTTTGACTTAGAATAAAATAGTAGAAATTTATTTGCTCTTGGAAACCATGTTCTTTTGAAAATATAGCCACATGTTTAATAATTCCACATTTGAATAAGTAAGTTATAAAAATATAACCATCTTCACATAGTGTTTCAATTTAAACAAACCATAATAGAGTTAATAATATGATGATACCGAAAATAATAAAATAAATCCTTATTACAACCATTATTTAAAAGAAATACTTAATATTTAATATAACTAAAAACATCTCCTTCGGCATGGGCCACCATGTGTCCTCTCCAATCCCGGTCCATCTCATGAATCACCTGAAATGTTAGGAAAATAATTGGATGAGTCCACAGACTCAGTGCATAACCAGGACACAAATTTCCCACACGTATGGGCTTGGCCCATACCCACACAGCCATCGAAACAAATCATGCAATAATGCTTTTCAGCCCAACCCACTATCCAACCGTAACACCTACCTTAGCAGACTCCCTGCCTAAGGCCGTGGATAAACCACCACTGATCACATCGTGATCCAAAATCCTTACCTTGGCAACTCACTGCTCAAGGCCGTGGCTGAGCCACCGATCAACCAAATGATCTCAACATCAATAACTGTCTACGGTGACGCACATAGCCATCAACCGCCGAGATGGGCACCTAGCCAACATCTCCCTTGAGGTAGCACGAAGCTAACCATCAAGCGCCAACGTAGCCGGAGCTATCATTAGACCACGTACACCTTGTGTACACTTCCTCCTTCATTGAATCAAGCCCAAACCCCATGCAACTATATAAATGCCACATGTTAAGTCATCACATCACATGAGTATATACACATATCATATCAAGTATTATCACGTTAACATAATATACAAGGTTTATTTACCTGATATCTGATTGCCCAACTCATGGTATCCACCACTCAAGCCAACATAATTGGTTACCACACATAATACATATGATTATACATTAAACAACTAACCAGAGAAACAGTGCGGTGATTACGTACCTTCTAGCACAAACAATCAAAACCCGAAATGCTACTTAATGCCTCTGCAAAAGTTGACTAAACGAATCCCGAAAAGATCTCCTGTGCTAGGCTCTCCTCCCCTACAAACGGCCTTGACATCAAATACTTAACCATCTTAGACTTAAACGGAATACCAAAAACATAGCTTACCAAAAGCCTTACCAACACTTACCGAATCTGACTACCAACGATTGAGGAGAAGAATCCGAAGAGATCCACACCACACCTAGAATTCGGCCAAGGTGCAAACTAATAAAAGAGGAGAAGTTTTGGCTACCAAGGGATTAAAAGAAAATTAATAAAAAGCAACCATCGATTAAATGGTCAAAGAAGAAATTGGCAAGGGTATATGCTGCTTGGGAGGATTTCGGTTTCAAGGTAGAAAAAAAATAAGAAAATTCCACTTGAACCTTCAGCTAGCTACACAAGACTATGGCTGACCAAAATGCACCAAATGTGGACTAAAAGAATTCGGCAAAGGTCAAAAGAAATTTATGAAAGAAGGCTGCCCATTTAAATAGAAATTTCGGCACATGCTTCCCCCTTGAAGACTCCCACTTTCGGCTACTACTTCAAAAACTCCAGGCCACTAATTCAAATTGATTTGAATTAGCCAACTAATTTATCCATATCATATTAAAAAATTAAACCACCAGCAACCATTATCTCTTATTCTAATTTAAAACTAACTAATATAATCCTTTATTTATCTAAAATAATAAAATAATCAAATGCTTATCACCTCCTACCAGCCGAATTCAAAAAATCAACCTGATCTTAATCCATTTGAAGATACCATGTGCCGTCCCACCTTCAAATTGCTGCCAAAAAGAATAAAATAAAAAAAACTCCAAATGCCACTCACATGGTTCGAACCTGGAACCTCTACTGCACACCTTACCCCCAACGCCCAGGCCACTCGGCCACTTTGATTTTTATGCCAAAAACCCCCATCATTTTATTTTAAAACCAACCTACTTCATCCCATTACCGCACCTAAAATATAAACGCCAAAATGCTACTCCAGGCGCTCGAACCTGCGCCCCCGCTCCCCTCCAACTCCTATGTGCCGCACGAGAACCACTACGCCAACTGGACTTCCATGTCCACCAAGCCACACCATTAATTTTTAAGGCATACTTAGCCCAGTCCCTTGACGCACAAAAATAAAACAAAATTGCTGCCCCAGCAGCTCGAACCCTTGCTCCCCTAGGCGTCACCCTCCAAAGCCCCCAAGCAGCACCTCCACGCCACTTTGCCAGATCCTTTCTTGCGTTTTAAACTCCCCCAATTTATTTTTAAGGCCTTCCTGCCCTATTTCCCCTTTAGACCCTAAAAATAAAAAATTTTCCAAAGCCTTTCCCTTTCCTCCAAGCATTCTTAAACCTCTAAAACACATCCAAAAACACCCAAAAACCTTCCAACACTGGAATTATACCCGAATTGCCTAGCCCCTAAACCAGGGTGTTACATGGCCGGCCAAAAATTTGCATGAAATAGTGATTTGAAATTTTTATTATATTTTATGTTATAATGATATAACTTAATATATGATAATATATTAAAATGAATAAAAGATGAAAAGTGTTATATTTCTTCTCAAGTGACCGAAACTAAGAGAAAGAAGAGAAAGTTTAAACTTTGCAACTTTCAGCATCTTGCATGCTTAATTAAGGTATGTAATTGAATTCGGTTATTGATAATTTTTACGTTTTTGAGATCGTTGCTCTGAATACTAGCTAGCCCAAGTTGGAATTTTCGATTTTGATGATGTATTCATGAAATGCCATTGTTGATAGCTTGATGAAATGGGTGTTTAATGATGGAAAATAAATATAGGATGTTAGATTTCTAAGTTTAATTAAGGCATTTTTGGTGGAAATGTTGATCGTTGTTTTATGCAATGTCAAAGTCTTAAAATTTATATAAAGAATGACCGAACCTGGAAACTAACTATGACAACGATGTGAGGCAAGCGTACCTATCGAACAATAGTATAGTTAAGGCAAGACCGGATTGTCTAACCCAAAGGAACTAAAAGTACTAATACTAACTCTCTTTTTATTATCTAGCCTAAGAATTAAGAGAATTGTTTATCTAATCTAAAATTAACTAATCAACTAATCTAAAGATGCAAAGACAAAGAGAATGAATTGGGGAAAATAACTTTAGGGAAAACCAATTGATTAAGACGATACCCAAGGAAGAATCCACCTAGACTTCACTTGTTACCCAACTCTGAACCAGACGATTTATTCATTTGACTTGATCTGTAGGATTCCCTAACGTATATTAATCCCTCTCTCGAGGCGACTAACGTCTAATCCTAGGTTGATTAATTGAAATCTCTTTCAAATTAAAACCCCTAGAATTGCATTAACTTGATCTATGGACTCCCATATTAGGTTTCACCTTAATCCGGTAAAATCTCGTCACCCTATCTCTAGGCGTGCGATCAACTCCGCTTAATTATGCTAGATCTACTCTTAGGCAGGGACTTTTGCTCCTCCACCTAAGCATATCACACTTGAATTAATATCCTGAAAATATCAACACAAGAATTAAGAACACATAATTAAGAACAAGTCAAATATTTATCATATAGTTCAGCAAACGATACAAGATCCATCTTAGGTTTCATCCCCCTCAGGTATCTGAGGGTTTAGTTCATAACAATAAAAGAAAACATCTCAGAAGAAAAGATAAAACAAAACATAAGAAATCCCTAAAACCCCCTGAAGGAATTCAAGGAGAGATCCTCTGTCTTGAGTATAATTCCGGTTTCTTGAGATGAATCAACTGGCTATCTTCGCATAAATTCCCACAACTCTGCCCTCTTTGGCCTAGCTGGATGCCCCCTAACTAAAGCCTTTGGTTCCCTCTCTAGGTTATACTTAGGGTGTTTATATAGGCTTCGAAATGTGTTTCTTCGCCCCTAAGTATCCTAATCCGAGTGAAATTTCTCTTTGTCACGGCAGGGACACGCCCATGGTACATGCCCGTGTAAGTCATGGCCAGGCCATGTTCGAGACTGTTGAGTGAGGCACGACCGTGTGGTCTTGGGCCCAGGCCATGTGGATTTCGTGATATGGCCCATTTACTCCATTTTGGGCTCGTTTTCCGTTCTTTTCATCATCCGGTACTCTTCTGAGTATAAAACATGAAAACAAAGGATTAAGAGCACCAAATTACATAATTCAAGGCTTAAATCATCCAAAAGCATACTAAATGTGGGATTAAAATATGTTACTATTTCGGTTTATGAAATACCCCCACAGTTAAGCTTTTGCTTGTCCTTAAGTAAAATTCTCAACTCACAATTAAAACAAAACTTCCCCGACTCATAATATTCATTAATAATGTTTCGTCATAATTCAAAGATAATTCATACATGGATAATTCAACTCAAAGAATCCTAAAGATTCAAACAATCTAAGTCATACATTTGTAGTATGAAAACATAGGCGTTTCCCTTCATCTATGTAACACCCCAAACCCGGCCTAGAAGTTAGGCCCGAATTCGGAATGTCACATTAAAGGCACAATTCAAAACGGTTTTGCTAATTAAAAATTTAAGGCCCAAAAGCCCAAAATCTTTGAGTCTTATTAATTAAAGATAAAAACCCATTTTATTGTTTTAAGTTATTCGGAAACCAAGTTTAAACATAAGAGCTTACTTAGGTTTAATAATTGAAATAAACAATTAATCTCAAAACCCAAAATAAATCTAAAGTCAAAACGGAGTACAAGGCCTTATTACATCCACCGAAAATTAAGTAAATAAAAACATGTATTTTGAAACAAATAAATGAAAATTCAAGCCTCTTGTAGTGTGGCCATCTCCGAGTCCTCTTCCACATCGAGTCGTCTATTCGGGATTACCTGAAACATTAAATTAAAGGGGTGTGAGTTTCGAAACTTAGTGTGCACAACCCTTGGCAATCAAATCACTTACAAATATTCACATTGGGCCTAAGCCCTATCAAAATCGGTGGTCTTGGGCTTTAGCCCACAATGACCTCATATCATATCATATTGTATCATTTATACACAAATAATGCAAAGCCCACCCAAAAATCCATCCGCTACACACATTATTTCCCTTCCAACCTTATGACTCCCGTGAGGAATTCTAGCTCGACCCACCCCTCCGCTACACACCAAGGGTAGCCCGGTTGCGGTACTACCGAACGTTGCAGCAAAGCTGCGTAATCACATATTGGGCATAAAGCCTCCGGTAGATCCATACCATACGGCCATGCGATCCTCAAATCTTCCTCCGTACCATAATTCCCACCCAGATGCATCCTATGCAGAATATCATATGAATGCATCAAACATACGAGTGACATCCATAAACCCATATTCGTCACATAGGGGTATTTTCGTCATTTCACTACCTAGAGGTATTTTCGTAATTCTACCCTACAGGGGTATTTTGGTAATTTCGCAAACCAGGGGTATTTCGATAATTTTGCAACCTAGGGGTATTTCAGTAATTTTGCAATCAGGGGTATTTTGGTACTTTACAAATCTAGGGGTATTTTAGTAAATTTTACAAATATAAGGGTATTTTAGGAATTTTGCAAATATAAGGGTATTTTAGGAATTGTACAAATATAAGGGTATTTGGTCCCTTTCGGGTTTTAGCTATGAACTTTGGCCCATCAACAAGTCCTCGCGGCTAAAGTGAACAGACACTACGCACCAAGTAGGATTCCAGAAAAGAGGAGGTGGGCCACTAGGGTCGCTTAAGTACCAAGCTCTTCCTAGATCCAATCCTAGACATGCATACGCCCGTTGCCATACTCCAACCCTGCGACTTGTTCACAAACATGTATAATTAGATTAAGTCTTATGGAGTTTAAGAGTTGTTCAAACTAGGCCTAAGGTTCATAAACCCTAACATACATGTCCACATCCCCATAAGCCCATCAAGCCCAAATCACACCCTTACGGGCCATTAGGCCCAAATCTCATCATACGGCCTATTAGGCCCAAAAAAATCCAATTCATGTATCATGCATGACTAATTCAATTCGTATAACCAACCAAACCATTTCATCAATTCTTAGCCTTAGGGCCCACTAGGCTCATTTAGCCATTTTCGGCATTTTGGCTTTTCAGCATTGCCGATATCGTGTGTGTAGTGTTTATACACACCTGGTAACCACGCGCGCTGCAAATCCCTTAGTCATGACCCTACAATCGACATTACTAGCGATTAACCAAGATTTAATGCATACTTATCAAAAACCGAAACCTCACCGTACCCTTACCGTGTACCTCACGTTCTAGTAGCCCTTCCTTTGCTACTATTGGTGATTATCCTCTACATCTGATAGGAATCGAAAGCTGCTAATCCACGCTCCGAGCACTCCTATGCCCAACGCCCACCAAGGTATGTTTTCTCTCCAATCATAGATAGCTCTATATATATAGCCAGCTTCTCACCTTTCCTCTTTGTATCTTTCCGATGTGGGATCCCCCCTTTAGCAGAGTTTAAATCCAACTAAAACTCTTGCCGTCCAGTCCGCAAAATAAATACTCCTTTGCTTGTCATGAGATTCAAACCCAGGTTCCCTTCAATAGCTCAACACGCCACTTGCCACCAAGCCAAAAGCTCCTCTTGTGACTAAAATCATGCGCAACTAAATATAACCCTATGGCTAAAGTCTAAAGTCTACTTAAAAAGAAAATAAAAAAGCAAGCACCAAGACTTGAACCTTGGACCCCTTACTCCCTTGTGTGGCATCACCCCCTTGCTCCCTAAGTGGCGTCACTTTACCACTACACCACACCTCCACTTGTGTCATTTTTCTCCACATTTTATTCTTAAAGCCTACTTACTAACTCCCAGGGTTTTATTCACCTAAAACCAAAATTTCCCTAAAGCCAAAGTTTGATCCCGGGACTTCATAAAAGCCCTCTAGCCTTCCAAAATCACTCACTTAGTAGGTCCAACTTGCATTAATGCCATTGTCTTGCTCCCAAAAAAAATTTTAAACGCTTCTACGCCTAAGGCCCATTGGGCCCAATTCTACTAGGCCCAATTTCGGGATGTTACAATTTAAATAATTACCCCTAATTCAAAATCGACAAGAATTGACATCCTCACTAAAGATTCACTCAAATCACTCGAACTGTTTAAGGTTCAGAATTAAGCAGTCAAAAGTCAAACATGAAGAGTTAATCCCATAGGCTCGCATGAAAATCAAATCTCCACCACTATAATATAAGATGATACACAAATCAAAAGGTCTTTAATAGGGTTGTACGGGGCTTGGGTTAAAGGTGTGGATAAAGGATGAATTAGCGGGTTAGAATCGAGATTGACTTGACAAATCACCTAATTAGAGATATCGAACTGATAATAATTACATAAATAATATTCTGATATGAGCTTCTTCTTCAATAATTGAAATTTAACGTATAAGCTCGCCTAATCACAAAACTAATAGTGAATATTCTTCGATTTTTTTAAGAACAAGTCAATACATAATAAAAGATAAATTCAACTACTAAAATAATTAGGCAACCGATCAAATCAAATCTCGACAGAAAGGGTAGTCAAGGAATGGTGACAACAAATACAAAGGGTTTTGAGTTGATATTAGTAGGTGAGTCAATAAAAAGGGTTTGTTAGGATCAACGGGGTTCACTAGGGGTTAATTACGAAGGTAGGCTTTTTATGGAGTAAGTGGGTTAAATCCTAGGTGCCTTTATCATCTCTGTATATCAAATCAAAGGTGTGGTCTCGACATGCATAATCGATGCAAGTTCTAGAATAACAAATCAATTTTGACACACTCATAATCAATAAAGTGAGCAAGGAAAAGAATATTTGCTCTATAAGGCTCAAAATCTCACAAAAAATTATGGGTATTTGATATCAACCTCGTAAATTTCAAACTTCAAGATAATAATTAGGTTCAGGTAGACAACCTAACACAATTTTAATTTTTGACAATAGACTCATCATGCTTGATTCTCCAGTCTCCTAAAGTTTACATCATCAATGTACAATTATCAATGACTTAATCCAAGACATATCAATAAAAATCATAAATCAAAGAAAATTTCATTCTAATCATAATATGAAAAAATTTCTTAAAGACAAGATATAATTCAGGGATTTTCAAATAATACTATAGTTAACCCCCCACACTTAAGATGTGCATTGCCCTCAATGTACAAAGATAGATAATAGCAATATAATAATCAAAGGATAGGGAGACAAGTGAAACTTCCTGAATTGTGGATGAAATCCTTGGAGGGTGTTCCATGACGAATGTGATGACTAGGTATAAGTGATGTTTTTGATCCTTGAGTGGTATATTTAATCTATTTAATCTCAGGGATGGAGCAAGGGCCGTCGCCTTTGAGTGGCTGGGGTCATAATTGTTGTTGTTAGAGGCTATATTGTACCAACACCTCGTGGGGGTCTTGTGGATATGTCGATGAAGCTCCGAGAGATCATTTTCCACCATGAATTCATCGGTATAAAGTCCCAATGCGGCCCCGAATTGCGGTACATTTAGTTCTCGTACAATACCTCCGAGGCGGAATTGGATCGTACCGGGGTCATCATTTTGCGAAATCACTGTCTGAAGGTGGAATGTTGAACAGAGTTCCAAAGTGAGCTCTAGATATGTTGGCTTGATGATGTTGAAGAATTGGTTCCAAGGGTCGGTAGTTAGGAGAGCCCGTACGTCGTCGGCTAACAAAACCTGCTCTAGAGCGGTCCAATCGATACATCGTCCTACGCCGAGAGGTCTTGCGCGTAATATCTGATAACGATCCTCCTGAATACCCAGAGGAAAACATAAGAATAGGTGGCGCACTTCGGTGGTTGCACTGGCTGATGATGAACCGGGTCCCTTTCATTTTTTGGAACTAGGGACTGCAGTTTTCTTACCTCGGGACAATGACATTATTTTCCTGGAAATAACATATATGTAATGATTCAAGTAGTGTTCTTATCCAAGATATGTCACATGCAGTTAAGAGCTCAATAATGTCAATGATTTAGTAAGGACACAAAACACAATAAGAATAGTCAAATATTTTGCATAAATATGAATTGTTGTTAAACAATGACTTAATTAATCTAATAGTTAGTATAACTAATTTTTCTTATCAATAATAAATAAAATAGATAAAAACTAAATAAGATTCTAATGATAAATTAGTTCTAAGAAATGTAAAAATGGGGTGTAACCAATGGTGTTATTGGAGAGAAATGGTGTAATTGGGAGGAGCACGGGCACTGAAAGGCGATACACGGGCGTGTGCTGCAGGAAAAAATGGGGTACACGACTGTGTCGCGTCTGTGGATGGGTGTGTATCTTGTTGGCACGGGCGTGGGCTGGTTTCCTATGTGTATGTGGCCAAGAGAATGAGTTAAGGGATATAGAGAATTGAGGGAGGGGAGGATTTTGCTGGTGGCTGGAAATGTGGTGGTGGTTTTAGAGAGAAAATGGCTAGGGTTTGAAATGGGGGAAATTTGGGGAAGATGGGCTTGGTGGTCTTTAAATAGGGAGGGGGATACAGTTAGGGGCCACGCCCGTGTTCCCTTTATTCGGCCGGTGTTTTTCGAGAATTTTAAATTTAGGCGCGTTTGAGATATTGCCCACGCCCGTGTTCCTTGGCCGTGTGCTATTATATTCACTTCTCCCACGCCAGTGCTAAGGTTTCCATGCCCGTGTCCATGTAGTCAGTGTTTCACATGATTGGTAGGCACGGGCATGGCTCCTGCTCGTGCTGGTTTACTTAGAATAGACCACAGTTGCATCACACGGTCGTGGTCTTATTATCGTAGCCTGTGTAAAAAAAATTTCTTCTTCATCTTGCACGTCTAGCGGCACTCTCGTTTTTCGTCCCATGGCGTCCACACGGCCACGGGCACGCCCGTGTGCAAGGCCGTGTTGTAGGGAAACCTGCGCTTCACTGAATTGGTTAGTTTGGGGTTAGATGCTAAAAATCACAAATATAATGTTAGTAAAGTCAGTGCTCGGGTTGCCTCCCGAGAAGCGCTCGTTTAAAGTCTTAAGCTAGACTCACCCTGTTTTCATTTCTAAATGAAGGTTCACGGAGCTGAAGCTCCTCTCTCAATTCCTTGAAATCTTCACCATTATAAAGTTTCAGTCGATGGCCATTTACCTTGAATGTTCCCTGAGTTGGATGGGTTACCTCGACTGTGCCGTATGGAAAAATAGTTTTGATCACGAATGGGCCTGACCATCTTGATTTTAGTTTTCCAGGAAATAGTTTGAGTCTTAAATTATACAGCAGGACCAAGTCTCCTACTTCGAATTGCTTTGATTTTTTTAAACTAGCATCATCCCGTCGTTTTGTTGCCTCCTTATATAGTCGTAAGTTCTCGTAGGCTTCAGCTCGCCATCCATCTAGTTCGTTCAACTGCATTATCCTCTTCTCACCTGGAGTTTTAAGATCGTAATTCAAGAATTTTATAGCCCAGTATGCTTTATGCCCTAACTCAAATGATAGATGACAACTTTTTCTGTAGACAAGTTTGTATGGGGATGTTCCCAAAGGGGTTTTAAATGCTATTCTATAGGCCCATAAAGCATCATCTACTTTTATTTCCCAATCTTTCCTGTTTGATTCAACTGTTTTCTTTAGGATTCGCTTAAGCTCTCGATTTGCCACTTCCACTTGCCCATTGGTTTGACGATGATAAAGGGTAGCTGTTCTGTGGTGTACTCCATATTTTTTAAGACTTTATCAAATTGAGTATTGCAAAAGTGAGTACCCTATCACTAACAATCGCTCTGGGTGTTCCAAAACGAGAGAAGACTTTCTTAAGAAACTTTACTACAGCTCTAGCATCGTTAGTAGGTAAAGCTTGGGCTTCCACCCAGTTTGACATGTAATCTACTACTACTAAGATGTATTTATTTCCGAATGAACTAGGGAACGGACCCATAAAGTCAATACCCCATACGTTGAATATCTCACATGATAACATATATGTTTGAGGCATTTCATCGCGTTTAGAGATATTACCAGTTCTTTGGCATTTATCACACGAAGAGGCATACCTGTTGGCGTCTTTAAACAGAGTTGGCCAATAAAATCCTGATTCGAGCATTTTGTGTGCTGTCTTAATCCCGCTGTAATATCCTCCAGAAGGTCCTGAATGGCAATGTTCTAGGATTCTGCTTGCTTCTACCTTTGTAACGCATCTCCAAATTACTTGATCTGCACATATGCGGAAAAGAAAGGGGTCCTCCCAAAAATAACTTTTCGCATCAGCAAAGAATCGTTTCTTTTGATGATGTGTTAACCTTTTTGGTAGGATGTTAGCAGCTAAATAATTTGCAATATCTGCAAACCACGGTACCTCGGAGTTGGTTATAGAAAAGAGTTGTTCCTCAGGGAACAAGTCGTTTATCTCACTCTCGTCAAGCTTTTCGATATGTGGGTTCTCAAGCCTGGAGAGGTGATCTGCTGCAAGATTTTCAGCTCCCTTCTCATCCTAAATTTCCAAATCAAATTCCTGTAAAAGTAAGATTCATCGTATGAGTCGAGGTTTTGCATCAGGTTTAGTTAAAAGATAACGAAGAGTTGAATGGTCAGTGTAAACGACAACTTTAGATAATATCAAATACTGTCTAAATTTGTCAAATACAAAAACTACAGCTAGCAATTCTTTCTCTGTGGTGGTGTAGTTTTCTTGTGCAGGCGTCAATGTTCTGCTAGCATAGTAAATTGGCTAAAAATGCTTGTTTCTTCGCTGTCCCAAAACCACACCTACTGTAAAATCACTCGCATCACACATTAGTTCAAAGGGTAGATTCCAATCAGGTGCAATTATATTCGGAGCATTGATTAGTTTATTTTTGAGGATATTAAATACATCTAAACACTCCTGATCAAAATTGAAAAGAATATCTTTTTCTAGTAATCTTGTTAACGGCTTAGTTTATTTTTGAGGATATTAAATGCATCTAAACACTCCTGATCTAAACACTCCCTCTCTAACCATTAAGTGACATTTTCCCAATTTTAAACAAGATTCGTTTCCTCACATCTCATTAGAACTTGTTCTAAATTTTAAGGCAAAGATGGAAAGAATTACCGAATACCAAGAAGTCGTCCATAAATACCTCCATAATGTCTTCCACAAGTTTGTCAAAGATGGCCAGCATGCAACGCTGAAAAGTAACAATAGCATTACATAATCAACAAGGCATTCTATGATAAGAAAACATACCGTATGGACATGTAAATGTTGTTTTTTCTTGATCTTCAGAAGCTATTGGGATTTGGAAGTAGCCGGAGAATCCATCCAAGAAGCAGTAATACATATGCCCAGATAATCTTTCTAACATCTGATCAATAAAGGGCAAAGGGAAGTGATCTTTTCTAGTGGCGTCGTTCAGCTTTCTATAGTCAATACAGACTCTCCAACCTGTGACTGTTCTTGTAGGAATCAATTCATTTTTTTCGTTGGCTTTGGAACTACCTGCACGGGACTTACCCAAGTACTGCCAGATATAGGATAAATTATTCCTGAATCTAGAAGTTTAATTACCTTAGCTTTGACAACTTCTTTCATATTGGGGTTTAAACGTCTCTGAGGTTGCACACACAGTTTATACTCATCTTCCATTAAAATTTTGTGGGTGCAAAATGATGGGCTTATTCCTTTAATGTCAGACATTTTCCACGCTATGGCTCTTTTATGTTTCCTTAGTACCCTTAGCAAATCTTCTTTCTCTTTGGGTCCTAGTTCTGAAGAGATGATTACTAGTAGCGTAGAATTATCTCCAAGGAATGCATATTCTAAGTGTTTTGGCAACTGTTTTAATTCCAATTTTGGTGGCTCACCAATAGAGGGTTTTTGTTTTAGTTCGTCGTTTATTTCAATACACTCTATTTTCGTCTGTCTAGAGGAGGATGTATTAATATTCAATTCATTGATATCGTCATCTACCCCCTCACCTTGTGTAAGACACAGTTCCATCATGTCATTGTGCATGATTTCCTGCAAAGACTCTTGAATAATGTAATCAGTGGCAAAGTAACAAGAATCATCTTATTCTCTAGAAGATCGCATGGCATCGTAAATTTGAAAAATAATTTCCTCATCGCCTACCCTTAGTGCAAGTTTACCATCACCAACATCAATGACAGCCCTAGCAGTAGCTAGAAAGGGTCGTCCCAAAATTAAAGGTACTTCTACATCCTCATTCATGTCAAGCACAACAAAATCAACAGGAAATATAAATTTATCTACTTTTACCAGAACATCTTCGATAATTCCCCTAGGATATTTTACAGATCTGTTGGCTAACTGAATACTCATCCTAGTGGGTTTTGGTTCCCTGAGACCAAGTTGCTTAAACATTCTATAAGGCATTAAATTAATACTCCTAAATCAGTAAGTGCTTTTTCTATGTTCAAACTACCAATTAAATAGGGAATAGTGAAACTTCCTGGATCTTTCAATTTGGTTGGCAGCTTGTTTTGGATGATAGCTGAGCATTCTTCATTAAGTTCCACTGTTGAAATTTCTTCGAACTTCCTCTTATTTGTTAGAAGCTCCTTTAAAATTTTTGCATATGTTGGCATCTGTGAAATAGCTTCAACAAAAGGTAAGTTAATATGTAACTGCTTGAAAAGTTCATGAAATTTACCATATTGTGCGTCTAAGCGGTCTTTCTTTAACTTTGCTGAATATGGGATTGTTGGTTTAATTTCCTCACGGGTTGGGGTTGCCTTTGCCTCATCGGTTTCATGTGGTATCTTTTTCTTCATTTCGACTAACTTCCTTCCACTTCTTAGCATTACTGCCTTTACCTGCTCTTTTTCCCTAGGTAAGCTTTCTGATTGTATTTCAGAAATTAACTTAGTAAGTTGCCCAATTTGTTCCTTGAGCTCCTGTGTCGATGCTTTCTGTTCTTCAAGTTTTGTTTCTATATTTTGGAAACTTGTTTCTATACTTTGGAAACATGTTTCTGAGACTGTTATGAATTTTGTCAGCATCTCTTCAAGGTTCGGCTTTTTTTCCTGTGGGTAGGGCTGTTGTTGGAAGTTTTGGGATGGTTGTTGCCTTTGATTTCCTTGACTACCCCATGAGAAATTGGGGTGGTTCTTTCAACCTGGATTATAAGTATTACTATAAGGGTTATTATTAGATCGGAAATTGTTACCCATATAGTTCATTTGTTCGCTCTCCATACCCTGTCCGTAGGGTGGGTACTCAGGATTCGTCACTCCTCCACTTGTGTCGCACTGCATAACTGGATGTGCCTGCGAAGAACCGTATAAACCATCAAATTTTTTATGTAACATTTCTACCTGATTTGATAGTAGGGTTATTGCGTCGAGGTTGAAAACTCCGGCTGCTTTGGTTGGCCTTGTCCTTGTAACTTGCCACTGATAGTTATTCAATGACATCTCCTCTATAAACTCGTAGGCTGCTTCAAGAGTTTTGTTGTTTAGGGTTCCCCTGGCTACTGAATCGATTAATTGCCTTGTTGACGGGTTCACACCGTTGTAGAAAGTTTGGACCTATAGCCACAAAGGTAATCCATGGTGTGGGCACCTCCTCAACAAGTCTTTGTATCTCTTCCGTGCATCATAAAGTGTCTCTAAATCCATCTACACAAAAGAAGAGATATCATTCCTCAACTTGCCATTTTTGGCCGGTGGAAAATAATTTAATAAAAATTTTTCGGTCATTTGATCCCATGTAGTGATTGACCCTTGTGGAAGAGAATGCAACCACTATTTGGCTTTATTTCTCAAAGAAAAGGGAAATAATCGAAGGCGGATGGCATCATCAGTAACACCATTTATCTTGAAAGTGTCGCAAAATTCTAGGAAATTCGCTAAGTGTGTGTTAGGATCCTCATCCTGCAAACCATCAAACTGAACAAACTTTTGTATCATCTGTATAGTGTTAGGTTTTAGTTCAAAATTATTTGCAACAATAGCATGCCTAGCAATACTTGACTCAGTTCCTGTTAAACTCGGTTTAGCATAATCATACATAGTTTGAGGAGCGTGATTTTCGGCCATCTCTAGAGGTAGCGGATTATTCTCGGCCATCTCTTCGGTGGTATTGATTTCGTCTTCTTGCTCTTCTTCTATGTAGTTTAAGCTTCGCCTTATTTCTCTGTGATTTCTGCGAACGGTACCTTCAATATCACTGTCATAAAATAGGGGTCCTGTCGGGTTCCTTCTAGTCCTAAACTAGAGGTGCCTGAAAGGAACAAAAGAAAGAAAATTAGAAAAAGTTAAAAATAAAAAAAAATTGCAAAATAAAATAAAAATGGCTAAAGTAATAAACATTAAGCTTTCTTAATATTTTAGTTCCCCGGCAATGGGGCCAAAAACTTGATCGTTGTTTTATGCGATGTAAAAGTCTTAAAATTTATATAAAGAATGATCAAACCTGGAAACTAACTATGACAACGATGTGAGGCAAGCGCACCTATCGAACAATAGTATAGTTAAGGCAAGAACGGATTGTCAAACCCAAAGAAACTAAAAGTACTAATACTAACTCTCTTTTTATTATCTAGCCTAAGAATTAAGAGAATTGTTTATCTAATCAAAAGTTAACTAATCAACTAATTTAAAGATGCAAAGACGAAGAGAATGAATTGGGGAAAATAACTTTAGGAAAAACCAATTGATTAACACGATACCCAAGGAAGAATCCACCTAGACTTCACTGGTTATGAAACACCCCAAACCCAGCCCACAAACCCCGATCGGATCTAGCATGTTCCTAAGGAAAAACTTAGCTTAAATTTTTGGTTTCGTCCTTTTTGTAAAATAAGTCGATTTAAAACAGGTTTGTATTTTTGTATTTTTAACAAGTTAAAACCAAATTGCCATTCAAGTTAATATTTCGTTAAAACGTTTCCTGCATACTCCATAAATTAAAAGATTTGCCGAATTTTAGAGTTCATTACGTTGAAAAAAAACCGTTAAATTTGATTAAGTGATAAAACGTTGAAGTTGCTTTGAGAAAAATATTTAATTACTCGTTTGATGATTATCGTATGGGAATAAAATTTGAAACTCAAAATTAAACAGTTAAGTAATGGCCTTATTACATATTAAAAACTGAAATAAATCCCGAAAGAAAACATACTAAAGAAAACGAAAAGAGTTCAACCATAAGAAAACCCGAAATTTGCTGAGCATGGCCACCACATAGTCCCTGCCGACCCGGTCCACTGCACTATGCATCACCTGTAAAATGTTAGCCCACGAAGGGTGAGTCAACGGACTCAATGTGCAACTACCAACACAGATTCCCAACTGATTATAGCCTTTAATACGAACATTTTGGGCAAAGCCCATACGAAATCATGATCTGGCCATTGGCCCGTATCATAGCATAATATATCACACATATATATACAGAAATGATGCAACCCGAACCCACCTAGAGATCCAACCTCTACACACCACCCGTACCTGCCAATCACACCAGTGGGGATTACTAAATCGACCCTCCATCCGCTACACACCCTCGAAGGCAGTCGCTGCAGTCAACTGCTCATCGCCCTTAATACGTGGCATAGGCACCGGATAATGTGACAACGTTACCGAAAACATAATATTGTGACATGAGTCACCAAATTAATGTGGTAAAACCACCAGAACATTTCCCCTTTACATTATCACCCTCATGCCCATGCAACATACAAATTATGCATGCATCATACTTTATTCTTATTCCATACCACACGTGACTACTCATGCTCATCATACAAGTGAATATACCCACTATCGACATGATATTAAATGTAACGTACCTGAAACAACGAACTATACCCTGGAAGAGTACCATCGGCCTTTGCTAATCATAATACTATTAACACTTATATTATCATATAGATTTGCCGGGAAAAAGTGTGGTGTTACACACCTGGAAACACAGAGAACGACACTCTCGGTCTCACTGACTCTTTCACTTGCAGGGATCACAACGATCTGCTTATCCCTTTCCGAAGCTGGCCCACAACCCGGTGGCCAATCCCGTACCGCAGAAACCGAACGTTTCTTGAATCTAGGGGTAGGGACTACCCCTTTCTCTCCTCCACGAAATAGATCCGATCCCAAAGACTCCTCATTTACCTCTGTCGAACTCTTCCTTAACCGATCAAATCCCGAAAGCTCCTCCTCTTAACGTTGACTGCAAAGAATCCCAAAACCCACCATGCAACTAACCCGATTCGGCTTAACAACCACCCTTGAAAATCTATGCGACAGAGAAAGAGATGGAAGAGAAGTGTAGGTAAAAGAGAACGATGGGTAGAAGGTTCGGCCAAAGCACTATTCGGTTTTGAAGAAACGAAAGGAGAAAAGTATGATGGTGAGACTCAAATAGAAATTCGGCTTATAGGGAATTTTGGAGAGAAACTCAATTGAGGAGAGATGGAAAGATGATGAAATGAGACTAAGATGAGAAGATAAAGGCTTAGGGGATTTTGGCTATAGTGCTAGGTGTATTCGGCTTTGAGAAGGTAATTGGAAAAGAGAGAACAAGTGCACGAAGGGTCTTCTTTTGGTTTTCAGTCACAAATGAAAAAGAAGCACAAATGACCTTTGGGAAAAGAAATCGCAACAAAGAGTGCCTAATACTAAGCTATGTGTATTCAGCTTCTTCCCCTCCTAGTATGACCGAAAATGCCATCTTGAGAGCCCCTCTGCCAGCCAACTCTCTTCCTCCTCTCAATCCCTTATTCTTCTCCACTTTTTCCTCCCCTCCTCTCATTCAAACTCATTTGAATGAGTCCACCTTCTATCCGAATATCTTGACCAAGTCCACCCTCATCCCTTCAGAGTTTGATTGCCGTCCAACTCTTCACTCCCCTTGACGCAAAATAAATGCCAAAATGCTGCCAGTGCTGCTTGAACCCTATCCATCCAGCTCCCTGAAGAGTCACTCCCTTATGCTCTAAGTGGCGCCTCCCTTGCCACCTTACCACCTGATCCCTTGTGTCATAACCCACACATAAATTTTCTTAAGGCCTAGCTCTCTTAGCTCTCCCCTAAAGGCTTAAAGTCAAATATTTTCCTAGGGCCTCTACTTACACCCCAAGGTTCCCGAAGCCCCCAAACACATACAAACATCACACAAAGCACCCTACCACATGAATATGAATTAAAACGCATAACCCCTAAATCCCGAATATTACAGTTCTACCCCCTTAAAATAATTTCGGCCTCGAAATTACCTGATCAAAATAAGTGAGGGTATTGTTGTCGCATTGCTTCCTCTGGCCCCCACGAAGCTTCTTCTGATCCATGGTTCTGCCATAACACTTTGACTAGAGGAACTGATTTCCTCCGTAATACCTTCACATCTCGCTCCAAAATCTGAATCGGCTCTTCCTCGTAGGACAAGTCTGGTCTCAACTCCACTTCTTCAACTGGCACCACATGAGATGGATCCGATCGGTAACGACGTAACATTGAAAAGTGAAACACATCGTGCATCTGTTTTAATTCCAAAGGCAACTCCAACTGATATGCCACTGGTCCAACCCGCTTCAAAACCCGATAAGGCCCTATAAACCTGGGACTCAGCTTACCCTTGCAACCAAATCTCATCACCTTCTTCCACAGCAAAACTTTCAGAAACACCTGATCTCCCACTGCAAACTCTATCTCTTTCCGCTTGAGATCTGCATTCGACTTTTGTCTGTCGGATGCCTCCTTCAACCGTGCCCGAATCACCTTAACCTTTTCTTCTGATTCTGCCACAATCTCTGGACCCAAAACATGATGTTCCCCTAATTCTGTCCAACACGTAGGAGTGCGACACTTCCGTCCATACAGTGCTTCATACGGTGCCATCCGAATACTTGCTTGATAGCTGTTGTTGTATGCAAACTCCGCCAAAGGCAAGAACTCCTCCCAGCTTCCTCTGAAGTCAATCACGCAACCCCTTAACATATCCTCTAACACTTGAATTACTCGTTCAGACTGGCCGTCTGTCTGCAGATGAAATGCCGTGCTGAAGTCTAACCTGGTGCCCAATGCCTGATGCAGTGCTCTCCAAAACTGAGACGTAAACCTTGGATCCCTATCCGAGATAATTGACACCGGCACCCCGTGCAACCTCAAGATTTCTGCCACATACAACTTTGCCAACCTCTGTAGAAAATAATCGATTCGCACCGGTATGAAATGTGCAGACTTTGTCAATCGATCCACAATCACCCATACCGAGTCCTTCTTAGTAGGCGTAAGGGGAAACCCACTAACGAAGTCCATTGTGATTCTCTCCCACTTCCACTGTGGAATCTTAATTGGTTGCAGCAATCCCGATGGCACCTAGTGTTCAACTTTGACCTGCTGACACGTTAAGCACTTCCCCACAAATTCTGTAACTTCCCGTTTCAGACCAGGCTACCAAAACTGATCCCGTAGATCCCTATATAACTTACTCCCTCCAGGGTGCATAGTATAAGGACTACCATGCGATTCCCAAAGAATTCTCTGCCTTAATTCCTCATCCTTCGGCATACAGACCTTGCCCCGGAAACACAACACTCCGTCGCTGTTTACACCATAGTCTTCCAATTCCCCATTCTGCACTTGCAGTAGCTTAGCACTTAGATCGTCATCTACCAACTGTTTCTCTTTTACCTGACTTGACCATGTCGGCTTCACCTGCAACTCCGCCAGCAACCTTCCATCATCATAAAGACTAAGATGTGCAAACATTGCCCTCAGATCTGACACTACTTTCCAACTTAGGGCATCCGCCACCACATTCGCTTTACCCGGGTGATACTCTATTGAACGGTCGTAGTCTTTCAACAACTCCACCCACCTTCGCTGTCTCAAATTCAGTTCCTTCTGAGTCAGCAGATATTTCAGACTCTTGTGGTCCGTGTAGATCACCGATTTTTCTCCATATAAATAATGCCTCCACACTTTTAGAGCGAACACTACCGCAGCCAACTCTAGCTCATGCGTCGGATAATTAACCTCATGAGGCTTTAATTGCCGAGATGCATAAGTGACCACCTTTTCTTCTTGCACCAGAACACATCCCAACCCTGTGTAGGAAGCATCACAGTACACCACAAAGTCTTTCCCTGCCTCAGGCTGAATCAAAACCGGAGCCTCTGTCAACACTCTCTTCAGCTTCTCAAAACTCTCCTGCTGCTTATCCGCCCACACGAAAGGTACCTCCTTTCTCAACAATTTCGTCAAAGGTGCTGCTATTGACGAGAACCCTTCAACAAATCTCCTGTAGTAGCCTGCTAACCCCAAGAAACTACAAACCTCTGCCACAGACTTAGGTGGTTTCCAATCTAGCACCGCCTCAATCTTCCGAGGATCTACTCTTATCCCTCCTGCAGACACCATATGACCTAAAAACGCAACTTCCTTTAACCAAAATTCGCACTTGCTAAACTTGGCATATAACTTCTTTTCCCTTAAAACTTGCAGCACTACCTGGAGATGCGCATCATGCTCCTCCTCAGACTTGGAATATACCAGGATGTCGTCTATGAACACAACGACGAACTGATCCAAGTAGGGTTGGAAAACCCGGTTCATTATATCCATGAACGCAGCTGGGGCGTTTGTCAACCCGAACGGCATTACTAGGAACTCATAATGTCCGTATCTAGTCCGGAAAGCTGTCTTATGGATATCTACTTCTTTCACCTTAAACTGATGATATCCCGACCTTAGAACTATCTTAGAGAATACCGCGGCCCCCTTGAGCTGATCAAAAAAGTCGACTATCCTCGGCAATGAGTACTTGTTTTTGATCGTCAGCTTATTTAACTGTCGATAATCTATGCACATACGCATAGTCCCGTCCTTCTTTTTCACGAATAGGACTGGTGCTCCCCATGGAGACGCACTGGGTCAAATAAACCCACGATCGAGCAACTCTTGGATATGTGCCTTAAGCTCAACCAACTCCTTTGGTGCCATTCTATATGAAGCAATTGATACTGGAGCTATATCTGGTAGTAAATCAATTCCGAACTCCACCTCCCTGTCCGGGGGTAACCCTGGCATCTCCTCAGGAAAGACGTCCACAAATTCCCTTACCGTTCTAACTCCACTAACCCCCTCTTCTTTTGCATCCAGAGCACTAATGAAGGCTAGGAATGCCTTGCACCCCTTTCGAACCGTTTTATCAGCTTTCAACGCGGAGACTACATTCTACAAATAATTCCTTCTTTCCCCAATCACAATTATCTCCTCATCCTCCGGGGTCCTCAACTCTATTCGCTTAGCTGCGCAATCCAACTTAGCACGATGTTCTACTAGCCAGTCCATGCCCAGAATAAGATCAAATTCCCCGAAAGGTAGTTCCATCAAATTGGCCGGAAACACTACTCCCTGAATTTCTAGAGGCACACTCTGGAATAATTTATTCACCATTACCATTTGACCTAACAAGCTAACTACAGTCATCTCCCTAGCAGACAATTCAGATGCTACACCTAATGTTTCAGCTATTCTACATGCAACATATGAGTGGGTCGAACCAACATCAATCAAGGCAAAGAAAGGCTTATCAGCTATAAGGAACGTACCGGTTATGACGTTCGGTGCGTCACCATCCTCCCTCCGACAAACTGCATACACCAGACCAGGCTGTCTCGCCTCTGCATTACCAGCACCTCTGCCAGGTGTCCCGCGACCTCGACCAGAACCATTACCTCTGCCAACTGGACCACGACCCCTCGGCGGCTGCTGTCCACCTCTTCCAGTTTGATTAAAACCCTGACCTGCTGGTCGACTCCTGTCTGTTTCTAATGGACAGTTCCTAATCATGTGATCTTTGGACCCACATTTAAAACATCCCCCCGTCTTCTTCCAACACTCCCCCGGGTGCATCTTTCCACAGTGAGCACATGTACGATACTGACCTCCCACAACAACCTGCTGATCTCGCAGCCCATCAACTCTAGGTCTTTTCTGGAAACTTCCGAATGACCCTGATGACCCATAGCCCCTCTTACTCTTACTCTGACCTCTGTCCCGGTTCTGCCTCTCGGTCCGCTTCACCTCCTCGGCTATTTTCGCTTTCTCAACCAATACCGTGAAGTCCCTCTCCCGCTGTAGGGCTATTAATACCCTCAACTCATCCCGGAGCCCATCTTCGAACCGTACGCAGCGCTCATAATCAGTTGCCACGATTCCCCAGGCATATCGGCTCAAACGAAGGAATTCCGCTTCATACTCGGATACAGATTTGCCCCCTTGTACCAGGTTCAAGAATGCCTTCCTCTGAGCATCCACATAACTTGCTCCTATGTACTTCCCTTGGAACATCGTCTTGAAATAATCCCAATCAATCCGGTCCACCTGGGTACCCTCTCTAATAGTGAGCCACCACTGGTACGTCTCATCCCGAAGTAGTGACACCGCCCCTTTCAGTTTCTCCTCAGCCGTGCAGTCCAGGTCGTCCATAATCCTTTCGATTGCTTCTAACCAATATTCAGCAACATTTGGGGCCACCCCAGAGACCCCCCTGAACACCTCAGCTCCGTTTACTCGCAGTCGCTCAGGCACTGACTTCCGAGCCCCTCCACTTAGACCTGCCCCAGCAACTCTTTCCAACACTCGCAACATCGCCTGGGATATCGCGTCATCTCCTCCAGTTTGGTCCTGAAATTCTGCTTCCCCAACCGGTGGTAACGGGATTTCATTCTCGGACCCGTGTCCAGACCCTGCTGGTTCAGACACAGTAATTCTGCCTCTGCCACGTCCGCGCGTATTGCGACCCCGTCCCCTAGTACTCATATCTACTGTCGCGTTTTATCTGTTTTTACAAATTTTATGCATTAGCTTTCTTTTCACTTCTTGCTTAAAGAGAAGTTTTATGCAAAGAGAGATTTAACAGTTGTTTTCCGCAAGAGTACACATATTACCTAGGGGTTCATGTCTCTATAGTATGGTTTCCTAGTCCTACCATCTATAGTATCATACCTCCATACATACAAATCAATTCATCATTCCAAGAACTCACCTGGCGGACTTGGGCCGAGAACTCGGGTGCCATGCTTCCATAAGAACATTTTATGAAAAATTTCAAAACCTATTTTTAGTACAAAGTTTGAAAACGTTGTGGGCTTCAAAACCCAAGGCCGAGTGTTTAAAACTTGGCTCTGATACCAAATTGAAACACCCCAAACTCGGCCCACAAACCTCGACCGAATCTAGCATGTTCCTGAGGAAAAACTTAGCTTAAATTCTTGGTTTCATCCCTTTTGTAAAATAAGTCGATTTAAAACAGGTTTGTATTTTTATCAAGTTAAAACCAAATTGCCATTCAAGTTAATATTTCGTTAAAACGTTTCCTGCATACTCCATAAATTAAAAGATTTGCCATATTTTAGAGTTCATTACGTCGAAAAAAAATCGTTAAATTTGATTAAGTGATAAAACGTTGAAGTTGCTTTGAGAAAATATTTAATTACTCGTTTGATGATTATCGTATGGGAATAAAATTTGAAACGCAAAATTAAACAGTTAAGTAATGGCCTTATTACATATTAAAAACCAAAATAAATCTCGAAAGAAAACATACTAAAGAAAACGAAAAGAGTTCAACCATAAGAAAACCCGAAATTTGCTGAGCATGGCCACCACATAGTCCCTGCCGACCCGGTCCACTGCACTATGCATCACCTGCAAAATGTTAGCCCACGAAGGGTGAGTCAACGGACTCAATGTGCAACTACCAACACAGATTTCCAACCGATTATAGCCTTTAATACGAACATTTTGGGCAAAGCCCATACGAAATCATGATCTGGCCATTGGCCCGTATCATAGCATAATAGATCACACATATATATACATAAATGATGCAACCCGAACCCACCTAGAGATCCAACCTCTACACACCACCCGTACCTGCCAATCACACCAGTGGGGATTACTAAATCGACCCTCCATCCGCTACACACCCTCGAAGGCAGTCGCTGCAGTCAACTGCTCATCGCCCTTAATACATGGCATAGCCACCGGATAATGTGACAACGTCACCGGAAACATAATATTGTGACATGAGTTACCAGATTAATGTGGTAAAACCACCAGATCACTTCCCCTTTACATTATCACCCTCATGCCCATGCAACATACAAATTATGCATGCATCATACTTTATTCTTATTCCATACCACACGTGACTACTCATGCTCATCATACAAGTGAATATACCCACTATCGACATGATATTAAATGTAATGTACCTGAAACAACGAACTATACCCTGGAAGAGTACCATCGGCCTTTGCTAATCATAATACTATTAACACTTATATTATCATATAGATTTGCTGGGAAAAAGTGTGGTGTTACACACCTGGAAACACAGAGAACGACACCCTTGGTCTCACTGACTCTTTCACTTGCAGGGATCACAGCGATCTGCTTATCCCTTTCCGAAGCTGGCCCACAACCCGGTGGCCAATCCTGTACCGCAGAAACCGAACGTTTCTTGAATCTAGAGGTAGGGACTACCCCTTTCTCTCCTCCACGAAATAGATCCGAATCCCGAAGACTCCTCCTTTACCTCTGTCGAACTCTTCCTTAACCGATCAAATCCCGAAAGCTCCTCCTCTTAACGTTGACTGCAAAGAATCCCGAAACCCACCACGCAACTAACCCGATTCGACTTAACAACCACCCTTGAAAGTCTATGCGATAGAGAAAGAGATGGAAGAGAAGTGTAGGTAAAAGAGAACGATGGGTAGAAGGTTCAGCCAAAGCACTATTCAGTTTTGAAGAAACGAAAGGAGAAAAGTATGATGGTGAGACTCAAATAGAAATTCGGCTTATAGGGAATTTTGGAGAGAAACTCAATTGAGGAGAGATGGAAAGATGATGAAATAAGACTAAGATGAGAAGATAAAGGCTTAGGGGATTTTGGCTATATTGCTAGGTGTATTCGGCTTTGAGAAGGTAATTGGAAAAGAGAGAACAAGTGCACGAATGGTCTTCTTTTGGTTTTCGGTCACAAATGAAAGAGAAGCACAAATGACCTTTGGGAAAAGAAATCGCAACAAAGAGTGCCTAATACTAAGCTATGCGTATTCGGCTTCTTCCCCTCCTAGTATGACCGAAAATGCCATCTTGAGAGCCCCTCTGCCGGCCAACTCTCTTCCTCCTCTCAATCCCTTATTCTTCTCCACTTTTTCCTCCCCTCCTCTCATTCAAACTCATTTGAATGAGTCCACCTTCTATCCGAATATCTTGACCAAGTCCACCCTCATCCCTTCAGAGTCTGATTTTCGTCCAGCTCTTCACTCCCATTGGTGCAAAATAAATGCCAAAATGCTGCCAGTGCTGCTCGAACCCTGTCCATCCAGCTCCCTGAGGCGTCACTCCCTTATGCTCTAAGTGGCGCCTCCCTTGCCACCTTACCACCTGATCCCTTGTGTCATAACCCACACATAAATTTTCTTAAGGCCTAGCTCTCTTAGCTCTCCCCTAAAGGCTTAAAGTCAAATATTTTCCTAAGGCCTCTACTTACACCCCAAGGTTCCCGAAGCCCCCAAACACATACAAACATCATACAAAGCACCCTACCACATGAATATGAATTAAAACGCATAACCCCTAAATCCCGGATATTACCGGTTACCTAACTCTGAACCAGACGATTTATTCATTTGACTTGATCCGAAGGATTCCCTAACGTATATTAATCCCTCTCTCGAGGCAACTAATGTCTAACCCTAGGTTGATTAATTAAAATCTCTTTCTAATTAAAACCCCTAGAATTGCATTAACTTGATATATGGGCTCCCATATTAGGTTTCACTCTAATCCGAAAAAATCTCGTCACCCTATCTCTAGGCGTGCGATCAACTCCGCTTAATTATGCTAGATCTACTCTTAGGCAGGGACTTTTGCTCCTCCACCTAAGCACATCACACTTGAATTAATATCCCGAAAATATCAATATAAGAATGAAGAACATATAATTAAGAACAAGTCAAATATTTATCATATAGTTCAGCAAACGATAACAAGATTCATCATAGGTTTCATCCCCCTCAGGTATCTGAGGGTTTAGTTCATAACAATAAAAGAAAACATCTTAGAAGAAAAGATAAAACAAAACATAAGAAATCCCGAAAACCCCCTGAAGGAATTGAAGGAGAGATTCTCCGTCTTGAGTATAATTCCGGCTTCTTGAGATGAATCAACTAGCTATCTTCGCATAAATTCCCACAACTCTGCCCTCTTTGGCCTAGCTGGATGCCCCCTGACTAAAGCCTTCGGTTCCTTCTTTAGGTTATACTTAGGGTGTTTATATAGGCTTCGGAATGTGTTCCTCTGCCCCCAAGTATCCTAATCCGAGTGAAATTTCTCTTTGTCACGGCAGGGACATGCACATGGCACACGCCCATGTAAATCGTGGCCAGGCCGTGTTTGAGACTGTTGAGTGAGGCACGGCTGTGTGGTCTTGGGCCCAAGCCGTGTGGATTTCGTGATATGGCCTATTTACTCCTTTTTGGGCCCATTTTCCGTTCTTTTCATCATCCGGTGCTCTTCTAAGTATAAAACATGAAAAGAAAGGATTAAGAGCACCAAATTACATAATTCAAGGCTTATACCATCCAAAAGCATGCTAAATGTGGGATTAAAATATGTTACTATTTCGGTTTATCAAATGTCTAAATAGGATTAAATTGTGAAATTTATATATTAGGGGGTCAAAATGTGAAATAAATGTAATGTATGAGTTTGTAGTAAGGTTATGCATATTCGGCCCTTAATAAGTTTGGTCAAATTTTGTGTAATTTGTGTTTTGTGCAAAAAGGACTAAATTGTAAAAAAATGTAAATATCAGGGGTAAAATGATAATTTTCCCATTTATGAGTTTTCAAATCAAATTCAATAGAATTATATTTAATTTAGCTAAATTTGAAATTTATTAGATCAAGAACAAAAAGGATCAGGATTGGATCGAGGAAAAGTGAAGTTAATCGAATAGTCGGAAATAAATAGTCTGTCGATACTCGAGGTAAGTTTTTTAAGCAATTGAGTTGAATTGAATTTATTTTATAATGATGTAAGTGAGTTAAAAGAAAGTGTATATATATGTATTGGATATTGCCGAATGTGATAATGATTTATGAGATGAATGAGTTGATTCATAAATATATATATATATATATATATGTATGGTTGAAGTTAAGTTTATGTGTATATGTATGAATGAGGAGCAAGTTTGAGAGATGCACTAATGTGCAAATTTAACACCAAGCACTGTGTGTGCGAAATCGGTCATTTAGCACTAAGTGTGCGAATTGATCTTCCGAGCACTAAGTGTGCAAAATCAGATAATGAGCACTAAGTGTGTGAATAGAACTTCCGAGCACTAAGTGTGCGAAATCAGTTAATGAACACTAAATGTGCGAGTAAATTTTAAAGCTCCAAGATTGAATTAGGTAAGTTTCGAAAATATGAGATGTCATTATTTGAAATCAAGTGTAAATGTTTAATTGCGGATTGGATGGAATATATCTTTTAAATGTATAATTTGGATGATATAAGTTGATATAGGAAATGTTTACAAAAATAATGTTGATTGTTATATGAATTACAGAAGATAATTCGGCCATATGAAAATTTGTGTAAGGTGTTCTTTTAATTAGTTTGGACTTGAAAATGTGGATAAGACTTGAGAATGTAATTGTTATATTGGATTCGGTTTTGAAAGTGAGAAATATGAATTGTTATTCGATTGTACAAGTAGATGGGTATTGATGAATTTTTATCTATAATTGTTCTTTAATTCATTTTGAGTATAATTGATAGAATTCTTAGATTGCTTATAACTTACTAAGCTATTAAAGCTTACTTGGTGTTTTTGGGTTACTCTTGTGATTTAGATTTTGGGTGATTGTCACGTGCTCGGGGATTGTTGGTGAAGTTCGTCACACTATCATCAACATTTTGGTACCTTTTTGAAGTTGAATTTAAGTTTATGGTATGTATAGGATGGAGTATATTTTGAAAAGATTGTTTTGGATTATGTATATATATTATGCCATGCGAAAATGGCTAAATCTAGATATTTAGGACTTATGAGAATTTGGTCATGGTGTTAACTTATTATGGAAGTATATTTCATGGTATGTATCTATGTTTGTGTTTGGCTATATGGCTTGATCATGATATTATTTATGATGTGTAACCGGTCAAGTAATTAGCTCATTTTAGAAGTATACCATATAGTATATTATGTGTAATGGACGTTCTTAAGATTTGATTTAGAAGTTGAGGTATTTGATGAATGTGATTCCAATTGTGACAAGGCTTTATAAACTATGTGATAAAACATCCTTAATTGTTAATTGGTTATATTGATACGGATTATAATGACAAAGGATGATAAGTTTCATGAAGGTTTGGTCAGATATTAGGGTTGGTATAATGTGCATAATTATTAAGGTTAATTTGATATGAAATGGTATATTTAGTTGAGGCTTTACTGCGTGTTGGTATGATTTTTTCTGGTGAATTGATAGCCGAATATGTGATAAGTGAATTGGTTGTTTATAAGTAATTTTTGGTATAATGTTTAGGGATATTATTATTTATGTCCAAAAATGATTAATGAAATTATAGTGAAATGCTTATAAATTAGTAAAGTACAAGATTATATCGAATATTTGGTAATGTTTACTAATGTTTTATAAATGAATGCCGTAATATATGTGCTTGGTTTATGAAGTGAAATATGCTTGTTTTTTTTAAATAGGTATTCAAATATCATGCATGTAATGTTTGTATGATTCGAACTTTATGTCTATTATGTATAAGTAGTTTAGCTTTGATGCATATTAGTTCGTTTCAAAAGTTGGTTAAACAAATGATAAGTATATGTTTTAACTTTGAAGCATGAATTGTTTATGTATTAATAGTAATAAAGCGCGAACGGATTTTTTTGTTGGTTAAGTGATCTATATGTGGTAAAATGATTTATATGAGCGTGCTGAACTGTGTTATGTCTGGTAATGCCTCGTAACCTTAATTCGACGATGGATACGTGTTAGGGGTGTTACAGTAGACCTACACTGACTCTAGCCATTTGAAGTAGAATTAAAAGCAAATGATGATGGAGAAGGAATGATTACCTTTAGAATTGATTACATTCTGAAAAAGAAGGATGTAATGCTCCAGTGATGAAAAAGGGAAGAACAAAACAAGAAAACAAATCAGAAGGAATGAGATTAGGGTTCAGAAAGAACTTAAAAGATGAGAAAATTGAGGGAAAACAAATTGAGAAAGTAATGATTTCCACTTCTTTACGATCGGTTATATATAATCCAATCGTCCACTAGAAGTTTCAAGTTTAGTACTTGTTAGTTGTTAATGTCTTATAAAGGTTTCCATAAACCCTTGGTATTTAGAAAACATAAATATTCTCCAATATAGTTCACGTAAGCAAGTATCCTCTAATTTGGGTTCACCCCTTTACGTATCTGCCAAAATGAATATTGCAAAGCAACCATCCGTTAAGGTTATGTCTCTTCGCTAAGACTATCAACAAAAGTGTCTATTTGTGGAATCTAATTATAGTGCGACTGTTCACATAATTTTTTAAAGAAACATTTTGCACAAAAAATGTGTAGCGCTATCTGCATTATGTTATGTATGGATTAATCTGCCAGGTATTGGGGTACGAAGATTATTCAAAGTATCTCTTGTGAGATTATTCATTAGTATACACCGTCCTAGTGTGGTTTATCTAATCGATCTATAAGCAACTACTACAAGTGCATATAACACTAAGTGTTCAGTATAAGTAAAGATGAGAGAAGGTAATTTTTTACAGCTTGAAAAGGGGGGCCACTAGGGAAAAGCAATTTCACAATGATTCCACCTTTTTCCTAATTGCAAGTAAGAAATTTTGAGGACGAAATTGTCTTTAAGGGTGGGAGAGTTGTCACACCCGGAAATGTTAAAGCTTAAGTTGTAATGGTAACATTGGGTATTAATTTAAAAAGCTTTCTATTGAGCGGACACTAATGTAAATAAGAGCAATTTGCGGACTGGTTGATAAAAGATTGAGTTTCAACCTTTAGTTCGTTACTTTTGAACTAGAAATCTTCGTAGTGGGAAACATGATGATTAGGGATATATAGAAATTGTTGTTGAATTGGTTTTGGTAAAGGATGTGCATGAGGATTAGATAAAGGAAAGACATTATTCTTTAGTGTTATTTTTTTCTTTTTTCTGTTCTTTCTTCATCTTTTTCTCTAGACTATTTTGGAAGAGAGAATGATTAATGAGTGTTATGAATGGAAGGAAGGGACTAAAGTTTGAGCCTAAAAAATGAAAATTTTTGTAGCTGGTAAGCTTTTTAACCTCTCTGTATTAGTAGATTTAAGAAAAAGGAAGAAAGTTAAGAATTTCAGTTAATCCATTGATTCTGTTCTGTAATGTGTAAAGTTTCGAATAATCATTAAATTGGCTTTGCATGCAAACAAATTATGGTTTTTATGATTGGGAATTGTCTTCGTTGGATTTCTAAAATGGTTGTTTAGTTGGCTAAGGAGACTCAAGAAATAAGGGAAAAGCTAAATAGATGTCAACTTCTAAGTGCGTTCCAAAACTTAGTCTTAAATGGTTGTTCATTTTTTTAGTATCGTGTGTTAGGTATGTTTAACTTAGTGTTCTACAAATGATGAGTTATTCTACGACTGAATTTTGGTGTATCGTGATGCATGATGTGTGTTGATATGCAAATGCATGGCTGCTTGTAAGTTTAACCATGTTGTGTAGATAAAATGTTTGGCATAATATGTGTTGTACATTATTAGTAGTATTTGAGTGCTTGTGTATGAAATGCATGTATATGAATGATATGTGGAGTATGGAGGGATGTGCTGGTGGATGATAGAAGGGTGCTATGCCACATTGTGTACTTTATGCCATGTGTTATTCGACTTTGCGAAAGTCCGGGCAAAATGTACAGAGAATGAGTATGAATGGTATTTGGCTTTGTGGAGGTTCGGTTGGTTTGTACAAAGAATATATGCACATGGATATGAAAATCCTTTTTGGGTAGTATGAGACTTTGCGGAGTCTAAAGCTTTAAGCCGTATGAATGAAACCAAATCAATGGCCATGACATAATCCAGTGAAGGTCTGGGAGGTAGTTAGCATATGCGAATCTATTTCTATATGAGGAATTCCTTTTAGGAATTCACATTTTATGAGTCCGCATATGTAAGACATGGTTGTTTGCCAAAATCGCTTACATGATAGTTATACATGGGGTTCTGCCCCGTGGAAGTCCGCAAAATAGTTCACGTATATGATCCCGTTTGAATATGAGTAATAATTTTCTTTATTAATCAGTAATAGGTAAGTTGGTTATTCAAGCATGTATCTATCTAAGACTCTATGTATTCATATCTGCAATATGATTAATTGTCTATGATCCCACCCCTGGATGAGAGTCTTCTTTTTTTGAATCCGTCTATATATTTCACAAGTATGGATCCGCATACTTGAGTCTAAAACATGGGCCCGTAAGGATCTTTCTACAAACTTGAGTTCGTTAGGACAAGTTACTAATAGCAATACGCAGCAGAAACTATTTGTCAAGACTTAACTCACTTGGCTAGTCGTATTTGTTGGTGTATGTCACGTGCCATGGGAATTACTTAGGGGTCTTCTTCCATAAGTCCGCAAGTAAAGGATTACCTCTCAATAAAGTAATTACACAGGATTTCACCAAGATCGACCTCACTTAGCTATCCGTATATGTTCGTACAAGTCACATGATGTGGGAATTATCTAGGGGTCTTCTTCCATAAGTCGACAAGTAAGAATCTGCAAGGATTACCTTTTAAGGAAGTAATTGTGCAAGAGTCTTCCAAGACAACTATTGAAGAAAGAATCCGCGGGTATAGTTTGCCAAAATGTCAAATGTCTAAACATATATATTTTTTATTATTCGTCTATGATATCTTATAAGTGGAAGCCTTATATGTGCAAGACAATGTGAAGTCTCCTATTTTCAAGTCATCTGTATTAGATCCAATGTAGTCGAGCAAGTTGAATTGTTCTCCAAGATGCACAAGTAGATAAGTGATGGTGTCGTTAAAGATTATGTTCCACATACAAGTTGAGCCAATTTATGTGATGTCAATACTACGCCAATAAGATTTGTGAACTGTTCTAGTATAGACAAAGTCAAATATAAATTCTAATCCATGAAATACAAGTTTACTAGCATTGTGCTAATACAAGGTATAGACAACTCACTAAGTTCATACAATAGGGTATGCATACAATAGGGTGACTTAGAGGTGAAGCCTCAAGGTCAGAGTTGAATTGTAATTAAGTATAGTCATAGAATATTATTTGTAAGACTAAGTAAATATGCCAATATAGTAAAGCTACCTTTGTAAAATTTTTATAGCTTAAATTAAGGGTATTTATAATTGTATTAAATTCATTGGTGAAGTCAATTAGCTAGTAGTATTATAAATAAGATTTTTATTACACTATTTTGATATGTGGAATGTAATAATAGATGTTTCAGTTAAATTCGAACATGGAGCATAGCACCCTGTAGTCTAGATCTGGTGATCGGGTTAGGTATGAGGTGTTATAGATGACAAAGTTGCAGGCGATGTTGATAATGTAAACGCTCATCTACTCAGGAACTCGACTCGTGGCATTGTTATACAGAATGATCATTCAGAACATATGATTTAGATCCCAATGTTTTACATATATCTAAGTTCCTAGAATGCCCAGATATAATACCTTCCCATAGGGTGGCACCAGATCCCAAATCAAAAGAGTTGGTTGTAGGTTAACAATTCCCAAACAATGATGAACGTATATTTGAGATTAGGAAGTAAAGTATGAAAGTGTCATTGGATTACAAAGTTATTATATCTAAACCAACATTATATATCGGGAAGTGTTGGAGGTCTTCAAAGGGTTGCAACTGTAGGTACGAGCAGCATTGATGCAAAGGTCACAATTGAGGGACATTCGAAAATATGTAGGTGTAACACCCCAAACCCGGACAAGACACCACGTCCGAATCTGGTATGCTACGAGGGAAAGTATTTTTGATAAGTTAGATTTTCCGTTTAAAAGCTGAGTGAAAACATCGTGTGTTTGAAACAAACTTGAGTAGTCTTGTTTGAAAAACGGTTGATGTATCTGAAAACCCGGAGATTTTGAAAACTTAGCCATAATGTGTAGTTAAAACGATTTTATACCATTTAAAACCTCATTAGTTTCTTAGTGACACTTAAAACACTTTTAATCTTAGAAGAACTACAAGTTTGAATTGTAAACCAGTTGTATTTGTTCATCAAAAAGGCTTAGTGTGATATCCGATGGTATAGTTTAAGAACACATTGCGTTCTAGTTTGAAAACATTATCTTTCCAAGTTTTAGTAAAATTTTTACCAACTTCTTTTGTTAAGGCATATTTAAAATCTAATTAAAACATAAACAACATAAAACATAACTTTAAAGGCCTTTTACAAACCAAATAAACCCAATTAAAAGTAAATAAACTAAAGTACCCAATTAGTAGAGTCTGAGTAAAACTTTATTAAAGCATGGCATGTGCACCCCGAGTCCATCCCGGCTCCACGTCCGCAGCTACGGGTCACCTGAAATGTCAAAGGAGAGGGTGAGTCGAGTGACTCAGTGTGTAATTCCCGCTCCCGAAGAATCAACATGCTAACACACATCATACATAGCAACATGATTAATGCAACCCGATCCTAACCATCCATATCGCCTTTTCTACCCCGTGTGGTACCAAACCACTGGTGGTGCCAAACCACTGGTGACATATAGTCACAATGTGTTACCAAAACACTGGTGTCCCAAAGACACAATATCCGTCAATGTGGTACCAAACCACTGGTGTCCCAAAGACACAATGTGCTACCAAAGCACTGGTGACCGAAGTCACAAATCCAATGATGATGGGGCCAACCCATCGTGTGATACCAAATCACTAGCAGACGATCCCATATCTCAAGTGGGGCCAACCCACGGTGGTCAAACCACAGGGACAAGTCGCAATGAGGTGCCCAACCTCTGGTGTCCCAAAGACACAATGTGCTACCAAAGCACTGGTGACCATAGTCACGAATCTGGTGATGGGGCCAACCCATCGTGTGTTACCAAAACACTGGCGTCAATCCCGTATAATCATCTGTGGGGCCAACCCACTGTGGTACTGAGCCACTGGGACGAGACGCTGAGGTACCAAACCTCTGGAGGTGCCAAACCTCTGGTGACCCAAAGTCACAAAGTGTGCTACCAAAGCACTGGTGCTCGTCAGCACAAAATATCTCTGCTCCCTCCTCTCATATCACCCATCAATATACTATACTCATGTAATCATGCATCTCATATAAGTCATGCATATTATGCCAACATACCAAGCATTATCTCTCATAGCATACATACCAACATAGGTCATGATATTATACTTCATTAATAGCACTCATAATAGAATAGACTTACCCGAATCGTCCACATACCCCATTTGGGTATTCATTTGTCCATCATACCGTTATAATTTTTAACAGGCAACAGGTTTATTAATAATCTTACTAGGTATCAGTGTGTTAGTTTACACACCTGGTAAATCCGAGTCTAAAGATCCTGACCAAAGTGATCTAAATCCCTCGATTGCTAACTCCTACAATCGGCCAAACATAGAATTAGGCACTATGACATTCGGCCATCAACAATTAACCAAAGAATCAACATTAACCTCTACCTTATACTTGCGAATGGTTTGGTTTCTAACCAAACCCTGAACCAGTAGTGGTTCTCTTTGACAATCGGCCTTCACCTAGAAATAGAATCATTAGTCTCTTGTAGCCTATCCTAATGAAATCAAACGAGTGAAGTAATCTCACTACCACACTTACCCAATCACTTAACAGATGAAGACGGCTCCGCTTGTTTGCTTCCACACTCCAATGACCCTATGACAAGGAGATTAACATCCTTCCTTAATAACCAAAACCGGCCTTTGATCACGCCATAACCAATAAAGAACAAAAGAGGGAAAGAAATATGGCCATTCGGCCAAGAGCTTACCAATACCAAACGATCGAAACAAGACCCCAACACCCTACTGATATTCGGCCAACACCACACTAGGAGAAAAGAATTCGGCTTTAGGTGTAAAGGAGAGAAAAAGATTGTAAATGGGCAGAGTTTCGGCACAAAGAATAATCAAAGAAAACGGCTAAAGAGTTTTGAAGCAAGTAGAGAATAAAAGATAGATGGAGAGAATACTTACGGTTTTTGAAAGAAAAAGGATTGATGAAAGTGTTTTGAAGACTAGAGTTTCGGCTAACAAGATGTTAATAGGAGAAGAAATTATGAGACCCCTTGAGTAAAGGTTTCGGCTCAACACCAATGAACAAAAGAACAATTGAGAGGGAGCATTCGGCATACACACATGAAAGAGGGAGAGATATGGTTGAGAGCTTTCGGTTTGCAAAAGAGAAGAAAAGATAAAAGAACACTCTTGAAAATTCGGCTACTAAGAAAGTTGAGAGGGACAAAACAATTTCGGTAACTAGGTGTTTGCACTTTTGGCTTCAAAGAGAAAAATGAGAGAGACCCTTAGAGTTTCGGTTTGTTTTGACAAAAAGAAAAACAAAAGTGTGGCCTTACCAATTGTTTCATTGCCGAAAAAACACCCAAAATGCCAAGGCACATACGGCACTACCCCAAACCCCATACCAAACCGTCCACATTCCCACTCCCTCACTCACCAATCGGCCAAATCCCCCCAATTACTCACATCCTCACATTCAAACCTCAAGACCAAGTCTTCCTCCTTAATTAGCTCTCCACCATCCATGTCACTACTTGACCAAGTCCAAGTAGTATTTGAACTCCATCCAACTCCTCCCTCCTATGCCGTCCAAAATGCAACCCAAAATGGGGGTTTCGCAGCTCGAACTCAGGACATCCCCTCCCTTGCAAATGACGCCACACTCAGCTCCTAGTGGCACCTTGCTCAGCCACTTTGCCAACACTTCCTTTGTGCAATGAAACCACAATTTATTTTCTTAAACCCCAGCTTCCTCAGCTCCCTTCCTATAAAGCCTAAAAACAAAAATTCTCCCTAACACTCGGGCATACACCTAGGCTATAATTAAGCCCCCAAAACATAGAAATAGCAACATAGCATACTAACAACATGCAGAACATGCCAAGACAAAAATAGCCCCTAACCTGGGATATTACAGTTCTACCCCCCTTAAAAATAATTTCGGCCTCGAAATTACCTGGTCAAAAGAGTTGCGGGTATTGCTGTCTCATCATATCCTCGGGTTCCCACGTCGCTTCTTCTACGCCATGATTCCGCCATAGTACCTTAACCAAAGGCACAGACTTCCTACGCAGAACCTTCACATCCCGATCAAGAATCTGCACAGGTTCCTCCTCCATAGTCAAGTCTGGATTTACCTCGATCTCTTCCACTGCTACCACATGCGACGGATCTGAACGATAACGTTGAAGCATCGATACATGGAAGACGTCGTGAATCTGACTAAGCTCTGCTGGCAACTCAAGCTGATACGCTACTGGTCCAACTTGCCTCAACACCTTATACGGCCCAACGAACCTCGGACTTAGCTTGCCTTTCTTCCCGAACCTCAGTACCTTCTTCCAAGGCGAGACCTTCAGAAACACTCGATCCCCAACAGCAAACTCTATATCTCTCCGCTTAAGATCGGCATAAGACTTCTGCCGGTCCGAAGCTTCCTTCAATCGAGCCTGAATTAACTTAACCTTATCCTCAGTCTCCGCAACCAACTCGGGTCCCAACAACTGGCGTTCACCTAACTCTGTCCAACACGTAGGTGAGCGACACTTCCTACCATACAATGCCTCATACGGTGCCATCTTGATGCTCGCTTGGTAACTGTTGTTGTAGGCAAACTCAGCTAATGGTAGAAACTCCTCCCAACTACCTCTGAAATCCAGGACACAACCTCTCAGCATATCCTCTAAAATCTGAATAACCCTTTCTGATTGACCGTCAGACTGCGGGTGAAAAGCCGTGCTGAAATCCAAACGAGTACCCAACGCCTGATGCAATGTCTTCCAGAACCTTGAAGTAAACCTGGGATCCCTATCCGAGATTATCGAAACTGGCACACCGTGCAACCTCACTATCTCTGAAACATACAGCTTCGCTAGCTTCTGAAGTGAGTAATCAACCCTCACCGGGATAAAGTGAGCTGATTTAGTCAGACGATCCACCACTACCCAAACTGAATCCTTCTTGCTTGGCGTAAGCGGTAACCCACTGATAAAATCCATGGTTATCCTTTCCCACTTCCACTGAGGAATCTTCACAGGCTGAAGCAAACCCGACGGCAACTGATGTTCAGCCTTGACCTGCTGACAAGTCAGACACTTCCCAACAAACTCTGTCACCTCTTTCTTCAAACCAGGCCACCAAAACTGCTCTCTAAGATCTTTATACATCTTGCTACCTCCAGGATGCATAGCATAAGGACTGCTATGTGCGTCCTGAAGAATCTTCTGCCTCAGCCCAACATCTTTAGGCATACAAGCCTTACCTTGAAAACACAGAACCTCATCACTAGACAAGCTGTAACCCTCTAAACCCCCATTCTGCACTTGTAACCTTCGCGCATTCAGAACCTCATCCTCTAACTGTTTCTCTCTGATCTGCTCAACCCAAGTAGGCTTAACCTGCAGCTCTGCCAGAATACTCCCGTCGTCATACAAACTTAAATGGGCAAACAATGCTCTTAAGTCCGAAACAACCTTACGGCTCAACGCGTCTGCTACCACGTTAGCCTTGCCCGGATGATACTCAATAGAACAGTCATAATCCTTCAGCAACTCAACCCATCTACGCTGCCTCAAATTCAAATCCTTCTGAGTCAGTAAATACTTCAGACTCTTGTGATCCGTGTAGACTATAGATCTCTCCCCGTACAAGTAGTGCCTCCAAATCTTTAAGGCGAAAACTACAGCCGCTAGCTCCAAATCGTGCGTCGGATAGTTGACCTCATGTGGCCTCAGCTGCCGAGAAGCGTAAGCCACAACCTTACATTCTTGCATCAGCACACAACCCAGACCCGTATGTGATGCGTCGCAATAGACTGTGTATTCCTTACCAGCCTCAGGTTGAATTAAAACCGGAGCCTCAGTCAAGATCTTCTTTAACTTATCAAAGCTTTCCTGCTGTTTCTCAGTCCAAACAAACGGAACCTCTTTCCTTAATAACTTAGTCATCGGCGCTGCTATTAACGAGAAACCCTCAACAAACCTTCGGTAGTATCCAGCCAAACCCAGAAAACTACGAATCTCAGCCACTGACCTAGGCGGCTTCCAATCCAAAACTGCCTCAATTTTACGAGGATCTACACGAATCCCCTCAGCCGACACTACATGACCCAAGAACGTCACTTCTCTAAGCCAGAACTCGCACTTACTGAACTTAGCATAGAGTTGCTTTTCCCTCAGAATCTGCAGCACCACTCTCAAATGCGCATCATGCTCTTCCTCTGTCCTTGAGTACACCAAGATGTCGTCTATAAAAACCACGACGAACTGATCTAGATACTGCTGAAACACCCTGTTCATCATATCCATAAACGCTGCCGGTGCGTTAGTCAACCCGAATGGCATTACTAGGAATTCGTAGTGCCCATACCGAGTCCGAAACGCTGTTTTATGGATATCAGCCTCCTTAACCTTCAACTGATGGTACCCAGACCTCAGATCAATCTTAGAGAATACCGCAGCACCCTTCAGCTGATCAAACAAGTCATCTATCCGTGGCAACGGATACTTGTTTTTAATCGTCAGCTTGTTCAACTAGCGGTAGTCTATACACATCCGCATCGTACCATCTTTCTTCTTAACGAATAATACTGGCGCACCCCACGGCGAGACACTTGGCCTGATAAAACCTCGATCCAATAACTCCTGGATCTGAGCCTTAAGCTCCACCAATTCCTTTGGTGCCATCCTATACGGAGCAATAGACACTGGCGCAGTCCCGGGTAACAGATCAATCCCGAACTCTACCTCTCGATCTGGCGGCAAACCCGGAAGCTCCTCAGGAAACACATCCGCAAATTCCTTAACAGTATGAACCTTCTCAACAGCAGACTCTTCCGCCTCTAAGGCATACACATGAACCACATATGCTTCGCAGCCCTTCCTGACCATCTTCTCCGCTTTCAAAGCAGATACCACATTTGATAAGTAATCTCTCCTATTACCTATCATGGCCACTTCTTCACCATCCACCGTCTTAAGAACCATACGCTTAGCCGCGCAATCCAACCTCGCCTGGTACTTAACCAGCCAATCCATCCCAAGAATCAGATCGAACTCCCCAAACGGCAGTTCCATCAGATCAGCAGCAAATACTACCCCTTGAAGTTCTAGAGGTACATCTCTAAACAGTTTATCTACTACTACAGAGTGACCTAGAGGACTAATCACAGTCATCTGCCTAGAAGATATCTCAGAGTCTAAGTCCATTGTCTCTACTATACTACTGGCAACATAAGAGTGCGTCGAACCCACATCAATTAAAGCAGTATAAGGAGTACCAAAAATCAAGAACGTACCGGTTATGACGTCCGGTGCGTCGCCCTCCTCTCGGCGCCTCGCAGCATACACCAATCCAGGCTGTCTAGCATCAGAACTACCCGCACCTCTGCCCGGTGCTCCACGGCCCCGACCAGATCCATAACCACCTCTGCCATTACCACGGCCCCTCTGCGGTGGCGGTCCATTACCTCTGAACTGATTACGGCCCTGACTCTCAGACTGAATCCTGGCCATCCTACGCGGACAGTCCCTAATGCGATGCTCCAGATAACCACACTCGAAGCAACCTTTACCTCCCGTCCAGCAACCACCCCAATGAGATTTCCCACACTGATTACACTGCGGCGGTCCCTGCCTAGCAGCAACAAACCTAGCAGACTGATTCTGCCCACTCGATCTAGCCCTCTTCTGCGGATTACCCGACGAACCAGAAGACCCAAAGCTCCTTTTAAGTCTACTCCTGTCCATGCTCTGCCTTACCGACTCCTTAACACCCTCGGCTACCTTAGCCTTCTCAACTAAGACGGCAAACTCGCGCTCCTGCTGAGGAGCAATCAGCAGCCTCAACTCGTCTCGCAGACCATCCTCGAAACGAACACACCTCTCATGCTCAGTGGCTACAATACCCCTGGCATACCTACTCAGCTTCAGGAACTCAGCCTCGTACTCAGCAACAGATTTACTCCCCTGAACCAGCCTCAGAAATGCTTTTCTCTGGGAGTCGATGTAACTAGCCCCGATGTACTTCTTTTGATATGCAGTTCTGAAGTAATCCCATGTCAAATCCTCCGCGGCCACACTATCCCGAACCGTGAGCCACCGCTGATACGACTCATCCCGGAGAAGCGATACAATACCCTTCAGCTTCTCTTCAGCCGTCAAGTCCAGATCATCCATGATCCGCTCAGTTGCCTCCAGCCAATATTCAGCAGTGCTAGGAGCAACACCAGATACGCCTCGAAAGAATTCAGCCCCATTAGCCCGGAGTCGCTCAGGAACTGATTTCCTAACTCCTGCACCACCACTTGCCCCAGCTACCCTTTCCAACACTCGCAGCATCGCCTGTGACACTGCGTCGTCTCCAGTCTGATCTTGGAACTCACCACCTCCAGCTGGTGGCGGAACCGGTATCTCATTTTCTGAACCCTACCCAGATCCTACGGGCTCAGAAACCGTCATCCTACCCCTACCTCTACCACGAGTGTTACGACCACGTCCACCTCGAGTGCTCATATCTAATCTTTCTACGTATCTGATTAAAGAATTTTATGCATCAGTATTTTTTTTCCACTTGTTTAAAAAGCAAGTCTTATGAATATTTAAAGGGGATTTGTTCTCGCAAGTTCACAGAATCTTATTAGTTTAAATCTCTAAAGTAGTGTACTATTGCTAATCATCAAATCATATAACATCCAATCAAATCACAAAGAATAGTCCGGGGTACTTACCTGGGCGAACTGGTGCCGGAGACTCGGTGCCATGCCTTTCAACTATACTTTCAAAACAACCACTTAAAACAGATTTTTGAAACCATTTTGGGCCTCAGGCCCACAGCCGAGCCTTTGAACTTGGCTCTGATACCACAAATGTAACACCCCAAACCCGGACAAGACACCACGTCCGAATCTGGTATGCTACGAGGGAAAGTATTTTTGATAAGTTAGATTTTCCGTTTAAAAGCTGAGTGAAAACATCGTGTGTTTGAAACAAACTTGAGTAGTCTTGTTTGAAAAACGGTTGATGTATCTGAAAACCCGGAGATTTTGAAAACTTAGCCATAATGTGTAGTTAAAACGAGTTTATACCATTTAAAACCTCATTAGTTTCTTAGTGACACTTAAAACACTTTTAATCTTAGAAGAACTACAAGTTTGAATTGTAAACCAGTTGTATTTGTTCATCAAAAAGGCTTAGTGTGATATCCGATGGTATAGTTTAAAACACATTGCGTTCTAGTTTGAAAACATTATCTTTCCAAGTTTTAGTAAAATTTTTACCAACTTCTTTTGTTAAGGCATATTTAAAATCTAATTAAAACATAAACAACATAAAACATAACTTTAAAGGCCTTTTACAAACCAAATAAACCCAATTAAAAGTAAATAAACTAAAGTACCCAATTAGTAGAGTCTGAGTAAAACTTTATTAAAGCATGGCATGTGCACCCCGAGTCCATCCCGGCTCCACGTCCGCAGCTACGGGTCACCTGAAATGTCAAAGGAGAGGGTGAGTCGAGTGACTCAGTGTGTAATTCCCGCTCCCGAAGAATCAACATGCTAACACACATCATACATAGCAACATGATTAATGCAACCCGATCCTAACCATCCATATCGCCTTTTCTACCCCGTGTGGTACCAAACCACTGGTGGTGCCAAACCACTGGTGACATATAGTCACAATGTGTTACCAAAACACTGGTGTCCCAAAGACACAATATCCGTCAATGTGGTACCAAACCACTGGTGTCCCAAAGACACAATGTGCTACCAAAGCACTGGTGACCGAAGTCACAAATCCAATGATGATGGGGCCAACCCATCGTGTGATACCAAATCACTAGCAGACGATCCCATATCTCAAGTGGGGCCAACCTACGGTGGTCAAACCACAGGGACAAGTCGCAATGAGGTGCCCAACCTCTGGTGTCCCAAAGACACAATGTGCTACCAAAGCACTGGTGACCGTAGTCACGAATCTGGTGATGGGGCCAACCCATCGTGTGTTACCAAAACACTGGCGTCAATCCCGTATAATCATCTGTGGGGCCAACCCACTGTGGTACTGAGCCACTGGGACGAGACGCTGAGGTACCAAACCTCTGGAGGTGCCAAACCTCTGGTGACCCAAAGTCACAAAGTGTGCTACCAAAGCACTGGTGCTCGTCAGCACAAAATATCTCTGCTCCCTCCTCTCATATCACCCATCAATATACTATACTCATGTAATCATGCATCTCATATAAGTCATGCATATTATGCCAACATACCAAGCATTATCTCTCATAGCATACATACCAACATAGGTCATGATATTATACTTCATTAATAGCACTCATAATAGAATAGACTTACCCGAATCGTCCACATACCCCATTTGGGTATTCATTTGTCCATCATACCGTTATAATTTTTAACAGGCAACAGGTTTATTAATAATCTTACTAGGTATCAGTGTGTTAGTTTACACACCTGGTAAATCCGAGTCTAAAGATCCTGACCAAAGTGATCTAAATCCCTCGATTGCTAACTCCTACAATCGGCCAAACATAGAATTAGCACTATGACATTCGGCCATCAACAATTAACCAAAGAATCAACATTAACCTCTACCTTATACTTGCGAATGGTTTGGTTTCTAACCAAACCCCGAACCAGTAGTGGTTCTCTTTGACAATCGGCCTTCACCTAGAAATAGAATCATTAGTCTCTTGTAGCCTATCCTAATGAAATCAAACGAGTGAAGTAATCTCACTACCACACTTACCCAATCACTTAACAGATGAAGACGGCTCCGCTTGTTTGCTTCCACACTCCAATGACCCTATGACAAGGAGATTAACATCCTTCCTTAATAACCAAAACCGGCCTTTGATCACGCCATAACCAATAAAGGACAAAAGAGGGAAAGAAATATGGCCATTCGGCCAAGAGCTTACCAATACCAAACGATCGAAACAAGACCCCAACACCCTACTGATATTCGGCCAACACCACACTAGGAGAAAAGAATTCGGCTTTAGGTGTAAAGGAGAGAAAAAGATTGTAAATGGGCAGAGTTTCGGCACAAAGAATAATCAAAGAAAACGGCTAAAGAGTTTTGAAGCAAGTAGAGAATAAAAGATAGATGGAGAGAATACTTACGGTTTTTGAAAGAAAAAGGATTGATGAAAGTGTTTTGAAGACTAGAGTTTCGGCTAACAAGATGTTAATAGGAGAAGAAATTATGAGACCCCTTGAGTAAAGGTTTCGGCTCAACACCAATGAACAAAAGAACAATTGAGAGGGAGCATTCGGCATACACACATAAAGAGGGAGAGATATGGTTGAGAGCTTTCGGTTTGCAAAAGAGAAGAAAAGATAAAAGAACACTCTTGAAAATTCGGCTACTAAGAAAGTTGAGAGGGACAAAACAATTTCGGTAACTAGGTGTTTGCACTTTTGGCTTCAAAGAGAAAAATGAGAGAGACCCTTAGAGTTTCGGTTTGTTTTGACAAAAAGAAAAACAAAAGTGTGGCCTTACCAATTGTTTCATTGCCGAAAAAACACCCAAAATGCCAAGGCACATACGGCACTACCCCAAACCCCATACCAAACCGTCCACACTCCCACTCCCTCACTCACCAATCGGCCAAATCCCCCCAATTACTCACATCCTCACATTCAAACCTCAAGACCAAGTCTTCCTCCTTAATTAGCTCTCCACCATCCATGTCACTACTTGACCAAGTCCAAGTAGTATTTGAACTCCATCCAACTCCTCCCTCCTATGCCGTCCAAAATGCAACCCAAAATGGGAGTTTCGCAGCTCGAACTCAGGATATCCCCTCCCTTGCAAATGACGCCACACTCAGCTCCTAGTGGCACCTTGCTCAGCCACTTTGCCAACACTTCCTTTGTGCAATGAAACCACAATTTATTTTCTTAAACCCCAGCTTCCTCAGCTCCCTTCCTATAAAGCCTAAAAACAAAAATTCTCCCTAACACTCGGGCATACACCTAGGCTATAATTAAGCCCCCAAAACATAGAAATAGCAACATAGCATACTAACAACATGCAGAACATGCCAAGACAAAAATAGCCCCTAACCCGGGATATTACAGTAGGTCCTCATACGTGCATTGTTACAAAGATGATGCAAGATCATGGGAAATTTAATATGAAAACAATCTTTAATTGTATCATTCCACTAGTGAAAAATATGCCCACCATTCATGTATCGGTCTTGGTTGTTTGTAACACCCCTATCCCATGTCTGTCGCCGGATTAGGGTTAGGAGCGTTACCAGACAATTCAGAAAGCATTTACAGAAATTTCATACATTCACTCATCATTCTCAAACATAATGACCCTTAAATGAGTCCTTGAGACCAATAACATACTTATAAATCGGGTCGGGCCCAAACCGAAACACATACAAAATTTCATAAAAATTAAAAACTTTTCTAAACTACAGGGGAAACACACCCGTGGAAGGAGACCGTGTGCCATCCACGACTTCTAGACACCCCCGTGTGTCCTCCCCGTAGTTGTATACTGACTTATCCTCCACGGCCACTGAGCACGCCCGTGCACTAAGGCCGTGCACTCTTAGGCCACATACTAACTTCCTCACCACGGCCACCAAGCACGCCCGTGTACCATGGCCGTGTGTTCTTAGCTAGCTATTGACTTGTATACCATGGTTAGCTAACACCCCCGTGTCGAGGCCGTGTGCTACTAAGTTACATCCAGCAAGACACCCAAGGTCATTAGGCACGCCTGTGTGCCACAACCGTGTCACATTATAGGCCATTTACAAGGCCAAAATGCCACCCATAAGGGTCAAACCTACAAGCAACATTTACCATCCCATTTCATTCACATCTAACCACCAAAATATACCAAATAGCTATCCAAATCATGCACATTTGACAACTAAGGTAATCACAACAATACATTAAATATAAACATTCAAAACCAATTCCTAACATACCAATTTGCTTGACCAAATCTCAATTAAGCTTAAGCACCATTCATCTAAATACTTACCATCTCATAACCATTTCATATATCAACTAATCATACCAAAACAACTTCACATATCAAATTCCTTTAAGCATAATACCAAAACATAACTAGCCAAATCACATGACTAAGTTCACTTTACAACTCATATCAAGAACTAGCCTAGACATGCCATATCTAGCCATATACATATTCAAAGTGTACCAAAATGATTTTAGTAGTGTGATGACGATCCGTGACGGTCCCGAGCCTTCAGTAGCTTTGACGACCTATAAAACAGAGAAAACGCACACAGAATAAGCTTTCCAAAAGCTTAGTAAGTCAATATACAAACAAACTCAACATGGAAGACATATCTGTAACTCAATATATTTGCACATCTCATTCATTTGTCAATCTATCACATATATGCTTTGATTCATACTTGTAGCCACATTTATCAATTCGAGATTCACAATCTCACATTTAAACTTTCATTTGCTCACATTCAAAATATATAAGTACTTACCTTTTATCCACACTTAATCTACATTCAACATACCTGAAACGGATACTCATTCACTTATTAGCTCATAGCTCAGATTTACAATCCGTATCACAGACTTGCCCGTTGAACCAATAGGAATCTAGAAGGATGCTCAGAAAGCTTAGAATAATCATACAATGCCAACGTCCCAGACGAGGTCTTACATGCACTCGAATATCGATGCCACTGTCCCAGACAGGGTCTTATACGAATCAATACTATGCCGATGTCCCAGACATGGTCTTACACGCAAGGCTTATAACGATGCCGACGTCCCAGACGTGGTCTTACTCGTAAAACTTATATTGATGCCAACGTCCCAGACGTGGTCTTACACGAGTCTCAAATAAATGCCAACGTCCCAGACGTGCCAACGTCCCAGACGTGGTCTTACATGATAAAGCAGAACAGATACCTATGTCATGACATATCTAATCCTATCTATTCCTAGGTTCGTACGGGACTTCTCAGACTTAGTCACTATAACGAACTTATCCTGGAATTCATTTGCATATCTTCTCATAAATATCCATATTCAAAAATAGTCATAAGAACAAATATAATATCATACAAATACGTTTATTTGCATAGTGACTTACCACGGATTCGGTATATCGGAATGGAAACGGCTACTCGTTTACTTTCGCTTTCCCGCGATCTAAGTCCATTTTCTTCGGTTCTTGATCTAAATATATTCAGAATTAACCCTTTTATTCACTGATTCATTCAATTCAATCCAAAGACACACATTTAGGCTATTTGCAATTTAGCCCACACATTTTCACATTTAAACCATTTAGTCCAATTTTCTCAAAACATCAAATATACACAATTTGTTCACACATATGCTTAGCCGAACCTCCCTAGGGACTATATAAGTCCAAATATTTCATCAAATTCACACATTAACCCTCCAAAATAATATTTTCACAATTTAGCCCTATTTAGCTAAATTTATCAAAACTTCAAGAACAAAACATGTTCATCTAACCCAAATCTTTCATTTAACACCTAAAACTATCAAAAAGCTTGACATATCATTAATGGCATCTCACATAAACATCATCAATTCACAAAATCAAGACATGGGTTTTGTAGCTCTCAAAGCAACGATTACAAAAACGTAAAAATTATCAAAAACCGAAACCAAATCATACCTTAATTTTGGCTTGCAAGTGCCGAATGCTTAGCTCAAACTTTCTCTCTTTTTCTTTTAGTATTTGTCGGTGGTAAGACTGGATGAATGAATATCCACTACCACTTTTTTTCTTTTATTATAACATATTAATATAAATATAAAATGCATGTATATTAACATAACATATATAATAATCATATATAAACATAATATGTTTACACATTGCCGTCCATTATTTATAATTTTGGCCAAATTGCCACATAAGACCCTCACTTTTACAAACCACAACAAATTAATATTTTAACAAATAGCAAGCAACTTTCACATTCCATGTAATTTCATCCTTTTGCAAAATAAACACACGAACAGACAAATTAGCTTACAGAAATTTACCATATACTTATTCACATATCAACGACACAGAAATTCATATTAAAATATTATACGGACTCAAATTTGTGGTCCCGAAACCACTGTTCCGACTAGGGTATAAACCGAACTGTTACATTGTCGATATGCAATCTCTTTTTCAGTACAAAGTATCATACAAGAAAACATAATGAGCTAAACAAATGGCAGTGGAACAGTTGTATAGTGATTGGGATACGTCATACAATGCAATTCTCGGTTAGCCACGATAAAAAAGTACGTGCTAGGGATTGTGGTTGACTTGTAGACATTGCCTACTTACGACCTGGATGGCCAATTAGATCTAGGGAAAATAAGTTTTCACCGCTTGTTCTGGATATTTGTTCCATGCATTAGGGCATTTCCCCACTGTAAGTCTCTTGTGTAGGTTGATGGAACCTGTCTGTATGGGAAATATACGATAATCCTCTTTATTATTGTTGCAAAATACGATAACGAAAACGTACTACCGGTAGCCTTTCCCATTGTGGAAAGTGAGAAAATGGAATTGTAGCAGTTTTTCTTGACAAACTTACGGAGGTATTTTGTTAGATAAGACAACATTTGCATTATTTTCGATTGATCAAAGGGGCTAATTGCGACAATTATGTGTTCTAGTTTTCTGTGGAGATTCGTATACTACATCCGCTACATTACAGTTAATTTTTGCAGGGACTTTAAGAATGCAGATTGGTGTAAACAAGTCATGAACATGAGTAATTCAACATTAATATTTTTTTTTTATCTTTTAATTACACTTAGAAACTCAAAAGAATGACAACATGTCTTCTTGAAATATGTACATAAAGTATGAACTGGAACAACAGCATTTTAGACAGAGGATGGCGAGGCTTCAGGTAGAAATGAACAATAAAATACACAACTGGTTCGGTAGCATATAGCTGTATCAATGGGCCCAATGTTTCAATGAAGGGTCTTGCTCCAGACATATGACCACCTGTAACACCCTTAACCTATGTTCATCGTCAGCTTAGGGTTAAGAGGTATTACTGATCAAACACAACATTTAACTAACATTCCACAACTTAATAAACATTCATTATCAAATTACATTCATTAACATACACAAAGTTCCTTAAATAGGTTTATGAGACCTTAAACATGCTTTAGAGAAGGTTCGAGACTAAACTGATCACATTTGTAAACTTTAGGAATCACTTAAAAATTTTCAAGCATTTAGGGATCACACGCCCGTGTGAATAGGCCTTGTGCCTCACATGGCCACAAGACACACCCATGTCATAGGCTGTGTGAAAATAGGGCATACATTCTGACGTGCACCACACGGCCGAGGACACGCCTGTGTACCAGGCCATGTGAAATCTAGAGGGGTTACTGACTTGGGTCACATGGCCAGCCACACGCCCATGTGCCAGCCCGTGTGCCACACACAGCTAGTAGACATGCCCGTGTGTCTAGGCCGTGCCTAACTTGTAGGGTATACTGAATTAATTCAAAGGGCTACCCCAGGGGACACACGACCGTGTACCACAGCCATATGTCACACACGGTCAAGCCATACACCTATGTGTTCAGCCGTGTGGAGTGAAAATAGGCTTGGTTGAAGCCACATTTCTCACCCTTCTCAAGCATACTAAAAAACCACATTTCATGCCATTTCAATACATTAATAAGCAGCCAAACCATGCTATTTCATGCACCAAACTTACAATACCAATTCTATCCATTTCATTAAATCAAATCAATACTATTTGTACATTCAAACACATACCAAACTAGCATGATTCATTCCACATTACTCACCTATTCAATCATATACCAAAGTACATATCATACTCATTAATACAACCTTTTCAATATGTATTTTTACTACCATCAATCACACTCAAAGCTTGACTCATAAATCATCTGTTAGCCATTTAGTTATCAAGTCTAAAATCATGCTTTTCATAAATAAATACTCGTCACATACCAAATGACCAAATGATCAACTTGAATCATCACCAACCATACCAAATTATGTCACTTTACAAGGCAAATTACACATCAAACATAAGTAATAATTAAGCAGATAAAATGGCCAAATACATTACCAAAATCATTATAAAAAAGACTCAAGCCTATACATGCCATATAACCAATATCACAAAGCTCATAAGTACCAAACCATAGATGGATAGTGTGATGAAATCTCCAACGACTTCCAACCCAAGAAAATCTCCCAAAATCTATAAACATAGGAAAAACACACAGAGTAAGCTTTGAAAGCTTAGTAAGCTCGTATCTTAATAAACTTAACATAACAAATAATTTCATTACAATGCCATATACATGATATACTATCTTACATAACTTTTCCAAGTTATATAACATGTTCTCATATTGAGTTATCATCATTCAATATTATACTTACTTACTTACTTACTTACTAACTTTAGCTTTCACAAGCTTATTTAATTCAATTCTCACTTTCATATAGCCAAATGAGCACATTAAGGAAAGTAGCATATCTAATCATATATCTTTTTCATATGAATCTCATTTCATCATTTATACCCAAATTCACCTTTCATTAATATAGTATCTGACGATTTCACATATGCCACTTTATAAATCACATCTTATTTATTTGTTCCTGTTTCATTTGCACATATTCACATTTCATATGCATATACATAACATAACATTCTTTGCACATATATACCTACCTTTCATTATCAAATATTGTATACATTTCAACGTACCTGAACCGGAATGTCATTCACTTAATCACTTATTTTTCAGAACGCCCGTGAACCATTTGGAATCAATAAGGATACTCGGATAGCTCAGAAAGCTTGTACAATGCCAATGTTCCAGACGTGGTCTTACATGTAATCAAATATCGATGCCACTATCCCAGACAGGGTCTTACATGAAATCATATATGATGCCAATGTCCCAGACATGGTCTTACATGTAATCTCTAATCGATACCAGTGTCCCAGACACGGTCTTACAAAACTTTTACACCATCATTCTATCATGCTATAAATAGTAATAAAATAATAAAATAAATATTTTAACTCGATTATGTGGTCCCAAAACCACTGTTCCGATCTGACTCCCCCAACCTTGTAGAGTTTGTTAATGTTGTCTTGAACTGTACACGAAATCTTCCCGTTTCAGCTGTTTTCTCATCTACGTTCTACTGGTTGGCAACCTAGATGCCAAGAATGAGGGAGAAACAAGCAAAGCAGATTGAGATGAGACATGCTTATTGTGAAGATGTTAGGAAGGCGATGGCGGTCAACACACTTATTGTTAGGTCGATGGCCGTAAAACTATGTTTCTGACACTTGGAAACTCTTCAAGTGGTAGAGTTTGTCGACCATCGAGTGGGTATCCTAGCTAGGTCCTACGAAGTTGATCTTCGGAATAGGCAGTGCTACTACGGGAGGTTCCAAACTCTTCGGTACCCATGTTCACATGCCGTTGCAGCATGTGCATGGGCTAAGGTTGAATTTGACCAATATATCAATGATGTGTACAGGTTGAAACACATTTTACGTATTCAGGAAAATGAGTTCCCCACATTTAGGGATGTCTCTAATGCAATTTCCCGAGCTTGGAATGTTCGTAAAATTGCTTGAATGAAAGGATTGTCTTGAATGGTTCAAATGGTGGAAACCTTGACTCGAATTACTTGAATACTTTAAGGAACCAAAGTTATAAAAGAATCCGACCCACTTAAACTTGACAAAATACTCAAACCTTGGTATGCGTAGTCGCCACACTCTGTGATGGGAAACGAAGTGATAAGACAAAAGAGTGAATGCCACAAACTAAGAAGTTTGATAAGTTCGAGTAAGTTTTGTTAAGAACCTTAGAGAGAAAATTCTCACAAAGATAAGTTTTAATATTCAAAATGTTCTAAACTTACAAATGTCTAATTAAATGACTTATATAGACCCTAAGATGGATATTCAAATTCGACATCAATAGTGTTCAAATTAGTAATTAAATTGTTCACACTCTATCATTAAAAATCACTTCATGAAGATAGGAAATCAATCGATTGGTCACTTTCTTCCCCCTTGGACCATTCATGTATGCTTAATCAAGAAAAAATCTCCAAGTTTCCTTGCATGTTCAGCCTTTAATTCTTACTTCATTGCCCTTGGCCTAATATTAGATGCATGGGACATGCATATCCTTAAATTGAACTTTTAATGTGTCTTGGGATGTTGACTAGACAACATAAATATTTGTAATTCATTCCCCACCTTGGTGCATGTATATGTTCATTTAATGGCCAAATTTATGAGGTATATTCCCTTTTATTTGTTCATGAATCCTTCTTTAGTAAGAAATGCATTAAGACATGTACTTAGCCCTCCATACGAATAATCACATATATCATCATTGAAGGTTGGTTCTTGAATATTTTAGATGCTTCCTTTGTGCATGCATTGGTTGAATTGAAGATCCACTGAATGATACATATGAATGGTCACCTACACAAGTACTTGGCACAACTCACTCCACAATTTGGCTTAGACAATTAACAAAAGAATTAGCCACTTGACTCTTGATCCATTCTCATATATCATATATATATATACCATGACACACACTCACTCACACCTATATGCAACAATTAATAACAAATTACTCAAACATACTAAAATAACACACGCATGCATGCTAAAGATAAATCAACTTAGTAATTTAAACTTTGAAGACATATGACAACAAGTATGATAAAGTTTGTGGAATTAAATAAAAAATGCAAACTTTTTAAAATAAACTTTAGATAATTAGAAGTCTTAGAATTGGCAGATTAATTCAATCTAGCCCTTTAAAGAATACGTCTAAAATTTGAATTATTTGGACCTGCATGGGAGCTGGACTCGGCCCAACTTGGGCATGATCAGTTTGGGCTTGATTCCAAAGCCTTTGTATAAGCCCACCAAGGTCTTCCACATAGCTTGGCCTTGGAATCACATCAGGCTCGACATGGGAAGTGCATCTGCCTACATTTGAGTTATTCCCAAACCCGAGGCTACGTAGAGTACCCAAAGGTCAATCATAGGCTAGTAGGATTCAAAATGACATGGACTTGAGGGAGAACGACAAACTCAAACATTGCGATCCATGCAAAATAGTTAGCCACAGTTTAAAGTGCCCGTATTGAAACTTTCATCTTAGACAATCGTCGCAGTTGAGACGAATATAAATTTAAGTACCTGGATTTTGAATGTATTTTAAACCTTACCTGTTGCATTGCATTTTATTAACATTAATCAAAATTAATTAATATAACACCAACCTTGTAATGTTTAATATAATAGAAAATGAGATTGAAGTTGGAAAATTGAAACGATAATAAAATTTGATTAATATAACACCAAAATATCATGTTTAATATAAAGGAAAAAAAATGAACCCTTATTAAAACTTCAAATAAATTTTATTTGAAAAAAATGGTACAATTAATTCACACTTTACATTTATGGTTAGATGGAGTTGTTTATGAGGTGAAACATTGTGGTGCCCTTTGTTGACGTCTGGGTTGTTGCGATGGTCTATCCAGAGCTCAATGTTTTCCTCTCCTAAATTGCATTCTCATCATTCGTTGACAAATCAAGTGTATCAAAGTAACTAGAAAAATCGTATGTCCCAAACGTTTGACTGGGAGGTGTGGAGTACTGAGGTGCAGAGCTAAACATATCATCTATCATTGATGACCTTGGTTGCTGATAATGAGAATTACACGAGCATCTCCGAACAATAGTAGCATACTTGGAACTCTAGCACAAAACTATCATTGTGCAACTTCGAATGATAAGAACTAGCCTTTGATTGTGGTTGTGTCTAATTGGGTACTCTTTGGCGACTACAAGTTTAAGCCTAGGAGTAGGAGGATACGGATGCCTTCAGCAAGTATGAGAGCGACTCAATACACTTTCCTAATGTCCTTGTCGGTGCATGTGTCTAGGGACTACCATCAACTGGCCACAAAATAAATACGACAACTTGTTTTCCACATACCATCATTGGTGGTGGATTGATGGAGTGAAATCCCTCGTACAAGAGTCCATCTGGGGCCTCCTATGTATCCAAGCATTCCACATTACAATCCACTATTGATGCTTCAATATCCAATTCTTTACATCTTTTCTCCTCTTATTAATGCCATGGACATTATCAAAGTTGACTGGAACGTTTGGCACATCTTGCTTACACTGGAATTGTCGAAGAACCCGGTCCCTATTGTGCCACGCAACGTTTGAAAAATTCAAGACGGGTGCATTAATACACTACACGTATGAATGGTGGTAAGTCGACCGAGAAATTACACCCACAACATCTAACACAACATATGGCATCCATACGAACTGCACAATTAATAATATGATTATAGTGACATGAGTAAAATAACATAACTAAATAATTGCATAACGTGAATATAATTTTATTTTGAAAACAATTACTTGTTTTTCAACGTATGCCTCAATCATTTGTTTATATACAACAAGAGTTTCTGACTTCCTAATCCCTGGACAAGTTCATCATTTGAAAAGAAAGCAAAATTGTTAGATAACATTTTCATAAAATTAATTCTTAATCGATGTTTTAAATTCTTTTTACCTATTTACAAGCAGAAAAACATATTGTTGGTGACTTCGTGATGCTAGAAATAGTATCTTGTACAATGGCTAGGACTATAGCAGTAGCAGACACCCCGCCTGTATTTTGTGTATCGTGCTTAGTCGCCTGACAAAGCTTACGGTACAACGTTGCCAATACTGTTGAACCCCAACAATATGAACAGACAACTTGAAAATCTACCAACATAGGCAAGTACATCAGGTGGACTTTATTTTTACATGAATCTGAGATGAGTACCCCCAATCAACTCTTGTATATATGCCCAAGCAGTTCACATTTTCTCCCACTCATAAACAATACTCGATAAAGTTTTGAGATTTTGCTTGAGCCAAGGAAATTTTAATCTAACACATTTAGCAGTGTCATCACCCAGTGACCGTCCAAGCAACTGATAACAAAACGACACAGGTTCGATCACTTTACTCAATCTCGTGACTGCAACACCGTCAACTGGGAGCCTGAGTTGCAATGCTACATCTTCTAAGGTGATTGTCTTGTGACGGTAAATGAAATTTGTGGGTGTCCAAGTGCCACCTCTCAACCAAGGAGGAGATCACGTCAGCCCTAAGCTCAAACATCCTAATCAATGCCATCATTACAAATCCAATAGCATCCAAATAGGAGAAATACATTCGTCCGGTTGGTAGTCAAAACATAGACATGCACTCTCAAGACACGGTACTCACCCTGGACATAACAAATAATCATATTAATTAAATATGTCAATTAACAACATAATGACATGCAAATTTATATAATAATCGTGAATAGCAAGTAGCATTTTTTTACTAGTACTTTAATCATCATGGTCGTGTGATCGATTGCTCTAATCTATGAACCCATTTCGGTATTTGTACAAACAAAATTGAATAAACAAAACATTTTAAAACAATAACGCTTCAACATAATAATATTTACACAACCAATTTTCGTAAATAATTTTATATTTATTTTATTTAAATAAAATATCCACATAATAATTTTAATCACCAACTAAAGGAATTAAAAAAATTATCTTAACTCGGATGTTTACAATTGAAATTTTATAATCTACGCAAATTAATAATAAAAAATTATTAAAAAACATATATATATATATATATATATATATATATATAAAACATAACTAGTCTATTTAAATATGAAGAAAAAAAAAGTTGGCAAATGATTGATTGGTCACATCAACGGTAGGTGTTAGGCCAACTTTTTTTTTTTTCTTTTTTACCATCAAAATTTTTAAAAAAATCCCATGCCGCTAATTTGTTAGGCAATACCATTAAAAAATTGTTTTTTTGTACCCATATGTTATTGATTTTGTATTTAGAGGAAATACGTGTATTTTTTTTGTGTGACCTAACGTGTATTTGTGTGACCAAATAAAAATGCCTCTACCGCAAGGATGGGATCCATAAAACTCTACAAATAGATTAAATTATAGTTTTAACAAAGAATGAAAATACAATTAACCATGGGTCGGGGATATTTTCATTGAGTTTGAGAAAGTAGAGAGATTTGTGAAGAGGTAAAACCTGAAGCATCATGATGCAACCACTATCTGGATGGTCCAAGCAACAAAGTACAATGTGCTTATGTCGATTGATCCAGGGGAAATATAGCCAATTGAAATTTAAACATAAAAAGCAATTCTTTGTATTATAAGGAAATTTGCAGAGCTTCTTAGCAGCTACCACATCCATTTATAGAAGTTCAAACCACTGAGCCATAAATACATGTCACACATGTAACATTTAGCTACAACCAAAACGTAGTTAAAATGAAGATAAGAAAAATGCTCGTATTTGAATATGGAACCAACAAAAATAAAGAATGCAAGTAGAGAAACTCTAGTCTCAATACTAGAATGAAGTTATAATCTAAGCCAATTTGCAAATCAAGTATTTAATTCAGAAATTTTTGCATTTTTTGGGGTTCAAAATAATACATGGATTGTGTTGTTACTTTAGAACACCTATACGCAATGCTAAAATATTGACTACAACGGGAAGGGGAACAAAGTAAGATGAGACAATAGTTAGATTTCAAACAATTCACACAACCATTAAAAATTAAACACCATAATTTTCTAGAGATAAGAAGTATTCAATATAAAGAAACCCTTAACAGAATATGTAACAGACCAATTTTGACCCTAATCGGAACGGTGGTTTCGGGACCACGAATCCGAGCCCGAGAAATATTTAAATATTATATTTTGTGTTTATTATATGTGATTTAGTGAGTGTGAAAGTTTCGTAGAAAGATTTAGTCGTTTAAGTGCTTAATTTGATAAAAAGGATTTAATCGAGAAAAGCGTAAAAATTACATGCTGAAGTGAAAGGTACCAATTTGATTGTGGCTTTTTAAGTGGAGGTCCTAAAAGGGCAATTAGCCCATAATCTATAGTAAGGAACGACAATGGGCCACGCCAACTACTAATGTATGTTAGTTTAATTTTTATTATAATGTTATGTTAGTATATTATAATAATGTTAGTGTATATATTAAACAAAGCATAAAATAAAGCCATCATCATCTTCATTCTCTCATAGCCGAATGTGAGATGAGAAAACTCCATTTTTGGAGCTTAAGGTTTCGGCAACTTGGAGCTTAATCTAGGGTATGTATTTTGCTTAGTTTTTAATAATTTTTACATTTTTGGAATGGTTGCTTCGAATGCTATACAACCCATGTGGTAATTTTTGAAAATATTATGTATATAGAATTCGGCCATTAACATGCTTGGATGGTTTTGATATTTGATGGTTTTAAATTAAATGTATGTTAAAGAGTTATAAGTTTTGTATTGAAGTTTTTGGTGATTTTGAGTAAATAGGGCTAAATTGAAAAAAAATAAAATTGTGAAGGGTTAAAATGATAAATAAATGAAATGCATGGACACATATGGCTAGGGGGAAAATTCGGCCAAGCTATGGTGTTGGAAAATTTTGCATATTTTGTGTTTTGTGTAAATAGGACCAATTTGTAAAAATGGGAAACATTAGGGGCAAAATGGTAAATTGCCCATTTGTGTGTTTTAGGACTAAATTGAGATGAAATGCAATTAAATGAGCTAAATTTTAAAATGTTTTAGATCAAGAGCAAAGAAAAATGGAGTTAGACCGGGGAAAGACGAAGGTTCTCGAATAGCCGATTCGCACGGACTATCGACAACCGAGGTAAGTCCTTTAGCTAGAATATGTTAAAGAATTATTTATGATTATTTTAAATAGTAAAAATTGATGAATTTTAGTACCCATCTATATCATGGCCGAATGTATATAAGTATACTAGGTTGATGATTAAAGTTGGTTATGTGATGTGAATTGTTGGATTGTATAATGATATAATGGTTTTGTTGAATGTGAGTGAGCCAAATTGAATTGGACATGTGTATATAATAGTTATGAAGTGTGTTGGGAATGTTTAATTGCATTGATATGACTCGGGCTATTACGCCTAGCAGGCTTTGTGCCGGTGTTACCTATCGGGCTTTTTCGCCTAGCAGGCTTTGTGCCGGTGTTACTTATCAGGCTTTTACGCCTAGCAGGCCTTGTGCCGGTGTCACTTATCGGGCTATTACGCCTAGCAGGCTTGATGCCGGTGATGTGTTTTTTAAAAGAGAAATCGAATTTTTGTTCAAGGCGAATTAAAGCTAATTTATTGAGTTAATGGCTCAGGTAAGTATGTAGGGTAGGAATTAACTTCTTACATATTTAAATTGAGGTAAGCAAGTAATTCAGTTGTTTATTACAAATTGTATGCGTTACAAATGAAATATATATATATATATATATGGTTATAATATGTATTCTCGGTTTTACTAATGAATGATATGAATATTGTGGCTTTGGTCTTCTAATATGTGGATACAAGACTAGGCATATTCGGCCACATGGATGATTGTGTATTTGATGCTATATTATAATAATTAAACTTTAAGTATATGAATGTTTAAACATACGGTTACATGATGACATTTTGGTCTTGGAAGGTGGGATTCTGAGTAAATATTTTGATCATAAGCATTCGGTTAAAGAGAAATTGTTTTATAAATTTATACTTTATATAGCTATGAAATTGAAAGCTTGAAGGTAAATGTGAGTACAAACGTACAAGTTGGGTTATTGTAATTTTAAATGTTTAATATTCGAATGTTATATTATCATGAATTTAGGACTTACTAAGCTAGTAAGCTTATTTGTGCGAAATGTCTCCTCTGTTTTATAGATTAGGTACAAGCTACAAGCTCGTCGGGATCGTTCAGAAAGTCGGCCACACTATCAAACTATTTTGGTACTCTTTCATTTTTGGTTTTTGAATGAAGGCATGTATAGGAAAGACTTTGTCTTTGTTTTGATGAAAAATTTTGGTTCATGTATATAATAGCCATGCGAATGTGGCTAAATTTCTAGTTAAGTATGCTTTTTGTGCTTTTGATACAAATGTCGGTTTATGTTGGTAATGTTTGTGCATTTTTAATTGAAGTTTAATCGTTTTTGATAAGGAAATGTATGTTTACGAAATGAACTTTTGAGTTAGGATATTATGCGAATGTTTTAGGTATAAGTTAATTTGCATAAATAATTAAAATGCATGGACAGTATGAGTTGTATGTGGGTATGTTCGATTATAAACTAGTTAATCATATTTTACAATGAAATAGTTTTTAGTTAGCAGCAGTGATGTGAATTTGAAAAATCATCAAAAATAGGATAAATTGAATTAGAAAGTGAATAAGATATAGAATTAAAGCATATTGTGTGTATTTTTATATGAAAGAAACAGAGTAGGAAAAGGAATTATATATTATGATATATTTAAGTTTTAGTGAGACTTGTCCTGAATGAATTCGTGAGTCCCTGTTCTGTATTGGAAAAATTGTTAAAAATTGTACAGAAATAATTATGGAGCATAGTTTATATGTTTAGAATCCTTAATGAGTCTATTTTTGATTGGAATAAACAAGAACATTATTGAAATTTTGTACAAAGAAATAACTGAGCTTTCGTAAAGATAGGTCAGAATTATCAAACAGTGAAATAGGGGTAAATTTGATGAATAAACTGTACTAATTGGCCACATGAAAAATTCTGGAAAAATTATGGTAAAAATTTATATGAGTCTAGTTTCAAGGAAAATTTACGTATCTAAATTTCGAGTTTTGTAACTCGAGTTATGGTCAATTTAGTCAGCATGACGCAGTTGGACAGCTTTAAATTTTTATGCCCCAAATTAGTAGTCAAGTCTAGTAATGCCACATACTCGACTCCGGCAAAGGTTTCGGGTAAGGGGTGTTACATTTGATTGGTATCAGAGCTTACGGTTTAGTCGATTCTAGGACTACCGTAGCGCGTGTGAGTCTAGCTATACATGCCTTTATCATATGTTGATAGTGTGGTGACTTCTGACAGCCTGAACTTTGTTTTATATAGTAAATGGATATTGATCCTGAAAGAGCCGTAGCGGATGATGTAGAGAGTGTAGCGCCTGACCGTGCACGTGAATCAGTGCCGGTAGACTCTCGACCTGTTTCGGGTAGTCATGAGGGAGAGACTAAGCAAGCCTTCTATCAAATGATGAACGAGTGGTTTACCCAGTTTATTCAGACTAACCCGGCTGTACACCAACCTCCACCCTCGAATAATCCAACTCCGATTCCTTCAGCACCCCCGATGATAGATTCGGTGAGAGCTAGTAGGCCCCCAGTTGATAAAATCCGAAAATTTGGGGCCGAAGAATTCAAAACCAATGATGATGATGACGCAGAGCGAGCTGAAATGTGGCTTGATTGTTGGAACGCCGGTACCCCATGGCGCAGCAGAATAAAATTAGATCCGGCGATCCAAATCATGGATCCATGTGTGAGGAACGAATCGGGGTGAAATAAAGGTTTCGAAATTACCAAAACTTCAATCTGAGTAGACAGCGACGCCTTGGCAACAAGAGTTTTGATCTACTGTCGAATCAAGCCTCAACCTTTTCCCATGTTGGCCTCTACGTAATCCACCCGGTTTAACTATGAACGAAAGAAATCTCCAAAACTGTTTTGGAGGCTTATTTGCTTGACGGCTGCTAGACCTAACAAGCAATCACTTAGGGTTTTCATATTTGGTTTTGTCTCCTTTTAATACCTTTTATAATGGGTGCCTTTCTCATTGGGCCTTTTATAATAGGTATCCTCTTAATTGGGCCTTTTATAATTGGTATCTCTTGAATGTATTACAAGATTAAATAAATACAATAAAGTTTTCAACCGAAAATTATAATTACATAAATTATATCTGAAAATTATAATTACATTAATTATAATAAGGATTCCGGTAAACTATATTTATTTAAATTTATATATGAATCAAATTCATATATTAATAAAATTATGTTATCATTATGTGTACAACATCCTTGTACATATAATATGTTCAATATTTGATTGCCCAATTAAATTAATTCTTTAATTAATTTAATTTATGTGACAACCAAGCACAATACCAACTATATTTTATTCCGTTCATTTCAACCATAGGGTGTGACCCTGTAGGTTCTTGCAACGTTAGCAGTAATACTAGAACGATTCTATTGTCACAGACAATGAGTGGCATCTAGCAATGCATCATTGCTACCTAAGTTACAAGAAGTCATGATTCGACATAACCTTTCATGATTAACCTTTCATGCATTAATCCTTAAGTCCTTTATCTCTGGAACGGATACAAGTCATGGGATAGTCACACTTGCATAATCCATCCCATGTTTCTTGATATCTTGAGTAGACTATGATATACAAATTAGTATGACATCTCATATCAACTTATTTGAGCATGGCCATGCATTTCTAGTCTCACTCAATCAAGTGGCCTAAGATATTACTCCTATTATGTAGGAGGGACTTATCCTTTATTGATCAACCATATCCCTCTACATAGATTGTGGTATATCCGACATCAGCCTTTATAGAACAACCTGTTACGGTGTACGTTTGACTGTATCAAAATATATAACTCACGATGCTGGGATAATAATGATCTCAAGTCTGAGGATCATATACATATTAATCACTATGAGTAATGTTGTGACAATTACATAATAATCCAAGAAACATACTCATAGCGGGTCAATCCAATATGTTGTTCTCTAACACACATATTCATGCATTGATTTTGACACTCCATATCAATGACAACTCTTTATCATCAATCAACTACATGTTAGTCTTAATGCATTATTATTGTCCTAGTCAACAATAATACTCGACTAAGGATCTTTTAAGAATAATCATATTATTCTCAGGACATTATTATAAAACAGTTTATCTATACACACAGAAAGAAAAACTGAAATAATAATGACAACGCTTTATATTAATAAACATGGTAAATTAAGTATGTTATTACAACCATCTCATGATTGATCTTTGGGCATACTCTTACAATCTCCCACTAGCACTAAGACCAATCACTCATATATCTAATACCAAGTGACTTAGTGTGACGATCATGCTTCTGCTGTGTCAGAGGCTTGGTCAGGGGATCAGCGATGTTATCATCTGAAGGTACTCTGCATATCTCTACATCCCCTCGATCGATAATCTCTCGAATAAGATGGTAGCGTCTAAGTATATGTTTGGATCGCTGGTGAGATCTGGGTTCTTTAGCTTGTGCAATAGCTCCATTGTTATCACATCGGAGTTCTATAGCATCTGATATGCTAGGCACAACCCCTAGTCCAGTAATGAACTTCTTGATCCAAACTGCTTCTTTTGCTGCCTCACTGGCTGCAATATACTCGGCCTCTGTTGTAGAATCGGCTACTGTACTTTGCTTTGAACTCTTCCAGCTCACAGCACCACCATTAAGGCAAAACACAAAACCTGATTGCGATCGAGAATCATCCTTGTCGGTTTGGAAGCTGGCATCAGTGTAACCTTTTACACTTAACTCTTCCTCACCTCCATATAATAGGAACGTATCCTTAGTTCTTCTTAAGTACTTAAGGATACTCTTGACTGTGGTCCAGTGACCTTCACCAGGATCTACTTGATACCTGCTCGTCATACTTAAGGCATACAAGACATCTGGACGGGTACATAACATAGCATACATGATAGATCCAATAGCGGAAGCATATGGAATTTTACTCATACGTTCTCTCTCTTGTGGAGTTGAAGGACACATTTCCTTCGAGAGTGAAATACCATGTCTCATAGGTAGGAATCCTCTTTTAGATTCTTCCATACTGAACCTTTTCAGTACTTTATCTATGTATGTACTTTGGCTTAGACCTAGTAGTCGTCTTGATCTATCTCTATAGATCTTGACTCCTAAGATATAAGTGGCTTCGCCCAAGTCCTTCATAGAAAAACAACTTCTTAACCAAGTCTTAATAGACTGCAAGGTAGGTATGTCATTTCCTATGATAAGTATGTCATCCACATATAGTACTAAGAATGTGATAGTGCTCCCACTAACTTTCTTGTAAACACATGGTTCATCTTCATTTTTGATAAAACCAAACTCTTTGATTGCATCGTTAAAACGAATATTCCAACTTCGAGAAGCTTGCTTTAGTCCATAAATGGATCTTTGTAGTTTACATATCTTTCTAGCATCCTTTGGATTTACAAAACCTTCAGGTTGTGTCATATACACATCCTCTTCAAGTTTCCCGTTAAGGAAAGCTGTTTTGACGTCCATCTGCCAGATTTCATAATCATGAAATGCAGCTATGGCGAGCAAGATCCTGATGGATTTAAACATAGCTACAGGAGAAAAGGTTTCATCATAGTCAACACCATGAATTTGGCAAAAACCTTTAGCGACTAATCGCCCTTTGTATGTTTGTACATTACCATCCATGTCTATTTTCTTTTTGAAAACCCATTTGCACCCTATAGGTTTAACCCCTTCGGGTGGGTCAATCAAAGTCCATACTTGGTTTTCATACATGGAATCCATCTCAGATCTCATGGCCTCAAGCCATTTCTCAGAGTCTGGGCTCGTCACCGCTTCTTGATAAGTCCTAGGCTCATCTTGATCTATAAGAAGAACGTCACCATGCGTTGTAATGAGAAATCCATATCTCTCAGGTGCACGGCGTTCTCTTAAAGATCTGCGCGGTGGTTGTGTTTCTATAGCAGTTGTTTGTTCCTCAATTTCTTATGGAATTTGGTTTTGTTCAATCTCTGGTTCAGTGGTATCTTGTGATTCTTGAATTTCTTCAAGTTCAATCTTTCTCCCACTTCCTTTTTTAGAAGTAAATTCTTTCTCTAGGAAGACACCAGTCCGAGCAACAAAAATTTTGTTCTCAGTGGGATTAAAAAAATAATATCCTTTGGTTTCTTTTGGATACCCCACAAAAATACACCTTTCAGATTTGGGTTCAAGCTTAGTAGACGTCTGACGTTTAACATAAGCTTCACAACCCCAAATTTTCATAAAGGACATACTAGGACGTTTCCCAGTCCACATCTCATATGGCATCTTTTGAACCGATTTAGATGGAACACGATTTAGTGTGAAGGCAGCAGTCTCAAGTGCATGTCCCCAAAAGGAAGTCGGTAGATCAGCATGACTCATCATGGATCGAACCATGTCTAACAAAGTTCGATTTCTTCTCTCAGATACTCCATTCCATTGAGGAGTCCCAGGAGGAGTAAGTTGTGAGACAATCCCACATTCTTTCAAAAGATCATCAAACTCTAGGCTCAAATACTCTCCACCTCGATCAGATCGAAGTGACTTGATAGTTTTGCCTAGTTGATTTTGTACTTCATTTTTAAATTCCTTGAACTTTTCAAGGGACTCAGACTTATGGCGCATGAGATAAACATACCCATATCTACTGAAATCATCAGTGAAAGTAATGAAGTAGTGAAATCCACCTCTGGCCTGTGTATTTATTGGTCCACATACATCAGAATGTATTAGGCCCAATAAATCACTAGCTCGTTCACCTTTTCCAGAAAAAGGAGATTTAGTCATTTTTCCCAATAAGCAAGATTCACATACTTCAAATTGTTCAAAAACAAATGAATTCAAGAGACCATCTCTATGGAGTTTGGATATGCGTTTCTCACTTATGTGGCCCAAACGACAATGCCAAAGATAAGTTTGATTTGAGTCATTTATTTTAGATCTTTTAGTATTTATGTTGTAAATGGGATTCGTTTGATCTAAAATATAGAGGCCATTAATCAATTGCGCCGAACCATAGAAAACATTATTGAGATAAAATGAACAACAATTATTCTTAATAATTATCTCAAAACCAATTTTGTCTAAACAAGAAATTGAAATAATGTTTTTAGTCAAACTGGGCACAAAATAACAATCCTCTAAACATAAGTCAAGTCCACTAGGCAAAGATAAAGTATATGTTCCCATAGCTAATGCAGCAACTTTTGCTCCATTTCCAACTCGTAGGTCCACATCTCCTCTAGCCAAAGTCCTACTCCTTTGTAGTCCCTGTACAGAAGTACAAATATGAGAACCACAACCAGTATCTAATACCCAAGAAGTAGTAGTTGATAAATTAATATCAATAACATAAATACCTGAAGCAGACATTCCGCTTGCTTTAGCCTTCTTGACTTCTTCAAGATAGGCAGGGCAGTTCCGTTTCCAATGTCCAGTCACACCACAATGAAAACAGTTTCCTTCCTTAGACACCCCACCTTTAGGTTTCATATCGGAACAACCCTTGTTCCACTAGCCAGTTAACACTTACTGGAAACTATAAATACCACCGCCGCTACAGATTTGTTAATAGTTGACAGTAATAACATAAAATCAAATAGGCCACAACACCATGATTAACATTTAATCAATTACCGAAAGGAACAATTATCAGATTATGCTTAAACGATTTAAACAATCGAAAATATAATAAGATCAAAACATGTATCTCATACAATTGCATCACCCAAGTATTTAAAGCCGAGTTCGTATCACACAAGTGGCTCTGATACCACTGTTGGAACGCCGGTACCCCATGGCGCAGCAGAATAAAATTAGATCCGGCGATCCAAATCATGGATCCATGTGTGAGGAACGAATCGGGGTGAAATAAAGGTTTCGAAATTACCAAAACTTCAATCTGAGTAGACAGCGATGCCTTGGCAACAAGAGTTTTGATCTACTGTCGAATCAAGCCTCAACCTTTTCCGATGTTGGCCTCTACGTAATCCACCCGGTTTAACTATGAACGGAAGAAATCTCCAAAACTGTTTTGGAGGCTTATTTGCTTGACGGCTGCTAGACCTAACAAGCAATCACTTAGGGTTTTCATATTTGGTTTTGTCTCCTTTTAATACCTTTTATAATGGGTGCCTTTCTCATTGGGCCTTTTATAATAGGTATCCTCTTAATTGGGCCTTTTATAATTGGTATCTCTTGAATGTATTACAAGATTAAATAAATACAATAAAGTTTTCAACCGAAAATTATAATTACATAAATTATATCTGAAAATTATAATTACATTAATTATAATAAGGATTCCGGTAAACTATATTTATTTAAATTTATATATGAATCAAATTCATATATTAATAAAATTATGTTATCATTATGTGTACAACATCTTTGTACATATAATATGTTCAATATTTGATTGCCCAATTAAATTAATTCTTTAATTAATTTAATTTATGTGACAACCAAGCACAATACCAACTATATTTTATTCTGTTCATTTCAACCATAGGGTGTGACCCTGTAGGTTCTTGCAACGTTAGCAGTAATACTAGAACGATTCTATTGTCACAGACAATGAGTGGCATCTAGCAATGCATCATTGCTACCTAAGTTACAAGAAGTCATGATTCGACATAACCTTTCATGATTAACCTTTCATGCATTAATCCTTAAGTCCTTTATCTCTGGAACGGATACAAGTCATGGGATAGTCACACTTGCATAATCCATCCCATGTTTCTTGATATCTTGAGTAGACTATGATATACAAATTAGTATGACATCTCATATCAACTTATTTGAGCGTGGCCATGCATTTCTAGTCTCACTCAATCAAGTGGCCTAAGATATTACTCCTATTATGTAGGAGGGACTTATCCTTTATTGATCAACCATATCCCTCTACATAGATTGTGGTATATCCAACATCAGCCTTTATAGAACAACCTGTTACGGTGTACGTTTGACTGTATCAAAATATATAACTCACGATGCTGGGATAATAATGATCTCAAGTCTGAGGATCATATACATATTAATCACTATGAGTAATGTTGTGACAATTACATAATAATCCAAGAAACATACTCATAGCGGGTCAATCCAATATGTTGTTCTCTAACACACATATTCATGCATTGATTTTGACACTCCATATCAATGACAACTCTTTATCATCAATCAACTACATGTTAGTCTTAATGCATTATTATTGTCCTAGTCAACAATAATACTCGACTGAGGATCTTTTAAGAATAATCATATTATTCTCAGGACATTATTATAAAACAGTTTATCTATACACACAGAAAGAAAAACTGAAATAATAATGACAACGCTTTATATTAATAAACATGGTAAATTAAGTATGTTATTACAACCATCTCATGATTGATCTTTGGGCATACTCTTACATTGATAACACTATTCGGGTACTTGATGAGCTATCATGTACTCCAGATGAATGCCTGAAGTGTGTTATATCTTTACTGCGGGACACTGCATATCACTAGTGGAATACACTAGTATCAGTAGTTCCGAAAGAAATAGTGACATGGGATTTCTTCCAGAATGAATTCCGCAAGAAATATATCAGTCAAAGATTCGTTGATCAAAAACGAAAGGAGTTCCTTGAGCTGAAACAGGGGCGAATGACCGTAACGGAATATGAAAGAAAATTTTTCAGGCTCAGCATATATGCTAGAGAGTGTGTTTCTACTGAAGCTATTATGTGTAAAAGATTTGAAGATGGCTTGAATGAAGATATAAAGATGTTTGTTGGCATTCTTGAAATTCAAGAGTTTGTGACTTTAGTTGAGAGAGCTTGCAAAGCTGAAGAGCTCGGGAAAAAGAAAAGAAAGGCTGAGACAGAAGCTAGAGACATTCGTAAAAGACCTTCGGGTAAGGTCTTTCATTCCACAACCAAGAAGTTCAGAGATGACTACAGCCGACATAAAGCTACTACAGATCCACCTAGACGGGATCGACCTCCTATGAACTCTCGAGTTACCTCGATAGCCAGTGTTGGTAACGTTCCACGGAATAGAGTTGAATGCAAGCACTGTGGAAAATGGCACTCAGGGAGTTGTAGATTTCATGATCGGTCTTGCTTTAAATGTGGGTCGTCAGATCATTTTATTAGGGAATGTCCGAGGTTGGCTGAGCAGAATACAGTTCAGAACACTAAGCCGAGCAACACGTCAGTGTGAGGTAGACCACCCAGAAATTCAGGAAACGTAGGTGGTAGTCAGAAAGGAACAAAGAACACTACAGTTCGATCTGAGGCTAGAGCTCCGGCTAGAGCTTATGCTGCACGAGCCAGAGAGGATGCTTCCTCCCCTGACGTCATTACCGGTACTTTCACTCTTTATGATACTACTGTGATTGCACTAATTGATCCTGGTTCGACTCATTCTTATGTGTGTGAAATTTTAGAATTTGGCAAGACTCTGCTAGTTGAGTCTACCGAATTTGTGATTCGTGTGTCCAACCCTTTGGGTAGATGTGTGCTTGTTAATAAAGTGTGTAGAGGTTGCCCGTTGATGATTCGAGATTATTGCTTCCCAGCTGATTTAATGTTGTTGCCCTTTGACGAATTTGATATAATCTTGGGTATGGACTGGTTAACTTCACATGAGGCAGTAGTGGATTGTAAAAGAAAGCTTATTGATTTGAAATGTCGAAACGGTGAGACCATCAGAATTAAATCCTGTGATGTAAATGGGTTGCCTACAGTAATATCTTCAATGTTAGCCCGGAAGTATGTGAGAAAAGGGTGTGAAGCTTATTTGGCTTATATACTAGATAATAAAATGTCCGAGAAACAAATTGAATCTGTATCAGTTGTATGTGAATACCCCGATGTGTTTCCTGAAGAACTACCGGGTTTACCCCCAGTACGAGTGATTGAGTTCGGCATTGAGTTAGTGCCAGGTACGACTCCGATTTCGATAGCTCCGTACCGAACGGCACCTACTAAATTAAAAGAATTGAAAGCGCAGTTGTAAGAGTTGACAGATAGGGGCTTCGCACGACCGAGTTTCTCTCCGTGGGGTGCATCGATTTTATTTGTGAAAAAGAAAGATGGGACTATGCGCATGTGTATCGACTACCGGCAACTAAATAAGGTAACTATAAAGAATAAGTACCCGCTACCTCGGATTGATGATTTATTTGATCAGTTGAAGGGGGCTTCAGTGTTTTCAAAGATAGATTTGAGATCGGGTTATTATCAGTTGCAAGTCAGAGATAAAGATGTGCCAAAGACTGCATTCCGAACGAGGTACGGACACTATGAGTTTTTGGTTATTATTTTTGGACTCACTAATGCACCTGCTGTTTTTATGGATCTAATGAACTGAGTCTTCCGACAGTTTTTGGATCGGTTTGTAGTAGTGTTTATTGATGATATACTGATCTACTCCAAAAATGAAATGGAACATGCTGAGCATTTGAGATTAGTACTACAAACTTTGAGAGATCAACGATTGTATGCAAAGTTCAGTAAGTGTGAATTCTGGATGAATGAGGTCAGCTTCTTGGGTCATGTTGTTTCAGTGTCAGGTATTCGGGTGGATCCAAACAAAATAGCAGCTATACTCGATTGGAAACCACCAAAGAATGTTTCCGAGATCCGAAGTTTCCTAGGCCTTGCGGGATATTATAGACGATTTGTAAAAGGTTTTTCTATAATAGCTACACCTTTGACGAAACTACTACAGAAAGATGTCAAGTTTGAGTGGTCAGAAAAGTGTCAGAAAAGTTTCGAGCAGTTGAAAGCCCTTTTGACCGAAGCTCCAGTGTTAACTCAGCCTGAATCGGGTAAAGAATTTATTGTTTTTAGTGATGCTTCCTTGAATGGGTTGGGTTGCGTTTTAATGCAAGAAGGCGAGGTGATAGCCTACGCTTCGAGACAATTGAAGCCGAATGAGAAAAATTATCCAACTCACGATCTGGAGTTAGCAGCCATTGTGTTCGCATTGAAAATTTGGCGTCACTACTTATTCGGCGAAAAATGTCATATTTATTCAGATCATAAAAGTCTAAAATATTTGATGACTCAGAAAGATCTAAATTTGAGACAACGCAGATGGTTAGAATTGCTGAAAAGACTATGAATTAGTGATTGACTACCATCCGGGAAAAGCTAATGTTGTTGCGGATGCGTTAAGTCGAAAATCATTATTTGCTTTTCGTGCATTGAACGCACAGATGGCTATGTATGATGATGGTTCGATCATAGCCGAGTTACAAGCAAGACCGATGTTTATTCAGCAGATTTGTGATGCACAGAAAGTTGACAAAAATTTGATTCCTATTCGGATTCAGTGTGAAAATGGTACAGAATCAGATTTTCAGATTGATGCAAATGATTGTTTGAATTATAAAAGCCGATTGTGTGTTCCAAAGAACTCAGATTTGATACAGATGATCCTGAGTGAGGCCCATTGTGGTCGACTATCGATACACCTGGGTAGCACTAAAATGTATAACGATTTGAAGCAGTTCTATTGGTGGCCTGGCATGAAACGGGACATATCTGAGTTTGTTTCCAAGTGCTTAATCTGTCAACAAGTGAAAGCTGAGCATCAGGTACTGTCCGGATTACTTCAACCAATCATGATACCCGAATGGAAATGGGATAGAATTACAATGGACTTTGTATCCGGTCTTCCTATGACACCGAGTAAGAAAGATGCCGTATGGGTTATTGTTGATAGACTGACTAAATCAGCTCATTTTGTACCGGTACGTACCGACTATTCACTTGATAAGCTTGCCGAATTGTATGTGTCGCAGATTGTAAGGTTGCACGGTGTACCGAGTTCCATTGTTTCAGATAGGGACCCGAGATTCACATCGCGGTTTTGGAGGAAATTGCAAGATGCTCTAGGTACTAGACTTCATTTTAGTACAGCCTTCCATCCACAAACAGACGGTCAGTCTGAGCGAACTATTTTGATACTTGAGGACATGTTGAGGTGTTGCGTTCTCGAATTTGAAGGTACGTGGGAACGATACCTACCTTTGGTTGAATTTGCTTATAATAATAGCTTCCAAGCTAGTATAAAAATGGCACCTTATGAAGCCTTATACGGTCGAAAATGTCGCACACTGTTGTATTGGACTGAGCTCAGTGAAAATAAGATACACGGGGTTGATTGGATTAAAGAAACAGAACAGAAGGTGGTTGTTATTAGGAGTAATTTGAAAGCTGCTTCGGATCGTCAAAAGTCTTATGCCTATTTGAAACGTAAGGACATTGAATTTCAGGTCGGAGATCGGGTGTTCTTAAAAGTTTCTCCGTGGAAGAAAATACTCCAATTTGGTCGGAAAGGCAAGTTGAGTCTGAGATTTATCGGACCGTATGAAATCATCGAGCGTATAGGGCCTGTTGCTTATAGATTGAAATTGCCCCTTGACTTAGAAAAGATACACAATGTATTTCACGTTTCGATGCTTCACAAATACAGATCGGATCCATCCAATGTGATTACACCATCAGAGATTGAAATTCGATCTGATTTGACATATGATGAGGAACCGATCCATATCTTAGCTCAGGAAATAAAAGAGTTGAGAAATAAAAGAATTCCATTAGTAAAGGTTCTATGGAATCGTCACGGAGTTGAAGAGGCTACGTGGGAGCCTGAGGAGTTAATGAGGCAACAATATCTGACCTTGTTTAACGGTAAAATTTTCGAGGACGAAAATTCTTAAGGGGGGAGAGTTGTAACAGACCAATTTTGACCCTAATCGGAACGGTGGTTTCGGGACCACGAATCCGAGCCCGAGAAATATTTAAATATTATATTTTGTGTTTATTATATGTGATTTAGTGAGTGTGAAAGTTTCGTAGAAAGATTTAGTCGTTTAAGTGCTTAATTTGATAAAAAGGATTTAATCGAGAAAAGCGTAAAAGTTACATGCTGAAGTGAAAGGTACCAATTTGATTGTGGCTTTTTAAGTGGAGGTCCTAAAAGGGCAATTAGCCCATAATCTATAGTAAGGAACGACAATGGGCCACGCCAACTACTAATGTATGTTAGTTTAATTTTTATTATAATGTTATGTTAGTATATTATAATAATGTTAGTGTATATATTAAACAAAGCATAAAATAAAGCCATCATCATCTTCATTCTCTCATAGCCGAATGTGAGATGAGAAAACTCCATTTTTGGAGCTTAAGGTTTCGGCAACTTGGAGCTTAATCTAGGGTATGTATTTTGCTTTGTTTTTAATAATTTTTACATTTTTGGAATGGTTGCTTCGAATGCTATACAACCCATGTGGTAATTTTTGAAAATATTATGTATATAGAATTCGGCCATTAAAATGCTTGGATGGTTTTGATATTTGATGGTTTTAAATTAAATGTATGTTAAAGAGTTATAAGTTTTGTATTGAAGTTTTTGGTGATTTTGAGTAAATAGGGCTAAATTGAAAAAAAAATTGTGAAGGGTTAAAATGATAAATAAATGAAATGCATGGACACATATGGCTAGGGGGAAAATTCGGCCAAGCTATGGTGTTGGAAAATTTTGCATATTTTGTGTTTTGTGTAAATAGGACCAATTTGTAAAAATGGGAAACATTAGGGGCAAAATGGTAAATTGCCCATTTGTGTGTTTTAGGACTAAATTGAGATGAAATGCAATTAAATGAGCTAAATTTTAAAATGTTTTAGATCAAGAGCAAAGAAAAACGGAGTTAGACCGGGGAAAGACGAAGGTTCTTGAATAGCCGATTCGCACGGACTATCGACAACCGAGGTAAGTCCTTTAGCTAGAATATGTTAAAGAATTATTTATGATTATTTGAAATAGTAAAAATTGATGAATTTTAGTAGCCATCTATATCATGGCCGAATGTATATAAGTATACTAGGTTGATGATTAAAGTTGGTTATGTGATGTGAATTGTTGGATTGTATAATGATATAATGGTTTTGTTGATTTAATGTGAGTGACCCAAATTGAATTGGACATGTGTATATAATAGTTATGAAGTGTGTTGGGAATGTTTAATTGCATTGATATGACTCGGGCTATTACGCCTAGCAGGCTTTGTGCCGGTGTTACCTATCGGGCTTTTTCGCCTAGCAGGCTTTGTGCCGGTGTTACTTATCAGGCTTTTACGCCTAGCAGGCCTTGTGCCGGTGTCACTTATCGGGCTATTACGCCTAGCAGGCTTGATGCCGGTGATGTGTTTTATAAAAGTGAAATCGAATTTTTGTTCAAGGCGAATTAAAGCTAATTTATTGAGTTAATGGCTCAGGTAAGCATGTAGGGTAGGAATTAACTTCTTACATATTTAAATTAAGGTAAGCAAGTAATTCAGTTATTTATTACAAATTGTATGTGTTACAAATGAAATATATATATATATATATATATGTATATATATATATGGTTATAATATGTATTCTCGGTTTTACTAATGAATGATATGAATATTGTGGCTTTGGTCTTCTAATATGTGGATACAAGACTAGGCATATTCGGCCACATGGATGATTGTGTATTTGATGCTATATTATAATAATTAAACTTTAAGTATATGAATGTTTAAACATAGGGTTACATGATGACATTTTGGTCTTGGAAGGTGGGATTATGAGTAAATATTTTGATCATAAGCATTCGGTTAAAGAGAAATTGTTTTATAAATTTATACGTTATATAGCTATGAAATTGAAAGCTTGAAGGTAAATGTGAGTACAAACGTACAAGTTGGGTTATTGTAATTTTAAATGTTTAATATTCGAATGTTATATTATCATGAATTTAGGACTTACTAAGCTAGTAAGCTTATTTGTGCGAAATGTCTCCTCTATTTTATAGATTAGGTACAAGCTACAAGCTCGTCGGGATCGTTCAGAAAGTCGGCCACACTATCAAACTATTTTGGTACTCTTTCATTTTGGTTTTTGAATGAAGGCATGTATAGGAAAGACTTTGTCTTTGTTTTGATGAAAACTTTTGGTTCATGTATATAATAGCCATGAGAATATGGCTAAATTTCTAGTTAAGTATGCTTTTTGTGCTTTTGATACAAATGTCGGTTTATGTTGGTAATGTTTGTGCATTTTTAATCGAAGTTTAATCGTTTTTGATAAGGAAATGTATGTTTACGAAATGAACTTTTGAATTAGGATATTATGCGAATGTTTTAGGTATAAGTTAATTTGCATAAATGATTAAAATGCATGGACAGTATGAGTTGTATGTGGGTATGTTCGATTATAAACTAGTTAATCATATTTTACAATGAAATAGTTTTTAGTTAGCAGCAGTGATGTGATTTTGAAAAATCACCAAAAATAGGATAAATTGAATTAGAAAGTGAATAAGAAATAGAATTAAAGCTTATTGTGTCTATTTTTATATGAAAGAAACAGAGTAGGCAAAGGAATTATATATTATGAGATATTTAAGTTTTAGTGAGACTTGTCCTGAATGAATTCGTGAGTCCCTGTTCTGTCTTGGAAAAATTGTTAACAATTGTACAGAAATAATTATGGAGCATATTTTATATGTTTAGAATCCTTAATGAGTCTATTTTTGATTGGAATAAACAAGAACATTATTGAAATTTTGTACAAAGAAATAACTGAGTTTTTGTAAATATAGGTCAGAATTATCAAACAGTGAAATAAGGGTAACTTTGATGAATAAACTGTACTAATTGGCCACATGAAAAATTCTGGAAAACTTATGGTAAAAAGTTATATGAGTCTAGTTTCAAGGAAAATTTGCGGATCTAAATTTCGAGTTTTGTAACTCGAGTTATGGTCAATTTAGTCAGCATGACGCAGTTGGACAGCTTTAATTTTTTATGCCCCAAATTAGTAGTCAAGTCTAGTAATGCCACATACTCGACTCCGGCAAAGGTTTCGGGTAAGGGGTGTTACAGAATAGAACTTTAGAAATTCTACATTGATTATCCATTTCATTTTACATATTGATATCATATGGACAATAATTTGATTTGATGGGTTCACTCACTACCCAATCAAATTTACAGTGTCTCATCCAACATGAACAACGTAATTGATAACAATAATAATTAGTGGCTGAAACATCCTAGAAGTTATGCACTATATCATAGAGAAACATAGAGCAAGTGGAAAAAAATATTTGCAGGAGACTTACATATTGTTGAACTAACGTCAATAATAGAAATATTGAACGATTGCAAAGCAATAAGAAAAAAAATAAAGCACACAAATTTTACGTGGAAAACCCTTTCAGGAAAAACCACAAGTAGAGAAGAAGAAAATTCACTAATGTCAAATTCGAATGATTACAAAAAGAGTTTCAACCTTATTATAATCAATGTCAAATAGATGGAGTGTAGTAAGGTTGAAATACCTTATTCTAATCAATGTCAAATAAAAGAAGTATAATTCTATATAGATTTTACTTTTATTTTATTTTACCACTGTATTTTATTTTAACAAGGATTCGAGTCACTCAACTCTAACAATCTCCACCTTGACACAAATTCTCAAGGAACAAGTTCTCTACCTCTTCCACGAAACCTCTTAAGCGGTGTTCTTCAACAATGAACACCAACCAAGTCCAAGCAATGCTCAAACTTGGTTATATGAAGTGACTTAGTCATCATATCTGCAGGATTATCATGAGCACTAGCTTCGCTCACAACAATATCACCACGAGCAATAATATCACACACAAAATGATACTAAACATCAATTTGCTTTGTTCTCTCATGAAACATTTGATCCTTATTAAGGAAATGGCACTCTGACTGGCACAAAACACTGTACTGATTTGAAGGTCTTTACTGAGTTAACCAAAGAGTCCCTTTAACCAAATAGCTTCTTTACAAGCCTCAATAATCGTCATGTGCTCAGTTTCAGTAGTAGACAAAATAGCTGTAGTTTGCAAAGTAGCTTTCCAACTAATTACACAACCCCCAAATGTACAGACATACCCTGTGAGAGATCTTATTTTATCAAGGTCTCCAACAAAATTAGAATCAACATACATAATAACTCCATCTATAGTTCTTCCAAACTATAAACAAACATCAGTAGTATCTCGTAAGCATCTGAAAATCCATAGAACTGCTTTCAAATGTTCTTTGCCGAGATTTACCATGTATCTACTGATTGCACTAACTGATATGATAAAGTTGGACGTGGGCAAACCACAGCATACATGAGAGATCCCACTGCACTAGAATATGGAACATGTGACATGTAGTCAAGCTCATCATCTGATTACAGAGACAAAGTCGATGAAAGTCTAAAGTGGGCTGCTAATGGAGTACTAACAGGCTTGGCATTCTACATATTGAACCTGCAAAGAACTTTCTCAATGTACCCTTTCTGACTTAGGTACAATTTACATTCTTTTCTATCTCTAAGAATCTTCATCCCAAGTATATTCTTTGTTACTCTCAAGCAAGGCTTAAATCGAACTATACTTCACAACTAGAGGAAACACATATGTGAAGTCTACACCTAGAATCTAACTATAACCTTTTCCAATCAGCCTTACTTTATATTTGGGTTCTTCAACTCCTAGAGTTCCTTCTTTCTTTTTGAACACCCATTTACAATGAATAACCTTTTTACCTTTAGGAAGCTTCACTAGATCTCATGTTCTATTCTTATGGAGCGATTCCATCTCTTCTTACATGGCAATCATCCACTTTGATGAATCTTCATAGCTAATTGCCTCGGAATAAGTAGATGGATCTTAATTTGCATTTATATCTTCAGAAACATTTAAAGCATAAGCAACTAGATCAACCTCGGCATACGTCTTTGGAGGTTTAATTTCTCTTCTAGGTATGTTCTTGGCAATAGAATATTGTGGTAAAGAAGCAGCTCTACTCTAAGTTTCTGTACTAACTTGAGGATTAGACTCTGTTGTAGATCCTGGATCAATCTAAAGCTCCACCGGCTTTTGTTGGTCTTTATTGGAAGAGTCTATAAGAGATAAGTTAAGTAGCATAGCAGTTTCATAAAAACTAACATCTCTACTAATCTCAACTTTTCTATTTTCAAGACACCATATCTTATACTCTTTAACACCAGTCTGATAACCAAGAAAAACACAATTAATGGATCTAAGTTCCATTTTCTCATTATCAACATGAATGTAACACCCCTAACCCATATATGTCACCAGAATAGGGTTACAGAGCATTACCATAAAACTGTAACATAAAAATATACATTTCCAACATTGATATAATCATAGCATAATCCATTCATATACATGCATATCATCCTTTAATCGAGCCCTCGAGGCCTAAGAAACACTTTAGAAATGATTCAAGACTAAATCAGAAACATTTGGAACATTAAGGAAAAAGATAGAAAATTTAAACTGTAGGGGTCACACGACCGTGTGATTCACATAGTTGAGACACGCGCCCGTGTCTCATGCCATGTAATAATCGAAATAGGCACACATGGCTGTGTCCCAGCCCGTGTTTGTGCCTGTGTCACTCTCTGACTGGGGTCACGTGGCTAGGCCACACACCCGTGTGCCAGACCATGTAAAACTCGAAATGGCCTCACACACCCGTGTGCCAGGCTGTGTAACTACTTGACTTGCAACCTTTGAAACCTACAGGGGACACACGACCGTGTCGCATGGCCATGTGTCACACACAGATGAAACAAATGCCTGTGTCTTAGGCCGTGTGGACAAGAAATTGGCCAAAATCAAGACATTTCTTTCACCCAATTCAGACATGTACCAGACACAATTTGCACATATGACCAAAGCATTAAAACATGCCCAAAACATGCATAAAATGACCAATTCATTAAACTATTAATCCATACAACCAATATGCCAATAAGGCACCTCAATCACAAACCATTAAACACATCTAAACTTATGCATATTTGGCCATACATCAACCTTACACAACTAACTCATTTCCATCTCAAACATTCCGTACTTGACCACATTGCAACTACTCCATCACATACCAATTTGGATATTGAAAACATGAACCAACTTAACCATATTAACAAATATCAACAAGATGCCATAAGTACCAAAAGTTTATCAACCAAGATAACTTATACATGCCAGACATATCAACTAGCCAATAAACATAAGTCCACCTATACATGCCATTATAAGCTTTACCAAAACATCAAAATTTATCGATATAATCACTAGATAGTGTGATAGGTCTATGACGAGCTTCTAAATCGATCGAGCTTCCGATAATCTATAAAACGTAGGAAAGAAAACTAGGTAAACAAATAATTCTTAGTAAGTTCGTAAAACATGAACATAACTTACCATTTCAATGCATAACTTTAAAATTAAACATGATAAAATTCAACCAATAGCTTGGTGATAAACAGTAATAGTAACATATTTTAATCCCACATTTAGTATGCTTTTGGATGATTTAAGCCTTGATTTATATAAAAAGGTGCTCTTAATCCTTTCTTTTCATATCTTATACTTAGCAAAGCACCCGAGGATAAAAAGAACGAGAAACGGGCCCAAAATGGAGCAAATTGGGCCAAGGTGGAAATCGGCATGGCCTGGACTTAAGCCCACACGGCCGTGCCTTGTTGATCATCTAGAACACGGCCTGACCCCCGATTTACACAACCGTGCCTCATTTAAGAAATCCGAACACGGCTCAAAGACTTGTCACACGGGCGTGTGACATGGCCGTGTCCCTGTCGTGGCAATGAACAATTTCATTCGGATTTGGATACTTTGGGGCAAAGAAACACATTCCAAGAGCCTATATATAACCCCTAAGTTCATCATTAAAGGGGGCGGTTAGCTAGGCCAAGGAGCCAAGCCGAGAAGGTCAGATTTGTGGGAATCACTCGAAGATAGCTAGTTGATCCATCCCAAGAAGCTGGAATTCTACTCAAGGCGGCAGATTTCTCCTTCAATTCCTTTAGGGAGTTTTAGGGATTTCTTATGTTTTGTTTTATCTTTTCTTTTGAGATGTTTTCTTTATTTGTTATGAACTAAATCCTTCAGATATCTGAAGGGGATGAAACCTAGATGAATCTTGTTATTATTTTCTTAATTATATGATAAATACTTAGTTTGTTCTTAATTATGCAAGCTTAATCCAAATTTGATGTGCTTAGGTGGAGGAGGAATAGACCCTACTTAAGAGTAGATCTAGCATAATTAAGCGGAGTTGATCGCACGCCTAGAGATAGGGTGACGAGATTTTGCTGGATTAGGGTGAAACCTAATATGGGAATCTATAGATCGATTTACTGCTATTCTAGGGGGTTATTATTCAAGAAAGAGATTTTCGTTAATTAACCTAGTGTTAGACGTTATTCGCCTCGAGAGAGGGTTTAATATACGTTAGGAGTCTTACGAATCAAACTAAGTAAATAAAACGTATGGTTCAGGGTTAAATAACAAGTGAAGTCTAGGTGGATTCTTTCTGAGGGTATCGTCTTAATCAACTGAGTTTTTCCTAAAGTTATTTTCCCAATTCATCCTTTTTGTCTTTGTGTCTTTGGCTTAGTAAACAGTTTAGATTATATTAAAGCAACTTCACTTATTTTAGGCTAAATAATAAAAAGAAGGTTAATATTAGTACTTTTAGTTCCTTTGGGTTCGATAATCCGATCTTGCCTAAGCTATACTACTGTTCGATAGGTACACTTGCCTTCAATCATTGTCAGAGTTAGTTTCCAGGTTTGATCATTCTATTTATAAATTTTAAAACTCAACAGACATACGATCAAGTTTTTGGCGCCGTTGCCGAGGAACTAAAATATTAAGAAAACTCCATTTTTATTACTTTAGCCATTATTTTTAATTTTTGCAATTTACTTTATTTTTTTAGAATAATCTAGGTTTTGCTAAATTTTCTTTCTTTTTTTTGCAAGTACATCTAGTTGATGACTAGAAGGAATCCGAGAGGACCACTAGTATAAGATAGTGAAATTGAAGCTACCGTTCGTAGGAATCGCAGAAAAAGCAGGCAAACCCTAATTACACAGAGGAAAATCAAGAAGACAGATCCAATCCTACTGAAGGGATGGATGAGAATAATCCACAACCACATGATGTGGGAGAAAATAATGCTCCACGTACAATGTTTGATTATGCTAAACCGCATTTAATAGGAGCAGAATCGAGTATTGTTAGGCCTGCTATAGCTGTTAATAATTTTGAATTAAAGCCTAACACAATACAAATGATTCAACAATTTGTTCAATTTGATGGTTTGCAGGACGAAGACTCAAACACTCATATAGCTAAGTTCTTAGAGTTCTGTGATACCTTCAAAATAAATGGCGTTTCTGATGATGCCATACATCTTCGGTTATTTCCCTTTTCATTAAGGAATAAAGCCAAACAGTGGTTGAACTCGTTACCATGAGGGTCAATCACCACATGGGAGCAAATGACTAAAAAGTTTTTATTGAAATATTTCCCACCTGCCAAAACGGCCAAATTACGGAATGATATCTCTTCTTTTATGCAGATGGATTTAGAGACATTATACGACGCATGGGAGAGATACAAGGATCTCTTGAGAAGGTGTCCACACCATGGTCTACCCTTGTGGCTGCAAGTTCAAACTTTTTATAACTGTGTAAACCCCTCAACGATGCAACTAATTGATTCAGCCTCCAGTAAACAACAAAACTCCTGAAGCAGCCTACGAGTTCATTGAAGAAATGTCACTGAATAATTATCAGTGGCAAGTTACAAGGACTAAACCGACAAAATCAGCCGGAGTTTACAACATCGATGTAGTAACCATGCTATCAACGCAGGTAGAGATGATGAAGAAAAAGCTTGATAGTTTGTGTTCTTTGCAGGCACACCCAGTAATGCAGTATGACGCAAGTGGAATTGTGGCGAATCCTGAGTACCCACCCTACCAACCAGGCGCAAAGAGCGAACAGATGAACTATATAGGTAATAATTTTAGATCCAATAATAATCCTTATAGTAATACTTACAATCCAGGTTGGAGGAACCACCCAAATTTTTCATGGGGAGGTCAAGGAAATCAAGGAAATCAAAGACAACAACCTCCTCAAAATTTCCAAAATCAGCCATATCTGCAAGAGAAAAAGCCAAACCTCGAAGAGATGCTGACGAAGTTCATGGCAAGCACAGAAAACCATCTCCAAGATACAGAGAAAACACTCAAAAATCAACAAACATTGGTTGACGAAACCAAGAACCGAATCGGGGAACTTACTAAGTCAGTAGGGGAAGTCACTAAGGCAGTCGGACAACTTGCAAAGTTAATGTCGGAACGACCGCAGGGACGTCTACCAAGTAACACGGAGATTAATCCAAATGAGCAAATTCAAGCCATCACAGCTCATGATAGTAAAGTGGTAGACAAACCAAATGAGGTGGACAAAGGTAAAATAGAGGTAACACAAGAAAAGCCAAAACCGGTAATCAAGGAATACCAACCTCGCATACCTTACCCCGAAGCCATTAAAAGAGATGATACAGAGGAACAGTTTGGTAAGTTTCTTAAACTTTTAAAAAAAAATTACATATTAACTTACCTCTTCTTGAAGCTCTTTTTCAGATGCCAGGCTCGAGAAAATTTTTAAAATAGCTCTTGACGAACAAACGCAAGTTAGACGAAGAGCCACATGTGGAATTAAACGCAGTATGCTCAGCAATGTTACAGAATAGACTACCGCGGAAGCAAAAAGATCCAGGGAGTTTTACTATTCCATGTTTAATTGGTAGTTTAAATGTTGATAATGCGTTAGCTGATTTAGAGGCAAGTATAAATGTCATGCCTTACACATTGTTTAAACGACTAGGTCTAGGGAAGCCCAAACAAACTAGGATGAGTATTCAATTAGCTGATAAAACTGTTAGAATTCCTAGGGGCATTATCGAAGATGTTCTTTTCAAAATCGATAAATTCGTTTTCCCAGTTGATTTTGTTGTCTTAGACATGGATGAGGATAATTCAATCCCCTTAATTTTAGGAAGACCTTTCCTAGCAACTGCTAAAACTAAAATTGATGTTGCCACAGGAGAACTCATACTTTGTGTAGGTAACGAATCAATCAGTCTTCAAGCTCTTGACTCGGCCAGGACAACAATCGATGAAGGTAAGAAAGACAATTCATTTGTTAATCAATTTGTGCAACCTTCATCGCAGGAAACACCACAAGGATACAACCTTGAGCCGAATCATAGACACCAAGCCGACAAAATAGAATTACATAAGGAACAAAGCCTAAGGGTCGACAAACTAAAAGAGCAAGAAACACAAATCAAAGAGGAATAGGAACCGACCGAAGTAAAACCTCAGGAGCCCCCAGAAGAGCTTATAGGAACACCGAATCACTTAAAAATAGGAGACCAGGTACTGATAGACAAAGCCGATCCTTACATCATCACATCAGACCTTAAAGTAAACGAAGAAATTCCTCTTAAGGTACACAATATCTTCCCGCACAAAATAGTCGAGGTAAGCAATCCAACATTCGACACCTTTAAGGTAAACACTTCTCAACTTGAACTTCGTAAAGAAAATAGAATTGTAAGTATGAGGGAAGATATTCAAACCTTTAAACCTCCTTGATGTTTTTTAAATTACGAGAATAGTCTAGCTTAAGATTATAAACGAGCACTTTTCGGGAGGCAACCCGAGCACTAACACTATTTACCTTCAAATTTATTTTCAGTTTCTTTTCTTTCCTCTTTCTTTTCCTGAACATCTAGTTTTAAACTAACAAAAAGTGCAGAATTCCAGACCACACGATCTTACACACGGCCGTGACCGTGACTGTGTGGACCACCAGAATCCCCGTACTAACATAGTAGAGGCCGTGCGAATCAAATCCCAACTAATCTCGACGTCACGGATCCAACCACTACCCTACGAGCATCGACAAAGTGGCACGACCGTGCCCCACGACCGTGTGAAGCTATTGACTTACCAAGCATGGGTAGAACACGCCCGTGCCGCCCAACCGTGCCAATATGCTGACTTCTCAGACACGGGCGTGACTGGCTGAAACACGGGCATGGTGAAACAACACGCATGGACACACGACCGTGTGAGGCAGCTGTGTGCATTGACACGCCGTCGGTCCACGGGCGTGGGAACGTGCCAGATTTGAGATCTTATTTAAACCCCACAACCCTTCCCCTTCTCCCCATTTTCTTTCTTCCTTCTTTTTTCTTTCTTTCCTTAGAAAAGGTGTCCAAACTCTTGAGAGCTACGCCGAAGAAGCGGAAGAAGTCAAGCATAGTCTCCCCAAAAGAGACCCTACACATAAGTTCATGTCGGCCGCTTCATCCAAACATCAAGCCAAGGGTCTTTGAGACCGATTAGTTTTTATGTTTCTTTTCTCTTTTGCTTCAATTTCCTTCTCTTTGACAATATTGTGCTTAGTTTAGTTTAATTTATTTTAGTTTCTTAGTGTCAGGTTCGCCAGGCTGCTTGGGAATCACGCCACTTCTGCCACCACCACCACCACAGCAGCCCTAGGAATCACACCCACCTCGCGAACCATCCAACAACAAGGACTCTTTGGTCCATTTTTCTTTTCTTTTACTTCTATTGTCCTTCTTAGTCTCTTTTCCTTTTTCTTTCTTGTTTTTAGTTATATATTTCGTTTATTTTAATTATGTCTTAATAAACCCTGGCTAACCCTTCATGAGCTCCCCAATTTCTTCATCTAGCACAGGATCGTCATCCAGACCGACCCCTTCAAACATACACACCACGACCTCTACCATCTTCTAGGGACACCATCCAAAAATTCAAGGAGTATTCTTTCCCCTTCTCTTTTGATTTATCCCTTAAATCTTATATCTATCTTTGTACATTGAGGGCAATGTAAATCTTAAGTGTGGGGGGTGAATATTTATTTAAAGAAAGGGCCTAACTTTCTGCATTATTCTCAAATCCGGCCTAACTTTCTTCATTATTCTCAAATCCCTGAATTTATTCTTATTTTTTAAGTAATTTCCTTATACTACTAATTAGGATGAAATTTTTGATGATTTATGGCTTTTATTGACATGTTTTTGAGTAAGTCATTGATAATTGTGCATTGATGATTAAATTTTAAGATGCTAGAGAATAAAGCATGTTAAGTCTAATTTTCAGAACTAAAATTCTCACTAGGTTGTTAACCTAAATTTAAATATTACCTTGAACTTTGAAATTTACAAGGTTGATGTCCAAAACACCCATAATTTTTGTGCGATTTTGAGCCTATTAGAGCATATTTTTTTTCATGCTCACTTTATTGATTATGAGTGTGTCAACTATAAATTGTTATTCTAGACCTTATGTAACACCCCTAACCCGAAACCGTCACCGGAATAGGGATAAGAGGCATTACCGAACAATGGAATCATTCCACAACCCATTTACGACACAAAGTCAATAATCATCAATCACATTCAATTACAATCATGGTGTCCCTTATCGAGGTTACGAGACCTAATTTACATACTAAAGAGGGGTGGGGACTAAACCGAATACACACAGGAATTCTCATACATTTAAAATTTTCTTCTAAAATTCAGGGGATACACGCCCGTGGGAGGAGACCGTGTGCCCTCCACGGCTTCTAGACACCCCCGTGTGTCCTCTCGTGTCCATATACTGACTATATCAACACGGTCACTAAGCAGCCCGTGTGCCATGGCCGTGTGCTAATAGGCTATATACTGACTTCCCTACCATGGCCACCAAGCATGCCCGTGTACCAAGGCCGCGGCTAGCTACTGACTTATGCACCACGGCTAGCAGACACCCCGTGTCAAGACCGTGTGCTACTAAGCTACATCCTACCAATTCACCCATGATCTTTAGGCACACCCGTGCGCCTAGACCATGTGACATTATAGGCCATTTTGCAAGGCCAAAATGCCACCCACTTAGGGTCAAACCTATAAGCAACACATACCAAAACATATCATGCTCACAAGGCAACCAAAAACTTACCAATATGACTATTCAATCTATGCATTCAATACCAATTCCAACCATGGCAATTTCACTACCAAAACTTATCTCATGACAAGCATAATACATTCCCTTCCAAACATCATTCCTTTTTCAATTTCACTAATTCATGCTAGCATTTAATCAACACAAAGTTACCATTCAATAATCAATTTCTCAACCCACAAACCATACCAAAAGATGCATCACATATACCAAGTTCATTCATGTTAAAACTAGCACATATCTAGCCACATCTCATGGCTACTTACAAACATTAAACATGATCCAAATGACCAGCCTATACATGTCATATTTTAACTATGTACATCTTTCCAAAATACCCCAAAAATAGATTGCCAATAGTGTGACTGAGAAGCTGACGATCCCCTGATCCGAGCTAGCTTTACTGACACTGCAAAGCAAAGAAACAAATCACACAGTAAGCTTTATAAAGCTTAGTAAGTTCATAACATAATACATAATATCAACATGTCATTACATAGATTAATTTTACCGTCACAAATATAATACCAATCACAACCAACATGTTCAATTAACTTATCCCCAACCACTATCATAGTTTCACCAACCACATAGGTTCCAAGCGTACCTTAGCCAACACTTAGTAGTCAAATACTTTTGCTACAATAATCACGATTCATTTCAATCCACATTCGTTTCTTCCTCGATTCATTTACATACTTAGTGCCTAAATAGCTAGCCGAAACTTATTTAGCATCGTACACTTAGTACATCCATCTCAAACCAAACTTAAATCGGCATCGCACACACAGTGCCAACCACAAAACCAAAGCTTAATTACTCCGCACACACACAGTGTTGTTTATCCCGATCATGTTTTCGAATACGCACCTTAGTGCCATTTAACTCAATCTACCACATAGCATTCACTTTGTAATAATATCATACCATTTATTTCATAGCATTAAACATAGCTAAATACATGTATTATGTTCGAACTTACCTCGGACGTCGAACTATCGATATGGTCAATTAATCGAGCACTTTATCTTTGCCTCGATCTCGATCCTAACCTCTTCTCTCTTGGTCTATACACATTTAAAATCAATCCATTCAATCACCATTTCATTCAATTTAGCCCACATACACACATTTAAGACATTTTGCATAATAGCCCTCACATTTTCACATTTCGACACTTTAGTCCCTAATTCACAAAATCATCAAATTCACCAAATTCCACCTAGCACAAGCTTAGCCAAATTTTACTAATATCCATACAAACCCACACATTTCATTTATTTCACATTTTAACTCTTCAGTTTGCTATTTTCACAATTTAGCCCTAATTAGCTAAATTAACCAAAAATTAAAAAACAACACATGTTAATCCAACACCAAGCTCTCATATTTACTACTAACTAGCACATAGCTCAAATGTTCATCAATGGCTCATCACAAAACATCATCAATTCATGAAATTACAACATGGGTTAGCTAGAGCACGAAGCAACGATTACGAAAATGTAGAAATTATCAAAAACCGAGCTCAAACATACCTCGAATTAAGCTAAGTAAGTGCCGAAAATCACAAAGCTTCAATGGCTATCTCTTTTCTCTAGTTTCGGTGGAAGAAAGATGAGAAAATGGCCATCAAATTGTTTTGTTTTTCATTAATAATAACTTATTAAACAATTACCAATTTTGCCCTTTAATAAAACATATAAAACAAACACATTTTAAGGCTAGTTTGTCATTTAACACTCCACTTATCTTAAAAATGGTTCATTAACAATATAAGGCCTCCTCCTTAAAAAGCCATCAACATTTAAGTACTCACAAATCAGCACACAACATTTTACTCTCTATGCAATTTAATCCTTTCTCTTAATTCGACACACAAATGATCAAATTATCACATAGAATTTTCACACAGACTATGTCACATATCATTCACACAGAATATATCATTAAAATATTTTTATTACCTCGGATTTATGGTCTTGAACCACTGTTCCGACTAGGGTCTAAATCGGGATGTTACAACTCTCCCCCCTTAGGGATTTTCATCCCCGAAAATCTTACCAGTGAATAGGTGTGGATATTGCTCTCTCATAACGTTCTCAGATTCCCACGTAGCCTCTTCAACCCCGTGTTTGTGCCATAACACTTTCACTAAGGAAATTCTTTTGTTTCTTAACTCTTTAATCTCTCGTACCAAGATTTGGATCGGTTCTTCACTATACGAAAAGTCTGACTGAATTTCAACCTCAGTAGGATCAATCACATGAGATGGGTCTGATTTGTATCGTCAAAGCATTGACACATGAAACACGTTATGAATCTTTTCTAACTCAGATGGCAATCTCAATCTATAAGCAACCGGTCCAACTCGTTCAATAATCTCGTACGGCTCGATGAACCTCGGACTCAGCTTGCTTTTTCGGCCAAATCGAAGTATTTTCTTCCACGGAGATACTTTCAAAAACACTTTATCACCAATCTTAAACTCGATATCTTTTCGTTTCAAATCTGCATAAGATTTCTGACAATCTGAGGCTGCTTTCAAACTGTCACGAATTACCTTCACTTTTTGTTCAGTCTCTTTTATCAAATCAACCCCGTGAATTTTATTCTCACCCAGTTCAGTCCAATACAATGGAGTTCGACACTTTCGACCATGAAGAGCCTCATATGGTGCCATTTTAATGCTAGATTGAAAACTATTGTTATACGCAAACTCAATCAATGATAAGTGCTTTTCCCACGAACTGTCAAATTCAAGTATGCAACATCTTAGCATGTCTTCAAGAATCTGAATGATTCGCTCAGATTGACCATTCGTTTGCGGATGAAAAGTAGTACTGAAGTGTAATTTTGTGACTAAAGCATCTTGCAGTTTCTTCCAAAATCGTGAGGTAAATCTCGGATCTCTGTCAGACACTATAGACAACGGTACTCCATGCAATTTCGCAATCTCATCAATATACAATTCAGCTAATTTATCTAAAGAATAATCGGTTCTCACCGAACAAAATAAGCTGATTTCGTCAATCTGTCCACTATCACCCAGATTGCATCTTTCTTTCTCGGAGATAAAGGTAATCCCGACACAAAGTCCATCGTGATTTTGTCCCATTTCCACTCAGGAATCATAATCGGTTGTAATAATCCAGACGGAACTTGATGTTCAACTTTAACTTGCTGACAAACTAAACATTTAGATACAAAGTTAGAAATGTCTCTTTTCATGCCATGCCACCAATAGAACTGTTTCAGATCATTATACATCTTCGTACTCCCCGAATGTACAGTCAAATGGCTATTGTGAGCTTCAGTCAAAATCATCGAAATCAACCCTAAATTTCTCGGAACACAAATTCGATTTTTGAATCTCAAACAATCATCACTACCAACTCAAAATTCCGATACAGCATCTAAACCACACTGAATTCTTTTTGCTAACAACTCATTATCACTCTTCTGAGCCTCACAAACATGTTGTAAGAACAATGGTTTTACTTTCAATTCATCTACCACCACAATATCATCACATAGATCTATCTGATTACTCAAAGCTCGCAAAGCATATAACGATTTTCAACTCAAGGCATTAGCTACAACATTAGCTTTACCCGGGTGGTAATCTATCACAAGTTCGTAGTCTTTCAACAATTCTAACCATCTTCTCTGTCGTAAGTTTAAATCTTTCTGAGTCATCAAATACTTTAAACTCTTGTGGTCAGTATAAATATGACATTTCTCACCGAATAAGTAGTGACGCCAAATCTTTAACGCAAACACAATTGCAGCTAACTCAAGGTCATGTGTCGGATAATTCTTTTTGTACGGCTTTAACTGTCTCGAAGCATAAGCAATGACTTTCCCTTCTTGCACCAGCACACAGGCCAAACCATTCAACGATGCATCACTGTAAACTACGAACTCTTTGCTTGAGTCGAGTTGAATCAACACTGGTGCTTCTGTTAACAACACTTTCAACTGCTCAAAACTCTGCTGGCACTTCTCTGACCATTCGAATCTAACATCTTTCTATAACAACTTTGTCAGTGGAGTCACAATCATCGAGAAACCTTTCACAAATCGTCTATAATATCCTGCTAGTCCCCGAAAACTACGGACTTCAGACACATTTCTCGGAGGCTTCCACTCCAAAATAGTGGAGATTTTACTCGGATCTACTCGTATCCCAGCAGCTGATACAACATGTCCCAGAAAACTAACCTCACGCAACCAAAATTCACATTTGCTAAACTTTGCATACAACTGCTTCTCACGTAGTGTTTGTAGCATAGTTCTCAAATGTTCAGCATGCTGCGTCTCGTCACATGAATAAATCAAAATGTCATCAATGAACACCACCACAAAGAGATCCAAATACGGTCTAAATATTCGATTCATCAAATCCATAAACACTGCAGGAGCATTTGTTAGTCCGAAAGGCATCACTAAAAATTCGTAATGTTCGTACCTCGTTCTGAAAGCAGTTTTCGGCACATCAGCTTTCTTAACCCTTAACTGATAGTAACCAGACCTCAAGTCTATCTTAGAAAACACTGTAGCTCCTCTCAACTAATCAAACAAATCATCGATACGAGGCAACGGATATTTGTTCTTTATCGCCACTTTGTTCAACTATCAGTAATCAATACACATTCTCATAGTTCCCTCTTTCTTTTTCACAAATAACACACGAGCTCCCCAGGGTGAGAAACTCGGTCGTGCAAATCCTCTGTCAGTCAGCTCTTGCAACTGTGACTTTAGCTCTTTCAATTCTGTTGGTGCCATTCTATATGGAGATATAGAAATGGGAGTAGTCCCCGGCACTAATTCAATACCAAATTCCACTTCTCGAATTGGAGGTAATCCAGGTAGCTCTTTAGGAAACACATCTAGAAACTTGCATACCACAGGCACGGATTCAACTTTCTTTTCCGACACTTTTGTATCAATCACGTATGCCAGATAAGCTTTACAACCCTTTCTCACGTAGTTCATGGCTTTCATTGCAGACACGACAGCTGGTAATCCTTTCATATCACTGGATTCAACTTGAACTAGCTCACCGTTCTGACTCTTTAACTCAATACTCTTTCTTTTTACAATTCACAATGGCATTATGCAGAGTAAGCCAATCCATACCCAGAATTATGTCAAATTCATCAAAGGGAAGCAACATCAGATTGACCGGAAAACATATATCACGAAACATCGATGGGCAATTCTTGCACACCTTATCCACCAAAACACACTTGCCTAAGGGGTTCGATACTCTAATCATGAATTCAGTAGACTCAACAGGTAAAGTCTTATTCAATACTACATTCATACACACATAGGAATAAGTTGATCCTGGATCTACCAATGCAATGACATCAGTATCAAATAAAGTGAAAGTACCGGTGATGACGTCTGGAGATGATGCTTCCTCTCGTGCACATATAGCATAGGCTCGAGCAGGTGCTCTCGCTTTTGATCTTATAGCTGTATCAGTTGTCCCTCTCTAACTTTCATTCACATTTCTGGTGCTTCTGGGTGGTCTACCTCTAGCCGTCACATTACTCGGTCTTTCATTCTGAACATTTTCCTCTTTAACCATTTTCAGGCAATCTCGAATAAAATGATCTCGGGATCCGCACTTATAACAAACTCTATGGTTGTACTTTCCCCAGCACTCTCCCACATGTCGCCTTCCACACTGTCTGCACTCAGGCTTATTACTCTTAACACTGCCAACACTTGATTCATTTGGAGCTTGAATTCGTAAACCAGTACTCTGTCTCAAACGATCTCTACTTGGATGTCCAAACGAAGCATTTGAATGATTACTTGCATCTCCATATCTCTTAGTAGAAGGTTGAGAAAATTTATTCATTGATTTCTTTCTTTCATCACGAGCTTTTGAATCAGCTTTCTTCTTTTCCTTACTGAGCTCTTCAGCTTTGCACGCTCTTTCAACTAACACAACAAATTCATTTATATCGAGTATCCCAACTAATAACTTGATGTCTTCATTCAATCCTTCTATGAAACATTTGCACATAGTATCTTCGGTCGAAACACATTCCCTCGCGTATTGACTCAATCTTACAAATTTTCGCTCGTACTCAGTAATAGACAAATGGCCCTGTTTCAACTCTAAAAATTCTTTACGTTTCTGATCAATGAAGCATTGACTGATATACTTCTTCATGAACTTGGCTTGAAAGAAGTCCCAAGTGATTCTCTCTCTCGGAACCACAGATATCAATGTTTTCCACCAGTTGTAAGCCGAGTCTCTCAACAAGAAAACTGCACAATTAATGCACTCATCAGGATTCAACGTCATCTCATCAAATACTCTGATTGTATTCTTAAGCCAAAACTCGGCTCGCTCAGCATCGTCATTAAAAGTGGCTCTAAATTCTTCGGCCCCATACTTGCGAATCTTATCCACAGGAGGTTTATTCAATCTATTCGGATCTACAACTTGAGGCACAACAGGTACTTGCGAGGGTGGAGGTTGTGAAGCAGTCGGATTCGTTCGAACGAACTCTGTAAACCACTCACTCATCATTCGGAAGAAGGCTTGCTTAGCCTCTCCTCCCTCACTACTATCGTTAGGCCTAGAGGTGGCCGGCACTGTCCCTTGAGCGGGAGCAGGCGCATTACTTTCTACATCGTCAGCAACTGATCGATCGGGATCCATTACTATATGAAAACACATTTTTAGCTATCAAAATTCATCACACTATCGCAATTTCAAAATATGGCATGTATAGCTAAACTCACACACGCTACATTAGTCCCAGAATCGACTAAACCTGGCTCTGATACCAATAAAATTTAACACACCTAACCTGAAACCGTCACCGGAATAGGGATAAGAGGCATTATCGGACGATGGAATCATTCCACAACCCATTTACGACACAAAGTCAATAATCATCAATCACATTCAATTACAATCATGGTGTCCCTTATCGAGGTCTACGAGACCTAATTTACATACAAAAGAGGGGTGGGGACTAAACGGAATACATACAGGAATTCTCATACATTTAAAATTTTCTTCTAAAATTCAGGGGATACATGCTCGTGGGAGGAGACCGTGTGCCCTTCACGGCTTCTAGACACCCCCGTGTGTCCTCTCGTGTCCATATACTGACTATATCAACACAGTCACTAAGCATGTTCGTGTGCAATGGCCGTGTGCTAATAGGCTATATACTGACTTCCCTACCACGGTCACCAAGCATCCCCGTGTACCAAGGCCGTGGCTAGCTACTGACTTGTGCATCACGGCTAGCTGACACCCCCGTGTCAAGGTCGTGTGCTACTAAACTACATCCTGCCAATTCACCCACGGCTTTAGGCACGTCTGTGTGCCTAGGTCGTGTGACATTATAGGCCATTTTACAATGCCAAAATGCCACCTACTTAGGGTCAAACCTATAAGCAACACATACCAAAACATATCATGCTCACAAGGCAACCAAAAACTTACCAATATGACTATTCAATCTATGCACTCAATACCAATTCCAACCATGGCAATTTCACAACCAAAACTTATCTCATCACAAGCATAATACATTCCCTTCCAAACATCATTCCTTTTTCAATTTCACTAAATCATGCTAGCATTTAATCAACACAAAGTTACCATTCAATAATCAATTTCTCAACCCACAAACCATACCAAAAGATGCATCACATATACCAAGTTCATTCATGCTAAAGCTAGCACATATCTAGCCACATCTCATGGCTACTTACAAACATTAAACATGATCCAAATGACCAGCCTATACATGCCATATTTTAACTATGTACATCTTTCCAAAATACCCCAAAAATAGATTGCCGATAGTGTGACTGAGAAGCTGACGATCCCCTGATCCGAGCTAGCTTTACTGACACTACAAAGCAGAGAAACAAATCACACAGTAAGCTTTATAAAGCTTAGTAAGTTCATAACATAATACATAATATCAACATGTCATTACATAGATTAATTTTACTATCACAAATATAATACCAATCACAACCAACATGTTCAATTAACTCATCCCCAACCACTATCCTAGTTTCACCAACCACATAGGTTCTGAGCGTACCTTAGCCAACACTTAGTTGTCAAATACTTTTGCTAATCAATAATCACGATTCATTTCAATCCACATTTGTTTCTTCCTCGATTCATTCGTACACTTAGTGCCTAAATAGCTAGCCGAAACTTATTTAGCATCGTACACTTAGTACATCCATCTCAAACCAAACTTAAATCGGCATCGCACACACAGTGCCAACCACAAAGCCGAAGCTTAATTACTCCGCACACACAGAGTGCTGTTTATCCCAATCATGTTTTCGAATACGCACACTTAGTGCCATTTAACTCAATCTACCACATAGCATTCACTTTGTAATAATATCATACCATTTATTTCATAGCATTAAACATAGCTAAATACAGGTATTATGTCTGAACTTACCTCGGACGTCGAACTATCGATACGGTCGATTAATCGAGCACTTTATCTTTGCCTCGATCTCGATCCGAACCTCTTCTCTCTTGGTCTATACACATTTAAAATTAATCCATTCAATCACCATTTCATTCAATTTAGCCCACATACACACATTTAAGACATTTTGCATAATAGCCCTCACATTTTCACATTTCGACACTTTCGTCCATAATTCACAAAATCATCAAATTCACCGAATTCCGCCTAGCACAACCTTAGCCGAATTTTACTAATATCCATACAAACCCACACATTTCATTTATTTCACATTTTAACCTTTCAGTTTGCTATTTTCACAATTTAGTCCTAATTAGCTAAATTAACCAAAAAATTCGAAAACAACACATGTTAATCCAACACCAAGCTCTCATATTTACTACTAACTAGCACATAGCTCAAATGTTCATCAAAGGCTCATCACAAAACATCATCAATTCATGAAATTACAACATGGGTTAGCTAGAGCACGAAGCAACGATTACGAAAACGTAGAAATTATCAAAAACTGAGCTCAAACATACCTTGAATTAAGCTAAGTAAGTGCCGAAAATCACAAAGCTTCAATGGCTATCTCTTTTCTCTAGTTTCGGTGGAAGAAAGATGAGAAAATGGCCATCAAATTGTTTTGTTTTTCATTAATAATAACTTATTAAACAATTACCAATTTTGCCCTTTAATAAAACATATAAAACAAATACATTTTAAGGCTAGTTTGTCATTTAACACTCCACTTATCTTTAAAATGGTTCATTAACAATATAAGGCCTCCCCCTTAAAAAGCCATCAACATTTAAGTACTCACAAATCAGCACACAACATTTTACTCTCTATGCAATTTAATCATTTCTCTTAATTCGACACACAAATCTCTTAATTCGACACACAAACGATCAAATTATCACACAGAATTTTCACACAGACTATGGCACATATCATTCACACAGAATATATCATTAAAATATTTTTACGACCTCGGATTTATGGCCTTGAGCCACTGTTCTGACTAGGGTCTAAATCGGGATATTACAACTTGCCTCAATTATACATGTCGAGACCACACCATTGATTTGATATACAGAGATGATGAAGGCACCTAGGTTTTAACCCACTCACTCCACTAAATAGCCTGCCTTCACAACTTACCCCTAGTGAACCTCGTTGATCCTAACGACCCTTTTTATTGACTTACCAGCTAATATTAATCCAAACCCCTTTGTATTTGTTATCATCATTCCTTTTGACTACCCTCATATCGAGAGTTGATTTGACGTGTTGTCTAGCTGTTATCTTTATTTTAAAGTAATAGATTCATTCCTTGTAATATTTAGTTTGTTCTTAAAAAAAAGTATATTCATTATTAGTTCTATAATTAAATGAGCGTACATGTTAAAATTCCACATCTTGAGGAAAAAGCTCGTATTATTAGTTTTCAATTGATGTAATTATTTAGGATTAGTTCAATTTTTGTTAGCTAGGCAATTTGTCAGGTCAGTCTCGATTCTAACCTTCTAATTCAGCCTTTATCCACACCTTTAACCCTAGCCCCGTTACAACCCTGTTAAAGACCTTTTGGTTTTTGTATCATCTCATTTTACAGTGGTGGAGATTTGATTTTCAGGCAAGCCTATGGGATTAACTTTTCAGGTTCGACTTCTGAGAGCTTCATTTTGAACCTTAAACACCTCGAGTGATTTGAGTGAATCTTTAGTGAGGATGTCAATCCTTGTCAATTTTGAATCAAAGGTAATTATTTAGATAAGGGGAAACACCTACGTTTTTATGCTACAAATATATGACTTTGATTATTTGAATCTTTAGGACTCTTCGAGTTAGATCATCCATGTACAAATTATCTATGAGTTATGATGAGACATTGTAAATAAGAATTATGAATCATGGAAAGTTCGTTTTAATTGTAAGTTGAGAATTTTACTTGAAGACAAGCAAAAGCTTAAGTGTGGGGGTATTTGATAAACCGTAATAGTAACATATTTTAATCCCACATTTAGTATGCTTTTGGATGATTTAAGCCTCGATTTATATAAAAAGGTGCCCTTAATCCTTTCTTTTCATATCTTATACTCAAGAAAGCACCCGAGGATAAAAAGAACGAGAAACGGGCCCAAAATGGAGCAAATCGGGCCAAGGTGGAAATCGACACGGCCTGGACTTAAGCCCACATGGTCGTGCCTTGTTGATCATCTAGAACACGGCCTGACCCCCGATTTACACGGCTGTGTCTCATTTAAGAAATCTAAACACGGCCCAAAGACTTGTCACACGGGCGTGTGACATGGCTGTGTCCCTGTCGTGGCAATGAACAATTTCATTTAGATTTGGATACTTTGGGGCAAAGAAACGCATTCCAAGAGCCTATATATATCCCCTAAGTTCAACCTTGAAGGGGGCGGTTAGCTAGGCCAAGGAGCCAAGCCGAGAAGGTCAGATTTGTGGGAATCACTCGAAGATAGCCAGTTGATCCATCCCAAAAAGTCGGAATTCTCCTCAAGGCGGCGAATTTCTCCTTCAATTCCTTCAGGGAGTTTTAGGGATTTCTTATGTTTTGTTTTATCTTTTCGCTTGAGATGTTTTCTTTATTTGTTATGAACTAAATCCTTCAGATACCTGAAGAGGATGAAACCTAGATGAATCTTGTTATTATTTTCTTAATTATATGATAAATACTTAGTTTGTTCTTAATTATGCAAGCTTAATCCAAATTTGATGTGCTTAGGTAGAGGAGGAATAAACCCTACTTAAGAGTAGATCTAGCATAATTAAGCGGAGTTGATCGCACGCCTAGAGATAGGGTGACGAGATTCTACCGGATTAGGGTGAAACCTAATATGGGAATCCATAGATCGATTTACTGCTATTCTAGGGGGTTATTATTCGAGAAAGAGATTTTCGTTAATTAACCTAGTGTTAGACGTTATTCGCCTCGAGAGAGGGTTTAATATACGTTAGGAGTCTTATGAATCAAACTAAGTAAATAAACCGTATGGTTCAGGGTTAAATAACAAGTAAAGTCTAGTTGGATTCTTTCTGAGGGTATCGTCTTAATCAACTGAGTTTTTCCTAAAGTTATTTTCCCAATTCATCCTTTTTGTCTTTGTGTCTTTGGCTTAGTAAATAGTTTAGATTATATTAAAGCAACTTCACTTATTTTAGGCTAAATAATAAAAAGAAGGTTAATATTAGTACTTTTAGTTCCTCTGGGTTCGATAATCCGGTCTTGCCTAAGCTATACTACTGTTCGATGGGTACACTTGCCTTCAATCGTTGTCAGAGTTAGTTTCCAGGTTTGATCATTCTCTTTATAAATTTTAAAACTCTACAGACATACGATCACTTGGCACAAGCCTAAGCATCATCAACAACATTTTTCAGTACATTAACATATAATTCACTTGATTTATCACATGGTAAGGTAAATTCACATGAACATAATGTCATCGAATTCATACTTTCCATAAATATAGATATGCATTCATAAATCATTATCAATTTATACCTTTCCAAAGGTCCATAACATAGATGATTAGAACAGTTACCGCTCCTTCCTTTTACATGCTCGTTCAACCACTTAGAATATTATCGGATATGCGGGAAAGTGGTGGTCTCAAAACTAACTAATAATTCGACAAAGGCAAACGCACCTATTGAACAGTAGTATAGCTATAGTGAGTCCAGAATATTGTATCCATGAGGACTAAAAGGACTAGTAATTACTATCTTTTTATTATTTAGCCTAATAATTAAAGGGGTCTTTTAATCTAAAATTGAACTAACTAATTAACTATGAGCACGATAGAGATAAAGTTGGGAAAATATTTGAAGAAAACAAATGAGAGAGATAATACCTAAGGAGAAATCCACCTAGATTTCACTTATTATTATGATTCCGAATTAAATGATTTATTCACTTGCCTTGATCCGTAGAAACCCTAAATTATGTTAGTATCTCTTTCGAGATGAAAAACAACTGGCTCCAGGTTGATTAATTGAAATCTCTTTCTAATTAAAACCCCTATTGTCGCATTAAATCGATCTATGGATTCCCTTATTAGATTTGGCTCTAATCCGGTAGATTTATGTCGTCCTATTTCTAGGATTGCAATCAACTCCACTTAATTATGCTAGATCTACTCTTAAGTGGGGACTTTTGCTCCACTGATTAAGCACATCAAACTTGGATTAATATCTTGAAAATATTAAAGCAAGGATTAATAACACATAATTAAGAACAAGAACAAGTATTTATCATGTAATTCAGTTAATTAAATAATAAGATTCATCTTACGTTTCATCCTCCCTAGGTATTTTAGGGAGCTTAGTTTATAATGTAAAAGGAAAACATCTCAAAACAAGGAAAACAGCAAGACATAAAGAACCCAAAAACTTCTAAGGAACTTGATGGAGATCTTCAATCTTGAATGACATCCTGCTTCTGAATTGATTCCAACGGCTTCCTTCGAGTAATTTCTTCGTTCTACTCTGCGTGCCCCCCTTAGGTCTTCTTCTAGTATGTATTTATAGACTTTTGAATGCTCAAAAACCCTAAAAATTGGGTTTTTCCGCCTAACAGGGAAGTAAGGTTCGAAATCAACACGGGCTGGCACATGGGCGTGTGGCCAGCCCGTGTGGCTCACAAGGGCATGTGCCCAACCTGTGTGGATCCTAAAAACTCTAATTTTGGCCCCTTTTTCTCTCCTTTTGCTCCCAAATGCTCTCCTAGGTATAGAAACATGAATTAATGGGATTAGGAGCATCAAATTCACTAATTCTCATCATAAATCATCCAAAAATATGCCAAGCATGGAATTAAAATATCATATAGAACCAGTGATAATATTCAACTTCGATCCCAACAACTGTTTACAAATCTTAAATTTAGACTCAAATATAGATATATTCAACTTTAACCCCGGGGCGTGATCTCTAAGGGTGCCCCTATATATACATGAAATAGCTACCTCGTCCATCTCTTGAAATTGGTGATGTCTAGTTTAGTCCCTCCACTAAAGTTTTTGAGACATCACCTACCTTGCGTGGAAGAAGAAAACGTTACAAGTTCAGGAGAACTTATCAAGATCATATACATTGGTTTTCATCGAAGATTTCCTGAAAAATTAGGGAACATAAAATCTTAAACACATACGAGAAACTTCTTGGAACTCATAGGAAGATCCATAATTGCTCTGGCGTAGCCATTAGCATTGTTTTCTACGAACAATTTGTTAGCGGGCATTACCACCCGCCGAAAGTATCTTTGAAACAATGCTTTCTTATGAATCTTAACACTGTATGTCTTTATTCCAAGCTTCCCTAGAACTCGTCAAGATATGCCTCATCACAGATTTTTTGTAATTCTCAACACGGGTTGGGAAAACCTACTGATGTTTTAACTGAGACCTCACCATAGCTACGAAACCCTTCCTTGATCCTTTTGATACACCCTAATTTCCATACGAATTTGTCATACTACTTCAGTGGAATCTCCTTTTTGACTTGATCTCTACCTGATCCCCCTTTTCTGGATAAGGTCTCTTTCTATCATCCTCTCCTGCAGATTCAAGAAGTTATTTGGCTAAATGAATCGACACCTCTTTTTTTCCTGGTGGACTTACACCCGCTATGTAACCCCTAGAGTGCTTACTCTCTCGAGCCCACTTTTCTTAAGATGCTCGAACTTATTGACAGTCTCCAATGAACTATTCTTGCCCAAGCATTCCTGGCGATCTCCACCATTGGTAGCCCAACAAAGTCTTGCCCTATCATCTTCTTTTTCAGTAGATCATTGGCAAACTAACCGTTCCAATAGTTTAGCTTAAAATCTTCCTTGTTGACTCACTTATTATACTCAATGTTATATTACTCGCTAACCAATGGTGAACTAATATTTACAGATACCCCTTACCTTGAATAGTGTACCCTTTCTATTTCATTTTCCTTGATAAGACCACATATTTATCCAATTCCTCTTTCTGTTACAATTTGGTGGATTCCCTTATTAACAAGTTTACTCGCATTCTTGGATACTTCTACTAGCTATTCTCATCTTCATAGTTTGGCGAATTCTCTTAATATCCCATTTACCCATGTTCTCAAACATGTTGTAATCATTCAACTGCACTACTCTCCATAGAAGTCTTACAATGATCTCCCTTTTCTTGCTCTATTAGTTTCTTGGTACATCATCCTGGCAGACTTTATCTAATGCCATAGCTTAGTTATGGTCTTACACAATATATGTCATGTTTAAAATCCTAACAAACTCCATACGTTGTCATAGTCAAGTTATAGTCTTACACTATATATTTCATGCTTAAAGCCCTGTCAGACTCCCAATTTCAAGGAATTAATATGTAACAGTCCGATTTGGGGGCTAGTCAGAACAGTGATATCGGTATCACTAGACCGAGGATAGAGAAAATTATTTTCATGTTATTCTATGTGTTATAACATGTTTGTAAGGGTGTCTGAAAATTTTGGTGCCTTAATTTTAGCGATTTCTAGCCAAATTGTGAAAAAGGACTAAATCGCATAAAGTGGGAAAGTTCTATTTCAATTGCTAAAGGTGCCAAATAGCTATGGAATAGAAATTGGAGGTCTTTAAAATGCAATTATGCCTTCCTATGAGTGATGGACGGTCAAGGGGACAATGAGTTAATAAATTGACAAGGGTTGGTGACAATAGTTGACAAAATGAATAAAATAAGAGGAAATAAGTAAAAGCTATCATCTTTTTATTTAGTCTTCTCCTCCAACCAAAAATATCAGCCATGGGAGGGGTTTGAAAGCTTAAAATTTTGCAGCAAGCTTTTCTCCATTCAAGTAAGTCAATTTGATGGTTGTTTTTGACATTTTTGTATTTTTGGAGTCCCCAAAGCTTAATCTAGCTAATGGGGGAACTAATTTGCAACATGGTTGAAAGTCTAGAGACTTACCATGAGAGAGTTTGTGTTGTTGGCTGAGTTTTTATGGAAGAAAATGAATGCTAGGAAGATGATAAACAACTTTTGTGAAAGGTGTTGTTGTGAAAACACCTAATTTGGGCTAAAATGCAAAAGTTGTAATTTGTTCATTAAGGCATGAAATAGTTGGAATTGTGGATAGTTGTAAGAGGATTAAATGTTCAGCTAGGCTTGTTTAACAAGAAAATGTGATGAAAATTTATTTACGAGCCTAGGGGCAAAATCGTAATTTTGCTGAAGTGTAGGGGCAAAATAGTCATTATACCTAAAGTGCATATTATGGTGTTTTATGATTTATAAGTGATTAAATTGGTAAATTTCATTGTTCTAGATTAAAGAAATCGAGTTTCAGACCTAAAACGTGTGAAAAGAGAAAGGCGGGAAAAATTCCCTTTTTGGCCCTTCTGGCATCGAGGTAAGTTCATGTGCAAGTGTTGCAATTATGTATGAGTTAATTTAACATTCCAATGTGGTATAGAATGTATATTTTTCTGTATGAATGTGTGAAATATCTTTTGATGAGATGTCAATAGAATTGAATCTAAGAGTAATGAGAAATGTGTATAACATGACATAATGTTAAGTCTCGAGTAAGACAATATTGGAATATGGCCTCGGTGTAAGAGTTTGTATAAGGCCATGTCAGGGACATGGCATCGACATGTTAATGTATGTAACGCCCCGTTGGGGTATAATCTCAAGTCGAACTATGTGTAGAAGACTCAAGAGAGTCATTTAACAATTTGAATGATTTAACGGAGAGGTTGAATGTAGGTGGTTGTACCACGAGAAGCGCAAGTATGTGTTGAACTGAATTGATATGAATTCAATATATGATGAACCCTAGTGGGATATGTGAAATTAATGCACCTTAGTTGCATGAGATAGAGTTATTGATGCATTGTGTGAACGAGAACGAGTATCGTAGAAAGTTAAGTAAGAATAGAAATGTGAGAGGATGTTCTCGGTTGAACATTTGAACTAGAGAAATGTATGTGGATAAATATTTGTGAATGTACAATATCGGTGGGTTGTGTGCGTTACCACCTGATATACTATTAATTGATGGGCTGTGTGCGATACCATCAACTATATTATTATCGGCGGGCTGTGTGCGTTACCACCTGATATATTATTAATTGATGGGCTGTGTGCGATACCATCAACTATATTATTATAGGTGGCCTGTGTGCGTTACCACCTGATATATTATTAATTGATGGGTTGTGTGTGATACCATCAACTACATTATTATCGGTGGACTGTGTGCGTTACAACCTGATAAATTAGTAATCGATGGGCTGTGTGCGATACCATCGTTTATAAATGATTGGTGGGCTGTGTGCGATACCACCCTATAAGAGATTAAATGGTGGGCTAAGTGCGTAACCACCGAGAGATTAGTAATATTAGTGGCTTATTGAAAATGCTTGATGTGTTGTTTTATATGATCTTGTGATGATCAGTGCAGGAATGTATGCTAGTTAAACGAGCATTTGGCTTGTGGCATGGTAAGAATATGGTAAGAGGTATAATGAGTAAGCTTTAAGGATGATTGAGTAAGTAACCATGAGTTCATGAGAAAAGCTTATCATAATAACTTGCAGTCATGGATATTCAATGAATATCAGTGTTTGTCAGTTTATGCAGATGAGCTTACTAAGCATTATTGCTTACGCCTCTTCTTTACTCATCTCTTATAGGTTATTTTAGCTAGCTTGGGTTGGAGATCGCCAGAGGTGTTTTCACACTATCGAGCAAACATTTGGTATAAGGTATCAAGTCTCTATGAGTCATGGCATGTATAGGGCTAGCACTTAAGGTTGATTAAGTTCTAATTGATGTAGCCAAATTGTGTTGGCTTAAGAGAACTTAGAGTTTAGTTGTGTATAGCCATAGATGATGGTCTAAGTTGTTTGTATTTGTTTTGGGAATAATTCTCCCTAGTGTATGGGATGAAGGTTTTATCTCTTTAATGATTAAATGTCTTTAATGCATGTCTTTAATTGATGATTTGAGAATGTTTGAAATAGCATATGAATGTATGCATGAGGGTGGAAAAAGGCTTGGTAGATAGCCTCTAAGTGCCCACACGGTTGGACACACGGGCGTGTGTCTAGGCCGTGCGTACCCTGCACCTTAGTGTTTTAAGTCAGGATAGACCACGGGCTAATCCCACGACCGTTTGTTTAGGTCGTGTGTTATACACGGTCAGAACATGGGCGTGTGCCCCAGGCCGTGTGATTAAGTCAGTATATCAAGGAATAGCACACAGTCTAAGTCCACGGGCGTGTCAAGGCCGTGTGAAATTAGCCAGTGTCGACCACGGTTGAGGAGCATGGGTGTGTGTGTTTACACACGGGCGTGTCTAATTTTACACGGGCGTGTGAGCCTTGTAAAAAAGAGAAAATTTATAAGTTTTGAAAAAGTTCTAGTATAGTCTCGAGAGTCCACGTATGTATGAGTGAAGTCTCATAAGTCGAAAATGAGGTTGTTAAGGTGTCTAGAGAGAGTAGTCACGATGGGCCTAAGTGGCGATCATGAGGATTTTCTTAAGGTAACGCCTTGAGCCTGGTTCCAGCGTAGAACATGGGTAAGGGGTGTTACATATTAAAACTTTTCTGAGGTGTCACCCCGAAAGATCTGTCAATAACTGTCGTAGCGGTGTTGCTTCATAGAGTCGATAGTTTGTCATCACAGTGTCGCTCTAACAAGCCAGCTGATAATCGTCGTCGCAGTGTTGCTCTATAAAGTTGATAGTGTTGGAACGTCGGTACCCCATGGCACAGTAAAATAAAATTAGATCCGGCGATCCAAACCATGAATCCATGTGTGAGGAACGAATCGGGGTGAAATAAAGGTTTCGAAATTACCAAAACTTCAATATGAGTAGACAGCGACGCCTTGGCAACAAGAGTTTTGATCTATTGTCGAATCAAGCCACAACCTTTTTCGATGTCTGCCTCTACGTAATCCACCCGGTTTGACTATGAACGGAAGAAATCTCCAAAATTGTTTTGGAGGTTTATTTGCTTGACGGCTGCTAGACCTAACAAGCAATCACTTAGGGTTTTTCATTTTCAGCTTTGTCTCCTTTTAATACCTTTTATAATGGGTGTCCTTTTAATTGGGCCTTTTAATTGGGCCTTTTATAATTGGTATCTCTTGAATGTATTATAAGATTAAATAAATACAATAAAGTTTTTAACTAAAAATTATAATTACATTAATTATATCCGAAAATTATAATTACATTAATTATAATAAGGATTTCGGTAAACTATATTTATTTAAATTTATATATGAATCAAATTCATATATTAATAAAATTATGTTATCATTATGTGTACAACATTCTTGTACATATAATATGTTCAATATTTGATTGCCCAATTAAATTAATTCTTTAATTAATTTAATTCATGTGAGAACCAAACACAATACCAACTATATTTTATTCCGTTCATTTCAACCATAGGGTGTGACCCTGTAGGTTCTTGCAACGTTAGCAGTAATACTAGAACGATTCTATTGTCACAAACAATGAGTGGCATCTAGCAATGCATCATTGCTACCTAAGTTACAAGAAGTCATGATTCGACATAACCTTTTGTGATTAACCTTGCATGCATTAATCCTTAAGTCCTTTATCTCTGGAACGGATACAAGTCATGGGATAGTCACACTTGCATAGTCCATCCCATGTTTCTTGATATCTTGAGTAGACTATGATATACAAATTAGTATGACATCTCATATCAACTTATTTGAGCATGGCCATGCATTTCTAGTCTCACTCAATCAAGTGGCCTAAGATATTACTCCTATTATGTAGGAGGGACTTATCCTTTATTGATCAACCATATCCCTCTTCATAGATTGTGGTATATCCAACATCAGCCTTTATAGAACAACCTGCTACGTTGTACGTTTGACTGTATCAAAATATACAACTCACGATGCTGGGATAATAATGATCTCAAGTCTGAGGATCATATACATATTAATCACTATGAGTAATGTTGTGACAATTACAAAATAATCCAAGAAACATACTCATAGCGGGTCAATCCAATATGTTGTTCTCTAACACACATATTCATGCATTGATTTTGACACTCCATATCAATGACAACTCTTTATCATCAATCAACTATATGTTAGTCTTAATGCATTATTGTTGTCCTAGTCAACAATAATACTCGACTAAGGATCTTTTAAGAATAATCATATTATTCTCAAGACATTATTATAAAACAGTTTATCTATACACACAGAAAGAAAAACTGAAATAATAATGACAACGCTTTATATTAATAAACATGGTAAATTAAGTATGTTATTACAACCATCTCATGATTGATCTTTGGGCATACTCTTACAATCTCCCACTAGCACTAAGACCAATCACTCATATATCTAATACCAAGTGACTTAGTGTGACGATCATGCTTCTACTGTGTTAGAGGCTTGGTCAGGGGATCAGCAATGTTATCATCTGAAGGTACTCTGCATATCTCTACATCGCCTCGATCGATAATCTCTCAAATAAGATGGTAGCGTCTAAGTATATGTTTGGATCGCTGGTGAGATCTGGGTTCTTTAGCTTGTGCAATAGCTCCATTGTTATCACTTCGGAGTTCTATAGCATCTGATATGCTAGGCACAACCCCTAGTCCAGTAATGAACTTCTTGACCCAAACTGCTTCCTTTGCTGCCTCACTGACTGTAATATACTCAGTCTCTGTTGTAGAATAGGCTACTGTACTTTGCTTTAAACTCTTCCAGCTCACAGCACCACCATTAAGGCAAAACACAAAACTTGATTGCGATCGAGAATCGTCCTTGTCGGTTTGGAAGCTGGCATTAGTGTAACCTTTTACACTTAACTCTTCCTCACCTCCATATAATAGGAATGTATCCTTAGTTCTTCTTAAGTACTTAAGGATACTCTTGACTGTGGTCCAGTGACCTTCACCGGGATCTACTTGATACCTGCTCGTCATACTTAAGGCATACGATACATCTGGACGGGTACATAACATAGCATACATGATAGATCCAATAGCATAAGCATATGAAATTTTACTCATACGTTCTCTCTCTTGTGGAGTTGAAGGACACATTTCCTTTGAGAGTGAAATACCATGTCTCATAGGTAGGAATCCTCTTTTAGATTCTTCCATACTGAACGTTTTCAGTACTTTATCTATGTATGTACTTTGGCTTAGACCTAGTAGTCGTCTTGATCTATCTCTATAGATCTTGACTCCTAAGATATAAGTGGCTTCGCCCAAGTCCTTCATAGAAAAACAACTTCTTAACCATGTCTTAATAGACTGCAAGGTAGGTATGTCATTTCCCATGATAAGTATGCCATCCACATATAGTACCAAGAATGTGATAGTGCTCCCACTAACTTTCTTGTAAACACATGGTTCATCTTCATTTTTGATAAAACCAAACTCTTTGATTGCATCGTTAAAACGAAGATTCCAACTTCGAGAAGCTTGCTTTAATCCATAAATGGATCTTTGTAGCTTTCATAACTTTCTAGCATCCTTTGGATTTTCAAAACCTTCAGGTTGTGTCATATACACATCTTCTTCAAGTTTTCTGTTAAGGAAAGCTGTTTTGACGTCCATCTGCCAGATTTCATAATCATGAAATGCAGCTATGGCGAGCAAGATCCTGATGGATTTAAACATAGCTACAGGAGAAAAGGTTTCATCATAGTCAACACCATGAATTTGGCGAAACCCTTTAGCGACAAGTCGCCCTTTGTATGTTTGTACATTACCATCCATGTCTGTTTTCTTTTTGAAAACCCATTTGCACCCTATAGGTTTAACCCCTTCGGGTGGGTCAATCAAAGTCCATACTTGGTTTTCATACATGGAATCCATCTCAGATCTCATGGCCTCAAGCCATTTCTCAGAGTCTGGGCTTGTCACCGCTTCTTGATAAGTCCTAGGCTCATCTTGATCTATAAGAAGAACATCACCATGCGTTGTAATGAGAAATCCATATCTCTCAGGTGCACGCCGTTCTCTTAAAGATCTGCGCGGTGGTTGTGTTTCTACAGCAGTTGTTTGTTCCTCAATTTCTTGTGGAATTTGTTATTGTTCAATCTCTGGTTCAGTGGTATCTTGTGATTCTCAAATTTCATCAAGTTCAATCTTTCTCCCACTTCCTTTTCTAGAAGTAAATTCTCTCTCTAGGAAGACACTAGTCCGAGCAACAAACGTTTTGTTCTCAGTGGGATTAAAGAAATAATATCCTTTGGTTTCTTTTGGATACCCCACAAAAACACACCTTTCAGATCTGGGTTCAAGCTTAGTAGACGTCTGACGTTTAACATAAGCTTCACAGCCCCAAATTTTCATAAAAGACATACTAGGACGTTTCACAGTCCACATCTCATATGGCATCTTTTGAACCGATTTAAATGGAACACGATTCAGTGTGAAAGCAGCTGTCTCAAGTGCATGTCCCCAAAAAGAAGTCGATAGATCAGCATGACTCAACATGGATCAAACCATGTCTAACAAAGTTCGATTTCTTCTCTCAGATACTCCATTCCATTGAGGAGTACCAGGAGGAGTAAGTTGTGAGACAATCCCACATTCTTTCAAAAGATCATCAAACTCTAGGCTCAAATACTCTCCACCTCGATCAGATCGAAGTGACTTGATAGTTTTGCCTAGTTGATTTTGTACTTCATTTTTGAATTCCTTGAACTTCTTAAGGGACTCAGACTTATGGCGCATGAGATAAACATACCCATATCTACTGAAATCATCAGTGAAAGTAATGAAGTAGTGAAATCCACCTCTGGCCTGTGTATTTATTGGTCCACATACATCAGAATGTATTAGGTCCAATAAATCACTAGCTCGTTCACTTTTACCAGTAAAAGGAGATTTAGTCATTTTTCCCAATAAGCAAGATTCACATACTTCAAATTGTTCAAAAACAAATGAATTCAAGAGACCATCTTTATGGGGTTTGGATATGCTTTTCTCACTTATGTGGCCCAAACGACAATGCCAAAGATAAGTTTGATTTGAGTCATTTATTTTAGATCTTTTCGTATTTATGTTGTAAATGGGATTCGTTTGATCTAAAATATAGAGGCCATTAATCAATTGTGCCGAACCATAGAAAACATTATTGAGATAAAATGAACAACAATTATTCTTAATAATTGTCTCAAAACCAATTTTGTCTAAACAAGAAATTGAAATAATGTTTTTAGTCAAATTGGGCACAAAATAACAATCCTCTAAACATAAAGCAAGTCCACTAGGAAAAGATAAAGTATATGTTCCCACAACTAATGCAGCAACTTTTGCTCCATTTCCAACTCGTACGTCCACATCTCCTGTAGCCAAAGTCCTACTCCTTTGTAGTCCCTGTACAGAAGTACAAATATGAGAACCAAAACCAGTATCTAATACCCAAGAAGTAGTAGTTGATAAATTAATATCAATAACATAAATACCTGAAGCAGACATTCCGCTTGCTTTAGCCTTCTTAACTTCTTCAAGATAGACAGGGCAGTTCCGTTTCCAATGTCCAGTCACACCACAATGAAAACAGTTTCCTTCCTTAGACACCCCACCTTTAGGTTTCAGTGCAGCCTTTCCCTTTCCAAATTTGGGCTTACCTTTGCCCTTGGGCTTTGTTTGAACTTTGGCCTTTCCCTTGCCCTTGTTATTATGGACCATCAGTATGGGCTTGGGTCCAACCTTTTTCAAGTTACCTTCAACAGTTCGTAACATACTGAGCAATTGTGGTAGAGTCGTGTCAATTTCATTCATATTGAAATTGAGGACAAACTGGTTGTAGCTATCCTGTAATATCTATGTTTGAACAGTTTGCATGTGTATGGCTTGGTTGTGATATTAATTGAGGTGTTCTAGGGTCTAGGTATAAGCCAAGGGTAGGCCCGAACTATAGGAAAAATTTTATTTTTAAGCTTTGGTTAAGGGGAGCTGAAGGAGCTAGGGGTTAAGAATATTTTGTGGTAAACTTAAGCACAAGAAATGCCTTGGTAAAGTGGCAGGGAGGCGCCACTTAGGGCCTTGGGAGGTGACGCCACAAGTAGGGGAAGGGAGCTCAGGTTCGACCAGCGAAAATCCCATTTTCTGCTTACCATTTTGACGCCAAGGAGGGAAGAGTTGTGCTCAGCTCAAACTCTATCAGATAACTGTTGATTAAGTCAAACTAGTTTAAACTGGTGGAGAAGAGAGAATTTAGGAGCTTGTGAAATTCAAACTCATTCGAGTTAGTGGCTAGGAGAAATTTGAGGTGTTTGCCTAATTTTTAAATGTGAAGGAGGAGTGTTCGATTGGGGTGCTTGCTAGGTGTGACGTCCCTCCATAGTCAACTTAGGAGGACATTTTTCGGCTAGTCTAGGCTATAGTGCAATCGGTTGTGGGCTAAAACCGAAACCTCACTTGGCACTTGTCGATTTCCCCTTAATGCACCATGTTGAAGCAAAAGCCGAAATCCCTTATGCACCTGTCGAATTCTCTTGAAAGCACCTAGCCGAATGCCCATTCTTTAGTTCTATTTCTTTTTCTTCTTCTTCTCAAGTGCTTTGGCCGAATCTCCTTCTCTCCCATCTCCCTCTTTTCTTTCTCTCATATTTGTTCAAAACTGCATCAACATCTCTTCTTCTCAAATCAACAACTTTCTTTTCTCTTCATTCTCTCTTGTGCCGAAACCTTCTTCTTTTTCCTCCTTTTGCCGAAACTCCCTTAATCTCTTTTCTTTAAACCAAAGCCGAGTACCATTCATCTTTCTCCCATTCTCTCCTTCCACTTTGGCCGAATCTTAATTGCTTTTTCTTAAGCCATAGCCGAATTTCCATTGTTTGCCCTCCCCCATTGCCGAAATCTCTCAAACTCTCCCCTTCTCATTATTGGCCGAATATCAATCAAGCAGAGATCTCCCTTGATTTCTTCTCTAATCGGTTTGGTATAGGTAAGTCTGTCATGACCGAATTTCCTCTATTCTCACTTACTTTTCTCTAGCGACATGTATAGAACAAAAGCTGAATTTCGGTATTTGTTTTGACTTTTAATCAACCATGCAATCGGTTTCTTTTAGGATCTCCGGGATTTTGAAGCAGTAGACCGGAGTCATCTTTTCACTGTCAATCGATTTCAGTAAGTCAGTGGTAACGTTTCATGCTGATTTAATCTGTCTCTTAGTTATTTGAAAAGCCGAAGGCTATTAAGATTAAGTGTTAATGTTGGCCGATTATAGGGGAAAGATCAGTTTCGCATATCTCGGGTTGTGGCTAGTATTCGAAAAGCGTTAAGGTAAGGATTATGGTTGTGCGTTAACCCTTCGGGATATGCTAGTATAACCGAATGGCCTTTGTTAATGATCTTGGTTTGGCCGAATGTAGGAAGAAGGGGTCTAGTGCGTTAGATCGGGATCTTCGGGATTCAGTAATCGCGTTAGTAACCAGGTGTGTATCTTATGGTACTCTTATGGGTATGAGCAAGGATTTCGGGTAAGTCCATTTGATGAGTTAAGATACTTGATTCTGATGATATCGCATATGTTATGTTTCACTATATGTTTAATGATTAAGCATGATGGCATAATATGTATATGCATTGCATTATTGTGGGTGATATGAGAGGAAGGGGAAGATTGATATCTGTGACTTTGGATCACCAGTGGTTTGGCACCACCAGTGGTTTGGTACCACAGTTGATTTCGTGACTTTGGGTCACCAGAGGTTTGGCACCTCATAGCGACTCGTCCCAGTGGCTTAGCACCATAGTGGGTTGGCCCCGCATTTGATAATCGGGATTGTCGCCAGTGATTTGGTATCACAACGTGGGTTGGCCCCACAATTGGATTATTCGTGACTTTGGGTCATCGGTGGTTTGGCACCACAATTATATTGATATCAGTGACTTTGGGTCACCAGTGGTTTGGCGCCACCAGTGGTTTGGTACCACACGGGGTAGAAACAGGAGTAATGGATGGCTAGGTTGGTTGCATGAAATACTTACTTGGTTATGACTTGTGTGAGACTGTTGCTATAATCGGGAGGAGGATTATGCACTGAGTCTTGGTGACTCACCTTCTCCCTTATCTTTTCAGGTGATTCGTAGATCGTGGATGAGGATCCGGGTGGACTCGCGGTGGCCATGCGACATTTGTTTTCGGTTCTACATGGACTTTTGATTTGGGTACTTTACTTTAAATTTCGGTTTTCATTTGGGTTGTAATAAGGCCATTACCTGTTTTTATTTTGGGTTTCTATTTTATATGCTTTAAGTTTTCAAACATGACTTAGTAAATTACTTGACTTGTTTTAATAACCTGAAACACAAAGCTTTCTAAACTATAATACGAAATGGGTTTCTAAACTTTGCCATCAGGCAATACAATTCACATAATAACAAAGCCAACTTAAATGATTTTCAAATCTAAGTCTTTCCAAATATCAAACGCAAACGGTTTTAAATTAATCAAGTTAATTTTACTCGGGTTTTAATAAACGTGAGTGTTTTAAGTAATGAATGGCAAAATGTCTTAAAAGAGAATTATTTTCGGGTTTTCCAAAACAACAAAACGTTTTTACTATACATACACAGGATTTCTCCAATACAAAGCAATAAAAGAGTTTTTCGCTGAAATTAAACCGGCAACTTGTTTTTTTCGAAACTTTTCACTCTGTGACATGCCAGATTCGGTCGTGGTGTGTTGATCGAGTTTGGGGTGTTACAATTTTGGTACCAGAGCCAAGTTCAAAAGCTCGGCTGTGGGCCCGAGGCCCAAAATGTTTTAAGGATGGGTTTTAAAAAGTTTTGTTGGAAAATACATGGTCTGAAAAGCATAGCACCGAGTCTCCGGCACCAATCCGCCCAGGTAAGTACCCCTAACTATTGGTTGTAAATGATTATGATGATATATGCTATGGTATGAGTAGTATTAGTGGACTACCCTAGAGACTGAAACCTATGGGACTTTGGGAACTCGCGAAAACAAAACTTTTTAATAAGAACTGTTCATATGGCTGTGCCTTAATAACAGTGGAATAAAGACTGACGCATAAAACTTTTAAACCAGATAAATCGGGAACGTTAGTCATGAGCAGTCGAGGACGTGGTCGTAATACACGTGGACGCGGTCGAGGTAGGATGGCTGTGTCTGAACCAATGGGGTCTGGTCAGGGGTCGGAAAATGAGATACCACCATCACCACCAGCTGAGGGTGGTGAGTTTCAGGATCAGACAGGGGACGACGCAGTGTCACAGGCAATGCTGCGGGTTCTAGAGAGGGTAGCTGGAGCAGGTGGAGGTGCGGGAGCTCGGAAATCTGTATCTGAGCGACTTCGAGCCAATGGAGCCGAGGTATTCCGAGGTGCTTCTGGTGTGACGCCCAATACGGCTGAGTATTGGTTGGAGGCGACGGAGCGAATCATGGACGACTTGGATCTGACTGCTGAGGAGAAACTAAAAGGGATAGTGTCACTCCTTCGGGATGAGTCATACCAGTGGTGGCTCACGGTTCGGGATAGTGCTACAGCGGATGATCTCACGTGGGACTACTTTAAGGCAACTTATCAAAAGAAATATATTGGATCTAGCTACATTAATGCGCAGCGGAAGGCGTTTCTGAGACTGGTTCATGGGAGTAAGTCCGTGTCGGAGTACGAGGCAAAATTTTTAAGGTTGAGCCAGTATGCTCGAGGTATCGTGGCTACGGAGCACGAGCGATGTGTCAGGTTCGAGGACGGATTGAGGGATGAGCTGAAGCTGCTGATTGCTCCACAGTAGGAGCGGGAGTTTGCGGTGTTGGTAGAAAAGGCTAAGATAGCCGAGGGAGTAAAGGAATCTGTGAGGCAGAATCAGGACAGGAATAGACATAAAAGAGGTTTTGGATCATCTGGGTCGGCCGGGAATTCTCAGAAAAGGGCTAGGCATGGTGGACCGAATCAATCAGGGAGTTCTGTTGCTGCTAATCAGGGACCAGCGCAGTGCATCCGGTGTGGAAAATCTCATTGGGGAGAATGTTGGACTGGTGGGAAAGGATGCTTTGAGTGTGGGTCGCTGGATCATTGTGTGAGAGATTGTCCACGTAAGTTAGCCAGGATTCAGTCTGAGGGTCAGGGCCGTGCTCAGTTCAGGAATGAGGGACTGCAAAGCGGAGGGGTCGTGGTAAAGGTGGAGGAGGTAATGGTTCTGGTCGGGGCCGAGGAGCACCGGGCAGAGGTGCAGGCAACACTGAAGCAAGACAGCCTGGATTGGTCTATGCAGCGAGGCGTCGAGAGGAGGGCGACGCACTGGACGTTATAACCGGTACGTTCTTAATCTTTGGATTACCATATACTGCTTTGATTGATGTGGCTTCGACGCATTCGTATGTTGCTAGTATCATAGGAGAGACCATGAACTTAGACTCTGAGATTACTTCTAGGGAGATGACAATAATTAGCCCTCTAGGTCACTCTGTAGAAGTAAATAAGCTGTATAGGGTACCCCTAGAACTTCAAGGGGTCGTGTTCTTGGCTGATCTGATGGAACTGCCGTTTGGGGAGTTCGATCTGATTCTTGTGATGGACTGGCTGGTGAAGTACCAAGCAAGTTTGGATTGCGCAGCTAAGCGCATGGTTTTGAAAACGGTTGAGGGTGAAGAAGTAGTGATGATAGGTAATAGAAGAGATTACCTATCCAATGTGGTGTCTGCTCTGAAAGCTGAGAAGATGGTCAGGAAGGGTTGTGAGGTGTTCGTGGTTCATGTGTGTGCTTTGGAAGCCAAGGAGTTAGCTGTAGAGAATGTCTGAATGGTGAAGGAATTTGTCGACGTATTTCCAGAAGAACTTCCGGGTCTGCCTCCGGATTGTGAAGTTGAATTTGGTATCGATTTGTTACCCGGAACTGCGCCAGTGTCTATTGCCCCATATAGGATGGCGCCGAAGGAATTGGTAGAACTGAAGGCTCAGATTCAGGAGCTGTTGGACCGGGGTTTCATCCGACCAAGTGTTTCGCCTTGGGGAGCACCTCTGCTCTTTGTTAAGAAGAAAGATGGTACAATGCGATGTGTATAGACTACCGCCAGTTGAATAAGCTGACGATCAAGAACAAGTATCCGTTGCCGAGGATAGACGACTTGTTTAATCAGCTTAAGGGGGCATCAGTTTTCCCAAAGATTGATTTAAGGTCAGGGTATCATCAGCTAAAGGTGAAAGAGGCTGATATCCATAAGACGAAGTTTCACACTCGGTATGGGCACTACGAGTTTCTGGTAATGCCGTTTGGGTTAACTAACGCGCCGACAGCATTCATGGACATGATGAACCGGGTGTTCCAGCAGTATTTGGACCAGTTTGTCGTGGTGTTTATAGACGACATATTGTTATACTCAAGGTCTGAGGAGGATCATGATGCGCATTTGTGGGTGGTGTTGCAGATTTTGAGAGAGAAGCAGTTATTCGCCAAGTTTAGTAAGTGCGAGTTTTGGCTTAGGGAGGTGACTTTCTTGGGGCACGTGGTGTCAGCTGAAGGGATTAGAGTGGACCCTCGAAAGATTGAGGCAGTGTTAGACTGGAAACCGCCTAAGTCGGTGGCAGAAGTTCGGAGTTTTCTAGGTCTGGCAGGGTATTACCGAAGATTTGTAGAGGGATTTTCTTTGATCGCAGCACCGTTGACCAAATTGTTGAGGAAAGGAGTTCCATTTGTGTGGTCTGAGAAACAACAAGAAAGTTTCGACAAGCTAAAGAAGATTCTGACTGAAGCTCCGGTTTTGATTCAGCTGAGGCAAGAAAGGAGTTCACGGTATATTGTGATGCATCGCATACTGGCTTGGGATGTGTGCTGATACAGGAAGGGAAGGTAGTGGCATATGCATCTCGACAGTTGAGACCGCATGAGGGTAACTATCCGACACATGACTTGGAATTGGCTGCAGTGGTTTTCGCCTTGAAAATTTGGAGGCACTATTTGTACGGAGAGAAGTCAATAGTCTACACGGATCACAAGAGTTTGAAGTACCTCTTGACTCAGAAGGATTTGAATTTGAGACAGCGCAGATGGATTGAGCTGTTGAAGGACTACGACTGCTCAATTGAGTATCATCCGGGCATGGCTAACGTGGTGGCAGACGCATTGAGCCGTAAGGTAGTATCGGATCTGAGAGCAATGTTTGCTCATCTTAGCTTGTATGACGACGGGAGCTTATTAGCGGAATTGCAGGTTAAGCCGACTTGGGTAGAACAGATTAAAGAGAAACAGTTAGTGGATGAGGGTTTGAATGCTCGGATGTTACAAGTTCAGAATGGTGGTTTGGAAGGTTATAGCTTGACCAATGATGGAGTGTTGTGTTTTCAAGGGAAAGCTTGTATGCCGAAGGACGTCGAGTTAAGGCAGAGGATTCTTCAGGACGCACATAGCAGCCCATACGCTATGCATCCTGGGGGTAGCAAGATGTACCGGGATTTGCGAGAGCAGTTTTGGTGGCCAGGATTGAAACGAAAAGTAACTGAGTTTGTGAGTAAATGTTTGACATGTCAGCAGGTCAAGGCTGAGCATCAGTTGTCGTCAGGTTTACTTCAGCCGGTGAAGATTCCACAGTGGAAGTGGGAACGGATCACTATGGACTTTGTCAGTAGGCTACCCCTTACGCCAAGTAAAAAGGACGCAGTCTGGGTAATTGTGGATCGTTTGACGAAATCAGCTCATTTCATACCGGTAAGGGTTGATTACTCGCTTCAGAAGTTAGCTAAGCTGTATGTGGCAGCGATAGTGAGATTGCACGGTGTGCCAGTGTCGATTATCTCGGATAGGGATCCCAGATTTACGTCGAGGTTCTGGAGAGCATTGCATCAGGCGTTGGGTACGCGGTTACATTTTAGTACAGCATTTCATCCGCAGATAGACAGACAGTCAGAAAGGGTTATACAAATCTTGGAAGATATGCTGAGGGGCTGTGTTTTGGACTTCAGAGGCAGCTGGGAAGAATTTTTACCGTTAACGGAGTTTGCATATAACAATAGTTATCAGGCAAGCATTAAGATGGCACCATATGAGGCATTGTATGGTAGGAAGTGTCGTACACCTACATGCTGGACAGAATTGGGTGAGCGTCAGATGTTGGGACCAGAGTTGGTTGCTGAGACCGAGGATAAAGTCAAGTTGATTCAGGCTCACCTGAAGGAAGCTTTGGACAGGCAGAAGTCATATGCCGATCTTAAGCGAAGAGATATTGAGTTTGCAGTAGGTGACAGGGTTTTCCTGGAGGTTTCGCCATGGAAGAAAGTGCTGAGGTTTGGAAGGAAAGGTAAGCTAAGCCCAAGGTCTATTGGCCCATATAAGGTGTTGAGACGAGTGGGACCAGTAGCTTATCAGCTCGAGTTTCCAGCGGAGCTGAGTCAGATACATGATGTGTTTCACGTCTCCATGCTTAGGCACTACCGTTCGGATCCATCGCATGTGGTGTCAGTGGAGGAAATTGAGGTGAGCCCAGATTTGACCATGGAAGAGGAACCAGTGCAGATTCTAGATCGGGATGTGAAAGTTTTGTGCAAAAAGTCAGTTCCTTTAGTGAAGGTATTATGGCAAAATCATGGCGTGGAAGAAGCTACGTGGGAACCAGAGGATGTGATGAGGCAGCAATACCCTCAACTCTTTTGACTAGGTAATTTCGGAGTCGAAATTATTTTAAGGAGGTAGAACTGTAATATCCTTAAATAGGTGTTATTATGTTTGAACAGTTTGCATGTGTATGGCTTGGTTGTGATATTAATTGAGGTGTTCTAGGGTCTAGGTATAAGCCAAGGATAGGCCCGAACTATAGGAAAAATTTTATTTTTAAGCTTTGGTTAAGGGGAGCTGAAGGATCTAGGGGTTAAGAATATTTTGTGGTAAATTTAAGCACAAGAAATGCCTTGGTAAAGTGGCAAGGAGGCGCCACTTAGGGCCTTGGGAGATGACGCCACAATCAGGGGAAGGGAGCTCAGGTTCGAGCAGCGGAAATCCCATTTTCTGCTTACCATTTTGACGCCAAGGAGGAAGGATTTGTGCTCAGCTCAAACTCTGTCAGATAACTGTTGATTAAGTCAAACTAGTTTAAACTGGTGGAGAAGAGAGAATTTAGGAGCTTGTGAAAATCAAACTCATTCGAGTTAGTGGCCAGGAGAAATTTGAGGTGTTTGCCGAATTTTGAATTGTGAAGGAGGAGTGTTCAGTTGGGGAGCTTGCTAGGTGTGCCGTCCCTCCATAGTCAACTTAGGAGGACATTTTTCGACTAGTCCAGGCTATAGTGCAATCGGTTGTGGGCTAAAACCGAAACCTCACTTGGCACTTTTTGATTTCCCCTTAATGCACCATATTGAAGCAAAAGCCGAAATCCCTTATGCACCTGTCGAATTCTCTTGAAAGCACCTAGCCGAATGCCCATTCTTTAGTTCTATTTCTTTTTCTTCTTCTTCTCAAGTGCTTTGGCCGAATCTCTTTCTCTCCCATCTCCCTCTTTTCTTTCTCTCATATTTGTTCAAAACTGCATCAACATCTCTTCTTCTCAAATCAACAACTTTCTTTTCTCTTCATTCTCTCTTGTGCCGAAACCTTCTTCTTTTTCCTCCTTTTGCCGAAACTCCCTTAATCTCTTTTCTTTAAACCAAAGTCGAGTACCATTCATCTTTCTCCCATTCTCTCCTTCCACTTTGGCCGAATCTCAATTGCTTTTTCTTAAGCCATAGCCGAATTTCCTTTGTTTGCCCTCCCCCATTGCCGAAATCTCTCAAACTCTCCCCTTCTCATTATTGGCCGAATATCAATCAAGCAGAGATCTCCCTTGATTTCTACTCTAATCGGTTTGGTATAGGTAAGTCTGTCATGACCGAATTTCCTCTATTCTCACTTACTTTTCTCTGGCGACATGTATAGAACAAAAGCCGAATTTCGGCATTTGTTTTGACTTTTAATCAACCATGCAATCGGTTTCTTTTAGGATCTCCGGGATTTTGAAGCAGTAGACCGGAGTCATCTTTTCCCTGTCAATCGATTTCAGTAAGTCAGTGGTAAGGTTTCATGCTGATTTAATCTGTCTCTTAGTTATTTGAAAAGCCGGAGGCTATTAAGATTAAGTGTTAATGTTGGCCGATTGTAGGGGAAAGATCAGTCTCACATATCTCGGGTTGTGGCTAGTATTCGAAAAGCGTTAAGGTAAGGATTATGGTTGTGCGTTAACCCTTCGGGATGTGCTAGTATAACCGATGGCCTTTGTTAATGATCTTGGTTTGGCCGAATGTAGGAAGAGGGGATCTAGTGCGTTAGATCGGGATCTTCGGGATTCAGTAATCGCGTTAGTAACCAGGTGTGTATCTTACACACTTCATAACTTATGTAAATGCGCTAATAACCTAAACTATGTTAAATGCCGAAACTGTGTAGATTTCGATATGGTACTCTTATGGGTATGAGCAAGGATTTTGGGTAAGTCCGTTTGATGAGTTAAGATACTTGATTCTGATGATATCGCATCTGTTATGTTTCACTATATGTTTAATGATTAAGCATGATGGCATAATATGTATATGCATTGCATTATTGTGGGTGATATGAGAGGAGGGGGAAGATTGATATCTGTGACTTTGGGTCACCAGTGGTTTGGCACCACCAGTGGTTTGGTACCACAGTTGATTTCGTGACTTTGGGTCACCAGAGGTTTGGCACCTCATAGCGACTCGTTCCAGTGGCTTAGCACCACAGTGGGTTGGCCCCGCATTTGATAATCGGGATTGTCGCCAGTGATTTGGTATCACAACGTGGGTTGGCCCCACAATTGGATTATTCGTGACTTTGGGTCACCAGTGGTTTGGCACCACAATTATATTGATATCAGTGACTTTGGGTCACCAGTGGTTTGGCACCACCAGTGGTTTGGTACCACACGGGGTAGAAACAGGAGTAATGGATGGCTCAGTTGGGTGCATGAAATACTTACTTGGTTATGACTTGTGTGAGACTATTGCTATAATCAGGAGGAGGATTATGCACTGAGTCTTGGTGACTCACCTTCTCCCTTATCTTTTCAGGTGATTCGTAGATCGCGGATGAGGAGCCGGGTGGACTCGAGGTGGCCATGCGACATTTGTTTTCGGTTCTACATGGACTTTTGATTTGGGTAATTTACTTTAAATTTCGGTTTTCATTTGGGTTGTAATAAGGCCATTACCTATTTTTATTTTGGGTTTCTATTTTATCTGCTTTAAGTTTTCAAACATGACTAAGTAAATTGCTTGACTTGTTTTAATAACCTGAAACACAAAGCTTTCTAAACTATAATACGAAATGGGTTTCTAAACTTTGCCATCAGGCAATACAATTCACATAATAACAAAGCCAACTTAAATGATTTTCAAATCTAAGTCTTTCCAAAACTCAAACGCAAACGGTTTTAAATTAATCAAGTTAATTTTACTCGGGTTTTAATAAACGTGAGTGTTTTAAGTAATGAATGGCAAAATGTCTTAAAAGAGAATTATTTCTGGGTTTTCCAAAACAACAAAACGTTTTTACTATACATACACAGGATTTCTCCAATACAAAGCAATAAAAGAGTTTTTCGCTGAAATTAAACCGGCAACTTGTTTTCTTCGAAACATTTTCACTCTGTGTCATGCCAGATTCGATCGTGGTGTGTTGATCGGGTTTGGGGTGTTACATATCCGGCAACGATTGTAAAATAACATCAGTGGCCAACTCTTAGCTCAATGGAAACCCAAGCTTAGACAGGCTTTCAATATAGCCAATCATCTTAAGGACATGAGGTCCTACTGGGCTTCCTTCAGCCAACTTACATTGGAATAGGGCCTTAGAGATATCAAACCTCTCTTGCCGTGCTTGCCCCTGAGAAAGTTCTTTCAGGTGCTCGATCATATCATAAGCAACCATGTCCTCATGTTGCTTCTGAAGTTCAGGATCCATAGTGTCAAGCATAAGACATCCAACATCTATCATGTCATCGAGATACTTCTTGTAAGCATCTCTATTAGTCCTCGAGGCATTAGCGGGTGGTTCATTAGGAAGTGGTTGTTCAATGACATATAATTTCCGTTCTTGTTTAAGGACAATCCTCAAGTTACGGAACCAATCAAGAAAATTCAAACCATTCAATTTGTCCTTCTCAAGGACCGATCGCAATGAGAGTGTGCTAGTGTTTGCAGCCATAATATATCTACAACAATTAAATATGCATGTGAGTAAATTTACCAATTTTATATCAATCATTAAAAAGATTTTATTAAATGATATTCCCACTATTTTATTTCAAAATTAATAACCCTCGTATATTAATTTCGGAAAAACTTTCTCAAAAGTATTTCTAGTAGGTTAAGGATCCATATTTTACCACCTCTTAAGTCAGCTTTGGCTTTACTCTTAAGATTATGGTTATTTAGGTAAGCAACATTTGCTAATTACATCATATGTAACTCCTAATATTTGGTGAACAACTCTTGTTCTAATCATCTTATGATTTATCCAATTTACTTGCCTCTAGGTTTCTAATCCTATTAGAGTAACCTAGTTAAGTCATTAACCAATTTTTGACCAGCGAATATCACTTGTTTATTCTTCGTGTTTAACCAAGATAAATACTAGTACTTCGCTTTGGCATAACCTACATAGTATTGATCGAGGCCTTAACGAGGGCAAAATTGGAAGGCCATGTTGACTTAATATTTTAATAGAGGGATTTTATTAAGTTGTTGCATCTCACCAATTATGGTCTACTTTAGCCCATTTAGTCTTCTAATCGATCTCATCAATTAATAGGGTTTATTATCATCAAGTTTCAATTATATATATATATATAATTGGCATGCTTTAGACATCCATAACATCTCATACATGAATAAATAAAGTAATAAATAAATGCAATAGTTATAGCCCATAAACTAAGGTGGTTCAACCCAAGCCAATGGGAAAACCAAAAAGAAACCTAAAGGTGTAAGCCATTTCACAAGCTATCAATCCATAATAATTGTCCCACCTTGCTTCTCGTTTGGCCCACAGCAACTCTTGCAAAGTACAATATGCAGAAACTCGTTTTACATACGAGGGAATAAGATGAGAAGAGAAATACAAGAGAATAGTAGTAAGGCACAACACGCAGGCCATATTTATAAAAAAAATACAACCTTTTATCGAATGGGTCATTAGGCTATAACTATGCATTTCAAACACCGTGTATGTCAAAAATAGCATACATAATTCAATGTTTTTTTTTTGCTAAGGTGAATTATAAAATATCCTTTCAACCTTTTGTGGCCCATCAAGTTTATAAATTTCTTTTATTAACAAAACTTACCATAATAAGAAGATGGGGTCTGAGGTGGTCGGAGGAAGCGGGCCCTCACGATTTGATAACTTTTATCAACAGAATCGTGTTTTTAGGATTTTAATCCTTGAGGTTTCATATAGGAACAACCCTTGTTCCACTAGCCAGTTAACTCTTACTGGAAACTATAAATACCACCGTCGCATTATTACAGATTTGTTAATAGTTAATAGTAATAACATAAAATCGAATAGGCCACAACACCATGATTAACATTTAATTAATTACCGAAAGGAACAGTTATTAGGTTATGCTTAAACGATTTAAACAATCGAAAATACAATAAGATCAAAACATGCATCTCATACAATTGCATCACCCAAGTATTTAAACCCGAGTTCGTATCACACAAGTGGCTCTGATACCACTGTTGGAACGCCGGTACCCCATGGCGCAGCAAAATAAAATTAGATCCGACGATCCAAACCATGAATCCATGTGTGAGGAACGAATCGAGGTGAAATAAAGGTTTCGAAATTACCAAAACTTCAATCTGAGTAGATAGCGACGCCTTGGCAACAAGAGTTTTGATCTATTGTCGAATCAAGTCACAACCTTTTCCGATGTCTGCCTCTACGTAATCCACCCGGTTTGACTATGAACGGAAGAAATCTCCAAAACTGTTTTGGAGGTTTATTTGCTTGATGGCTGCTAGACCTAACAAGCAATCACTTAGGGTTTTTCATTTTCAGCTTTGTCTCCTTTTAATACCTTTTATAATGGGTGTCCTTTTAATTGGGCCTTTTATAATTGGTATCTCTTAAATGTATTATAAGATTAAATAAATACAATAAAGTTTTTAACCGAAAATTATAATTACATTAATTATATCCGAAAATTATAATTATATTAAGTATAATAAGGATTTCGGCAAACTATATTTATTTAAATTTATATATGAATCAAATTCATATATTAATAAAATTATGTTATCATTATGTGTACAACATACTTGTACATATAATATGTTCAATATTTGATTGCCCAATTAAATTAATTCTTTAATTAATTTAATTCATGTGACAACCAAACACAATACCAACTATATTTTATTCCGTTCATTTCAACCATAGGGTGTGACCCTGTAGGTTCTTGCAACGTTAGGAGTAATACTAGAACGATTCTATTGTCACAAACAATGAGTGGCATCTAGCAATGCATCATTGCTACCTAAGTTACAAGAAATCATGATTCGACATAACCTTTTGTGATTAACCTTTCATACATTAATCCTTAAGTCCTTTATCTCTGGAACGGATACAAGGCATGGGATAGTCACACTTGTATAGTCCATCCCATGTTTCTTGATATCTTGAGCAGACTATGATATACAAATTAGTATGACATCTCATATCAACTTACTTGAGCATGGCCATGCATTTCTAGTCTCACTCAATCAAGTGGCCTAAGATATTACTCCTATTATGTAGGAGGGACTTATCCTTTATTGATCAACCATATCCCTCTACATAGATTGTGGTATATCCAACATCAGCCTTTATAGAACAACCTGTTACGGTGTACGTTTGACTGTATCAAAATATACAACTCACGATGCTGGGATAATAATGATCTCAAGTCTGAGGATCATATACATATTAATCACTATGAGTAATGTTGTGACAATTACAAAATAATCCAAGAAACATACTCATAGCGGGTCAATCCAATATGTTGTTCTCTAACACACATATTCATGCATTGATTTTGACTCTCCATATCAATGACAACTCTTTATCATCAATCAACTACATGTTAGTCTTAATGCATTATTGTTGTCCTAGTCGACAATAATACTCGACTAAGGATCTTTTAAGAATAATCATATTATTCTCAGGACATTATTATAAAACAGTTTATCTATACACACACAGAAAGAAAAACTGAAATAATAATGACAACGCTTTATATTAATAAACATGGTAAATTAAGTATGTTATTACAACCATCTCATTATTGATCTTTGGGCATACTCTTACAGATAGACCATCTTCACGGTGTCGTTCTGGTGAGCTACTCGATACTATTCCATGATGTTTCCCAATCTCCCTTGAATCCCAATTTTAATCCAGCCATTCTACCTTTTCACTAGCTGTTCCTATCTTCAACTACCCCACCATGGTACTTCCCTCCATACCTCGCTTATCATATACATTACAAGCATTTCACATAAATAAATGTATTTATTTCATTAACATTTAGTACGCCACCCATTAATGCTTCAATTGATAACTAAATAAACATCTAATAGACATACATACAAGTGAACTCAGTCACCATGTTCATATGCAATTGCGAGTTCAGACAACAAAGAATAGACATAGACAAATATCAATCAGCAGTACAATATCATCGAACACCTAGAGCTGGAGCAAGAAAACTTACCCTGCTTCCTTAATCCTAGTCAGCTTAGCTTGTCTAACCACCAGAGCCTCATTCATCATAGAAGCTAAGCATGATAACCATTTATCAATTAATTCAAAGGTATCCACCCTTAAACCCAGAACCTAGTTTATAGAAACTTATTAAGAGTTCTAGCCCTCATTCTTTTCTCAAAATCTCGAGCACATAAAGGTTTAAATGCTTAATGATTTCTCCATTTCTCATGATATCAGCTCCATGTAGAGCTCTCCTTAGTTCTCCTCTTCTTCGGAACAACAAAAGAAGATGTTGGAAAATGTGCTCATATTGTAGTAGACATGTAATTATTTTCTATGCATTTGAACAATGAATAAATAAAGTTAATTTCACATTTCACTATTATGTCTTTTGTGTTTCTATCTTTAATGTTTTGCATACATATCGAAATTGTGACAGGAAAATATTAGCTCATTGATTGTCTAAGTTAAAACTGATGATAAGTGCATTGTAAGAATGTTTACATTACAAGAAAGATAACTTGCTTCAGTAGATAATCTAAATGAGTCTGTAATCCCGTAAAAGAATCAATTTGAGCATTTGATTCAAATACTTAGAAGGATTATTATGTCGTCTACAATTCCAATTGGGGAGATGACTAGTATTGGCTATTGAAGCAGTTGACTCCACTAGTAGAGACATAGATGTATTCATTGGAAGAATTATACATTAGATTTGACCCAAGAAGAATTAATTTTGAATTCACTTGATATGTTCATGGTGTGATTTACCTAAATCCTGATTAGTCACTGACCATGCATATATAACTTATGTGCTTTGATATAAGTGGAGGCTTATACTCTAAAGATGATCAAGCCCATAGCCTGTATGTTGGGTACATGATTTGTGTATGGAATGGCTTTGCTAGCAACAATGGAATTCATAGCTCGATTAAAGAGTTAACAATATCTTCTCAATTGCATTGTGTGGACTGATAAATATAGAATGTGGTCACGGGTTGCTTGTTCTCAAACGAGTAATTTATTACAGTCATTTGTTGATAGTGATCATATTAATCATTAAGAAGACATAATGGTGACAATGAGATAAAATAGGATTGTATTGAGTGAACGGATTTAACTCAAAGGAATCAAGGGTATCATACGAGGGTAACACACACATGACGAAGTCATTGGACAAAGCAGCTGGATGAATTGTGCGTACAATAAGGAGTTTTCAATCATAGTACTTCTTGTGGACTAGCTCCATGATTAAGTAATTGCAAATCATTAAAACGATGCTTCTGAACATAATTGCAATTACTAGAGCCTAATTGTATATGTCTGATTGGTCCCTCCGCTAGCTCAACAAAAGCTTGATAATTATTATATTAAATTTAGTATTAAATTTAATCTAATATTTATCTTGATAATTATTATACTAATTTAATATTAAATTTATGAAGTTTAATATTTAAGAGAGCTATAGGCCATTATTTTTCACACACTTGAATTCAAGATAAAGTTGTAGAGAGAAAATTCTCTAAAGAAATTATTTCATAAGATTTCTAAAGATATTTTTCTTATTTACGACTTGGCCCAGAAGTTTAGAGAAATTGTGAAATTACCTCACTAGTAATTTTGTGAAAAAAAAGTATGATTTGAAGTGTGCCCACACTCGACAAACGTGATTCATTTTAAACGAATCAAAAGGTACGATTTTGATTAAGTATTTATTACTTTAGATAACACAACCAAGTTATAGTTTTGGAAATTTTTTAAAACTCTGGTTTTTCCTCAAATCTATTTTTTGTTGCATGTTACAAACTCGATTTTCCAATAGAAGACAATACAAGTAAGAAGAATTTTTTGGTAGATACATTTGAGGAGGAATTTCCTTTTGCTAGAATGTCCACTTTTCACATATATATAAAACTCTCATACACGATCTCCCAATCTCTTTTAGCCAATCATTTTTAACTATTATGTCTCCCACTTTGGGACCACCCGTTTTCATCCTAACCAAACTAGAATCAAAATCTAATTATTTGCTTGACAGACACAAGACTTTCCAAAGTTTCCCAGTAGAGTCCACCAACTCTCTTCTTTGCTCAATTAACTTTTAAAACTCCTTTAAATCTAGGTACATAAGGAAATTCGGGTCCCATAAATCCTCTACCCCTGAAGAAAATTTTGTTATCAAAATTTCCTATCATGCCTACTTTCAGAGGCGATCGTTGAACCATTTTCCTTGTTAACATGGAGGTAGGCAGCTCTACTTTTCCCAATTTCCTTAGCACTGACCTATTAGTTACAGATTTACTTTGAACCTTTTTGTTCAAATTATGGATCTATCCTCGCTCCATGTAAGGTGGATAGATGCTCAAAGATAATCTTGTAGCTATTTTGATAGGTTCTTGGCCTGTGCCATAGGCCAAACATCTGTTCAGTACGAAGCTAGCGGGCAACTCCTGAATTGTTGTATACCACCTGGCGGTTCCCAGAATTGACTATCTCTGGCGAACATTCTTGCTTCTCTGGCTATCGAGGGGTTTAAGAAAACCCTCACTGTGATTAATGTGTGTCAAGCACTGGCTGGGAGACCTAAGCCGTTTCTGGCAATTTGAAACTTAACTTCTCATGGACGTTTGACTATTTAAAATCGAGACATAGAGAAGAGGAATTCATTTCACCAAATATCATATTTCTATTCAATTTTTTCTTTTTTATTAAGTTTTCTTCAAAATTTTCAACTGTATTTCCCACTTCTTCCTTAGTTTCCTTCTCTAGAGTTTATCACTCTAGAGAAATTACCTACCTTCTAGGTAACTCTTCCTTCATCCTTTTCTTTTTCCATAACCTATTACAACCTCGTCATGCCTCGAATTAGGCCATCGTTAGTAAGTGAGCATTGGCCCTTTTCAGCAATAGGCCCTCTTCATTGGTTTAGATCGAAGGGGTTAAGGTAGTAACAGGCCCTCTTCAGGAAGTGAGCATAGGCCATCTGACCACAGAGCTAGAACACCAATAGAGTCGTTGTTTTACAAATGTACGACTACCCACGAGGAAATGTTTAAACATCTGTCAATTAGCATAATTAGATTACCCAATTTTGCCAACAATTTCAAAACCATGGAAAGAGAATACCAGTTGCGTGACTCTTGCGATGGGTTTATCCTCCCGCTATACTTATTGGAGGCAAGCTTCCATCTCCCCTTACATTCTTTCTTTTGCAAGGTGTTGAATAACTATGGGATTGCACCGAGGCAGCTTATTGGTCCTTCTTGGTGGATGCCGGTGGCTTACTTCGTTGATTGCAGTAAACACTGGGAGTTACCATTCTTTGGCGTATGTCAACATTTTTACCAATTGGAGGTCATCACTCAATGGGTCTCAGCTGGATGGTCCACTTCTGCACTCGCGATGGGCACGAGTCTATAATTCAAAGTTCCTCTTCAATTTTCCACTCAGACCGCCAAAAGTTCATACAAGTGATAAGGAAATTTGAGGGTAGATTTGGCTTTCCTACTAAGTGGTTCATCCCTCACAAGACCATCTGTCTCTAGTAACAACCAATCATTTTTGAAAACTCTCAAGCACAATACAATTGCTTAAGGTTGGGGCATCCCTTGAAGCTAGAAAAACTCCTAACAATAAGGAACGTTTTGTTACTGTTTAGAATAGCAAAGCTCCAATAGCTTTAGATCGGTAGATTTAGCGTTGGTTGTAGACCCTCAAAGAGTAATGCTTCCAGTGAAGCATGGCTTTGTAAAGGTTCTGATGAACTGGCCCAATCCTTAGTGAGGGGAATAAAGGAGCCTTCCAACCTCCAAAGTCTAACACCACTCACCCGTATTCACCTCTAGAATAGGGTTAAGGAGCATTATCAGACTTACAACAGTTTATCAATTCAAATACAATTCAATCAACGCCAATCATATTGTCCCTTAAACGAGCATACAAGGCCCTAAACATGCATTGGAAGTGGTTCGGGACTAAACCGAAAACTTGGGAAAATTTTTCAACACTTAGCAAATTTTTCTCAAAACAGGGGACACACGCTTGTGTGGTTAGGCCGTGTGTCTCACACGGCCACCAGAGACACCCGTGTCCCAACTGTGTGGACATTCAAAATGGGAGCACATGGCAGTGTCCCAGCCCATGTCCTACTCCGTGGGCAAACAAGTGAGCTTACTGACTTGGGTCACACAGCCAACATACACGCTCGAGTGTCTAGCTCGTGTACCCTTTGAAGTGGCCACACATGCCCGTGTTCTAGGCCATGTGCTAGGCCATGTCAAACCTGTAAGGTATACTGACTTATGCAACACAGCCAAGTCACACACCAGTGTGCTAGTCCGTTTGCAAATTAGGGGGTATACTGACTTATGCCACACGGTCGATCACACACCCGGGTGTGAGACCGTGTGGAGCATACTGACATCATTTCAATTTCAACACCAGGGGACACACGGCCCTGTAACATGACCGTGTGTCACACACGGGTGAGACACACACCCGTGTCTCTGCTCGTGTGGACAAAAATAGGCTATTTACCAAGCCAATTTGTCACCCTCACTTATGCTAACCTAAACAACCAAAATGGCATCAATCCATAGTACAATTGAACATCTAATTTAGCCACAATCAAGGCTAATTCATACCATTGCCAATACTAACAACTAACATGCTTATAACTTATGTTTTTCTCAATCAAAACATACCGAAACACATATACCAATCAACTAGCTAAACATTTACCAAACATACATCATTTTGCACCAATTCTCAAAAACAATTCAAATCTAATATCAACCATTTAAGATTTACTACGTCAATATCCACAAGCCTCATAACGTAAGCTATTCACATATCCATCCATGAACTCAAAATATCAACTATATATGCACATATAGTCACATAACTAAATCCACCAATTTAAGCCAAATCTCATGGCCATATTTACAAACCAAAACATATGCAATTACAAGTATTACAAATAACCAAAACCACTATCAACCCATAATCAAAATGACTCAAAATACCTATACGTACCATATACTTAAAATACCAAAGTTCAAAGGTACCAATTGAGAGGTGGTTGTTTGAAACGATCTCCGATGATCCCCAAATCCAAGCTAGCTTCGATATCATTATAAAACATGGAAAAATACACAAAGTAAGCTATATAGCTTAGTAAGCTTGTATGTTAACAATGAGAAAATATCATTATTCATTAATAATTCAAATAATAGAAAGCAATATACAACAATTCTATTAAATCACAAAGCTATCAATGATCATTCACATAACTTATCAAGGAACTCATCAATTCCATAGTTTCAATACTCAATTCATTTCAGTACGTATCTGTACCATCTTGTACCAATCTTATACTCAACCATATCTTTCACTTACCCATTGAACCATTCGGAATAGAAGTCGGATACTGAAGGATCTCACACGATAAGTACCTATACCATGGCTCGTAGTCAAATCAAGGTAACTTATCTGAAATACTAATATCATGGCCCAGAGCCAAATCACCTGATATGCATGGCCCGAAGCCAAATCGGTTTGTCTCGCACACAAAGTGCTATATCATGGCCCAAAGCCAACTCACTGTATCACCTAATGACATGTCACTACTATCCTAAACTATTCCTAAGGTTAAACCGGGATTTCAAATTGATAAAATCATTTCCAAACTTATCTGTAGTCTCATAATCACAATTTATGCTATATCAAAGCATATAGAATACATTTGAAATAAAATTATAACATTCGAGCTTACCTCGAAGGTGAAAACGATGAAATAGGTCGTTTAGTCGATAACTTTCGTTTTCCTCTGATTTAGATCCGAATTCTACTTTTCTTGATCTAAATATATTCAAAATTAACTTATTCAATCACCTTATTTCATAAAATCGAAAATTAATGAAATTCAAAATAAAACCATGATAGTCAAATTACTATTATGCCCCTAATATTTTTCATTTATTTCACATTTAACCATGAATTTTACACTTTTCACAAATTAATCCCTATTTTGCATTTTCACTAAAAATCAATTAACAAAACTTGTTTAACTAACATCAAAATACTCATATATTCATCAATGGCAACATTCAAAATCTTTAACAATTTTACAAATTAGTCTCTGCGCTAGCTAGTACTGGTTGCAACGATCACAAAAACGTAGAAATAATTAAAAATGGGACAAAATCACAGTTACATGCATGGATAATAGGTGGCCGAACCTTGAAGTTATTTTAATGACTTTCTCATCTTCATCATTCGGTTGAGAAAAGATGAACATAAGGGTTTTTCTTTAATTTAATAACATTCCTTACAAATTGCAACATTAACCTTAATAATATCATAATAATTTCATAAAACTATGCCCGTAAATGTCCACCCAAATTTCAAATGGTTTAGTTACAATTTAAGGCCACTATATTTAAAAACTAAAACTATTTGACACCTTTAACTATTAGAACAAAATTTTTACACTTTACGTGATTTAGTCCTTTTTATCAAATTAAGCATTTAAATGATAACATTTCTTAACAAAACTTTCACACAATCATGTATTCATGCTGTAGACCTTAAAATAATAATAAAATAAATATTTCAACCTCAGATTTGTGGTCTCAAAACCATTGTTCCAGTTTGACTAAAAACGTGATGTTACACAAAGTATACCTCCTCGACGCCTATTTCCTCAACAGTTGAGTGTGAGGGTGTTATCTCCTACATAACCCTTACTAGTCCTATTGCTGACCCCTATTCTATTATTGCAGGTTCCTATGCTTCCATTGGCTCTTTCCAAAATCCACCACACATGGATGTGGAGGCCTTTATAAAGAGTGTGCAAGAGGTTGTGGCAGTAGCTGATGTTAGGATGCGAGCGATTAGCAATAGTTACAACAGGTAGAGGCTAGAAAGAGAGTCCTCTAGTGTGAGAGGGCAGGGTGGGGCTAGTTTGGTCCAGCACAAACTTGGAAAGGAACCCTTAATCTTGGAGATAGAGCCTCCCATCTCTCTCCCAGTCATCTTTGTACCTTCCACCGAGCCAAATAATAGAGCGGTCTCTTCCCCACTCCAATCTGTGTCTCTACACGAAGTTCCAATCTAGGACACTACTAGTTCCATCTCATACACATCTTCGACCAGTGCTCTTTATTATATTTATCTTCTCAACAGAGGTACAAACCTTCTTTTTAGGGAGAAAGCACAAAGGTATAGATCAATATCCTTTTCCCCACTCATGATTCAGCGAAAACAAGATACGGACTTGCCCCTAAAGCTGAAAGAATTTGCCTACCCATCCTCTTCCTCTAAGGGAATTCACAAGCCCACCCTTTCTAAGTTGGCGGGTTCTTTCTCTATGATGCTTGCTAAGTGGGACCTTATGAGTTAGGCTCTCAAACAAGCCTACAAGGAGGTTGAGGCCAGGCAGGAAAATCCCGAGAGAACATCTTTTCAGGCAAACAACCTCTTGTCCAACTTTGCCAATCCTATGATGCCCTTGTTCTCTAGACTTGTGAACTTACCTAGTCCGTCTCTACATGGGAAGCTAACATCTACGACTCAAGAAAAAGAGTTAGAGGAAAAGATCATCCAACTAGAGACCCTAGAGAAACAACACCTCGTCGGTAAATAGAAAATACAAAAAGAGAGCAACGAGGCCTTAGAAAAATTTACGGCGGATACCAACAAGTGTATTAAGACACATCTACCACTTTTAAGGTCCAACCTAATGCTGCATAAATAAGTCACTGTGGGTCCTTTCTATGTGTGCCACTTGAACTTCAAATGCACGTGACATCTCGCCAAAATCGACCTTGGTTTCGATGTCCTAAATCCTAAAGGGGTTGTATGGAAGAAATTCCAAAAGAAATGGAGAGAATCGGGTGAGCTCTTCTATGATCATGATTCAGACACATCTGACTTCACTCAAAAGGTACTACCTCAGAGGATGGAACCCCTGTTGACGACGCCATATCTCCGCCTATGAGGAGCTTTGAAATTTATTTTGTTATAAATTTATACTTTCTTGTATCATATCACTTAATAATAATTTTCTTCTTCTTTCTTTTCATGTCTTTCTTATTTACCTTGTTCATATTCCCTTCTACTGTTTTGGATATGATTGGTTTCTGTTTATAACATTTCGCACAACTTTTTCAAATTTTCATAATTCACATTAACTGTATACTAACTTAAGAAAATAAGCTAGACTTAACGTGAAATGTTTATAGAGGGGCTATACCATCACTTCCTATGTCTAGAGGATCGACTAAACTGAACCTCTGATATCACTTAATTTGTAACGTCCTATACCTGACCCAATCGCCAAGTCTGAGTACCGGATGATACAATAACCCAAATAATTTAACGATCTTTGAATCTACTTTATTTACATGCTTAAACAACTTCAATTTCAAAATCAAATTGTAATTAATAATCATATAGAACTAGTGATAAATTCTTACAACTTTGATCCAATACTATTTACAAATCTTAAGTTTAGACTCGAATACAGATATATTCAACTTTAACCCCGGGGCGTAGCCTCTAAGAGTGCCCCTCTATATACATGAAATAACTATCTCTCCCATCTCTTGAATTTGGTGCTGTCTAGATTAGTCCCTCCATTAAAATTACAGAGACATCACCTACCTTACGTGGAAGAAAAAAAATGTTATAAGCTTAGGAGAACTTTGCGAAATCCTATACATTGGTTTTCATAGAAGATTTCCTGGAAAATTAGGGAGCATAAAATATTCAGCACATATAAGAAACTCCCTGGAACTCGTAGGAAGATCCGTAATTCCTTTGGCGTAGCAATTAGCATTATTTTCTATGAACGAACGATCAGTAGGCATTACCACCCGCCAAAAGTTCTTTGAAACAATGTTTTCTTATGAGGCTTAACACTATCTGTCATTAATCCAAACATCCTTGTAACGGCCCGATTTAGGGGCTAGCCGAAATAGTGATCTCAGGATCATTAATCTGAGATTTGAGAAATTTATTTTCATGTTACATTATGAGTTAGAACATGATAGTACATATGCATGAAAATTTTGGTGCTTTAACTTTAGCGATTTCGTGTTTAAACGTGAAAAAGGACTAAATCGCATAAAGTGCAAAAGTTCCATTCTATAAGTTAAAGGTGTCAAATAGCCATAGATTATTAATTGGAGGTCTTTAAAAGGCAATTAGACCCCTAGAGATAGCATGGCCGGCCATAGGAGACAAAGATGGGCAATGTTGGTCAAAGTTGGTGATAGTTGGTGACTTATTTGACATGTATTAATAAAATAAGGAGAAAAAAATATCATCTTTTCTCCTTTTCTCTTCCACCGAAAATTAGCAGCAAATAGGGGGTAGAAAGCTTCAAAAAATTTCAGCACACTCATCCCTTCACAAGTGTTCTAGTGAACTTTTCTTGAAGATAATTGTACTTTTGAGACCCCTAAAGCTTAAGCTTTCATATGAGGGGACTAATGTGCAATATGGTGAAGAGTTTAGAGTTTTACCATGAGAGCATCCATTGTTACTTGCTGCATTTTTATGGAAGAAATTGAGTCTTAGTTGTTAGATGAACAACTTTTGTGAAAGGTGTTAGCATGAAAACACCAAATGGGACCTTGATGAAAAGGTTACAAATTTTGTAGTAAGTATGTGAAATATTGATTCTTGATGATAACTTTAAGAGCATTAAATGTTTACCTAGGCTTGTTGAAGGTAGAAATGTGATTAGAATTTATTTTCGAGCCTAGGGGCAAAATGGTCATTTTGCCAAAGTCTAAGGGCAAATTAGTAATTTTGCCCAAGCATGATGTTTGAAATGCTTTTATTAATGTAGTGATTAAAACGAGCTAATTTGCTATTACAGAGCAAGAGGAGTCGAGAATCCGCCTCGATCGGGGAAAGAATAAAGTCTTGGACTGAACCAAAGAACTAGCTCATTTTGGAAAACGAAGTAAGTTGTATGTGATTTATGCAACATTCATATTAACATGTTGAGAAACGCTTGGCATTATATTAAATACAATGCATTACTAAATTGAGTAGTTAATGTGAATGAGATGTTGGAGTCCTAATGGGCCGTATTTATTATAAAAATGCTATCATTGAAATATGAAACAAATAAGGTCCTGTATAAGACCATGTCCGGGATATGGCCTCGGCACCGAGTTGAGATCCCGTATAAAACCATATCCGGGATATGGCTTCAGTAAGGAATATGGAAATCGTATAAGACCATATCCGGAATATGGCATCGATACATGAGGGTAAATCCCATATAAGACCATATCCGGGATATGGCATTGGCACCTAGAGGTAATCCCATATAAGACCATGTCCGGGATATGGCATTGGCATCTAGGGGAGACTCTATGTAAGACCACCTCGAGGATGTGGCAATGGCTTTATACTTACAGTAGTGATGATAAACACACGTCTTTGACTATCCCTTGTGAGTAGTGGGAAAAGTAGATGAATTTAGAAGTAGAAAGGTGAAGGATATTTAAGTCATGTGAATGAGTGAATACAGGTACTCATGAATGAGTCACGAAGAATCGGTCTCAATACGTGGCACGGTATGTGCTAGATAAGGGCAATTAGAAGTGAGTATTGTCAAGAAGCCTTGACTTGTGTACGGTTAGCTAATACCGTGGATGATTATTTTATGAGCATTATTATTGCTATTTATTTCCATGCAACTTACTAAGATTTATGCTTACCCCTTTTTCATTGCCCTTCTTTCTTGTAGTATTGCCAAGGTGACTCGAGGATCGTAGCCGTAGGAGTTTGGAAATTACACTATCGACAACACTTTGGTATAACAATTTTAGACTTATTTTGAGTATCGCATGTACATGATTAGTGTATTTTGTTAAGTTGTAATTGTTAGTCAAACTGTTGGTTAGATAAGTCATTTTGTAAATGGCCTTATGAGTTAGGCAAATACTTGGCAAACTCTTTTATTCAATGAAGATGAAATTCATGAAGTGTATGTCCCTTTAATGATCTTGTATGTTGGAAATGAGTCCTTGGACTTGCTTATGGGGTAGGAATTGTATTATTTGAGTAGAAGTATATGTGTGCATTCTAAGGTGGCAAAGGGCTTGGTATATAGCCTGCTAATTGCTCACTTAGTTAGACACACGGGCGTGGGCCTAGACCGTGTGGGAGGCACGGCTAGCACATGGGGGTGCACCCAGGCTGTGTGAACTCTGCACCTTGCACTTGGGATTTGAATTACCACACGGCTGGGGTACACGGGTGTGTGTATAGGCTGTGTGGATAAGTCAGAATACCAAGGTTTGGCACACGGGATAGTGACACGGGTGTGTCAAGGCCGTGTGAAATTAGTCAGTGTCGACCACGGGTGGGAGACACGGGCATGCCTCAGGGGCACACGGGCGTGTCCCTAGGCCTACACGGGCGTGTGGTCCCTGTTTTAGTAAAAAGTTTATCGAACTCGTGAAAGTTCCCGGATAAATTCCGATACTTCTCGGAAGTATATTTAGGGCCTCCTAGGCCGGATATGTGCGAGCGATAGAGTTAAACGAAATTTTATAACCCTATTTTATATGTTTAAGTAAGATTAGCTATGTAATGCCTCGAACCCTGTTCCGGTTCAGATACGGGTAAGGGGTGTTATAATCCTATTTCCATAATTCCCAACATGGGTTGGGCAAACCTAATGACATTTTAACCGAGATGTAACAACATGTTTTAAATGGTGCCGAAAATAGTGGTTTGGGACCACAATTCTGAAAAACAAGTTGGTAAATATTATTTATTAATATTTATGAGTATTTATTAGAGTCGTATTAAAATTTGGTTAAGAAATTTTAACGTTTAATTAGTTAATTAAGTAAAAAAGATTAAATTATAAAAGTTGCAAAAGTTGGTTCCTATTATTTAAAATGGTTAAATGATTATGGAAATGTAAATTAATGGATTTAGTTGGTAAATAAACCATATAGGTGGTTGGTGGACAATTATGGACATGTTTTTATTAAGTATTAAGTTAATAATCTTAAGGGCAAAATGGTAATTAAATAATAAATTAACATAAAAAATATAACAAAAACAGTATCATCTTCTCTAGCTCTCTCCACTGAAATTTGGAAGAAAAAAAACCATGGAAGAAGCTTGAAATTTGGCTATTCAATCTACCTTGCATGTGATTGAATTTTTTTTTTTTAGTAATTTTTAAGTTTTCAAGTTCATTTTAGCTTAATCTAGCCAACCTAAGGGTTAATTTGCAAAACTATTAAAAGTTTAGGGACTTTCCATGAATGAATTGGAAGTGGTTGTGAATTTAGTTGATAGATTATTAAGGTTGGTTGATAAATCGATGATTTTAGGGTTTAGGGACTTATTTATAGAAATGGTAAAATTCAAAGAAAATATGATTAAATAATTAAAAATATGGGTTGTATTGGACCCTAGGAAAAATCGGCTAGCATGGTATTCCATTGATTGTGGTTAAATTGTGAGTTTCGGGTTTAGGGACTAAAATCGGCTAGATAGGGATCACACAGCCTGGGACACAGGCTGCCACACGATCGTCCGCCACACACGGCTACCCCACAGGGTCGTGTGTCATTTAAATTTTAGGTGCAGGATGAACAACACGGTCTTGGAGAGTTACAAGGCTTGGCGACACGGCTGTGTGATGAAACTTTGAATGCACACATGGTCTAGCACCAGGCCTGTGACATGACTATGTGACCCTATTTTGAATACCTAGACCTGCAAACACACTGGCTGGGACACAGCCATGTGACCTTATTTTTAAGATTTTTCAATCTTTCCAAAATTTTCAATTTTGTTTAAGATTAATCCTTGAACATTCCCAAACTATTTTTAAGGCTCCGTAGGCTCGATTTAAGGCTCGTTAGTGTATCTTTACTTTAATTAAAATGAATTATTGAGTGTTAAATTCAATTGGATTAATTGTTTTAATTTGAAGTTAATTTCGTAACGCTACTCCAACGATGAAAATATGTTAGGGGTGTTACACAAGACCTCATCATTATTGTGAATCCCTTTCTTGATCCCTTTGATCCACCCTGATCTCCATACAAAATTGTCATACTACTTCAACGTAAATTTTCTTTTTGACTTTGTAATAGCCCAAATTTTGATGAGATCGGAACAGTGGTTTCGGGACCACAAATCCGAGCCAAAGTGAAATTTATTTAAATATTATTTTATGATTTTCATTATTATAGGAAGGTCATACGAAAATTTTGATACGAAAATTTTACTATTGCATGTTTAATTAGGGAAAGAACTAAATTGCATAAAATGAAAAAATTGTCTTCTAGTAGTTATAAGTATCAAATAGCTATAAAGCTTAATGTCATTATATGGTAATTTGACCATTGAAGAGTATTTAGTAGATATTTTAATGACTCATCCATGGAAAAAATTAGAAAAGGGTAGAGAGTAAATTGGAAATCAATAAAATTAATAGATGATAATTAATTAAAAAGAAAAAAAGTCATCTATTTTCATATTATCTTCCCCAAACTTTCTATGGAAACCCTAGGAGAGAGGAAGACAAATTTTCAAGCTTAAAAAGGTATGAAATCAACTCCCGTTTTTAGTAATTTTTATATATTTGGAATAGGGATAGTCTAATCTTTCTATTTAGGGGATTTATTTGAAAAGTTATCAGGGTGAAATTTGGGTCATGAATGAATATGCTGAAAATTAGAAATTTATGGTAGAAAATGAAAAGTTATTCAAAGAAAAATAACTTTTACAAAGCAATTTTTTATGAAAACTTGGTTTAGGGACTAAAATGAAAAATGGGTAAAACCCATAGAAAATGTTGAAATTTCTAAAAACTAGGTGCTGTAAAAGTTGTACATAAATTTTGGCTAGGCTTGGAAAGAGGGTTAAATTCCATGAATTTTATTTTCCGAGCCTAGGGACGAAGTTGGAATTTATGAAAAGTATAGGGGCAAAATGGAAATTTTGCGTAGGATGCAATTGAATGCAAATGCATATGAAATGTGATAAATTGATAGTTAAATTTGTTTATATAGACCCGGAAAGACCAACTACCGAACTAGATCGAGGGAAACAAAAGGTTTCGGATTAGTTGAAATTCAAATACGAACAATTGTTAAGGTAAGTTCGTGTAACCTAAATATGTATGTTAATGTGTTTGAATTGAATTGTATGATTGTGTTGATATGTAAGTGAAGATATACATTTTGAAATGACCATAAATTGAAAAATGATGATAAAATGCTATGCCCTGGTTGAATGTTGAAATTCGATGAAATAAGGTGATTTCTCAAAAAGAGTATAATATTGCATATGTTGCAGATAGGATTTAACCCAGACGAGTAATCCAAATCAAGCTCTTTAGAGCATATGCTACAAAAAGGATTTAGCCTGGACGGGTAATCCTCTTATAAAATATGTGGCTTGAGAGTGTGCTATATGATCATGTGCCAAATGGATTCTTTTTAACATGAATTGACGGATACTTGATATGTATACTTTGTGTATACTACCCGAATGTCCATCGAAATTTCAATAGTTCAACGAGAAAGATTCTTGAAATACGGAAAGGTGAAACTAAATAGAATTTTATAATGTGATGAGTTCATCTATGTTTACTTGATATTCATAGGATGTAAAGTGACTAACTTGTTTGATTAAGTGCATATGTTTAGGTAAATTTACCCAAAAACCTTGGATGATATGGTTATGTATGCCTGTATAAATAAATATAACCAGTAAGTCTAATTCTCATTAAACAAATTTACTAAGCATTAAAATGCTTACCCCATTTAATTTTCCCTATTTTATAGTGCTCGTAAGCTCACGAAGTTTGGAGGTCGGTCGGAGCGTCAATCACACTATCCACCATCTCATTTTGGTATAAACAGAAATCTCATTTTGGTATAATGGCATGTATAGGCTCATTTAGCCAAATGATGGTTTGTAAGTGATGTTTTGTAATCTAGCCATTAGAATGGTTAGTGATGTTTTACTCAGTAGGTTTATAAAGTTATTCCATGATTAAATTCCTATGTGCTAAGTTGGTTGGTTGATTATGCTTAAGGTGTATGTTCATTATAAATAAAATTATAAACATGAATTGTATGTGATACTATACCATGCTAGGTTCTAGAATTGGTTTGGTTTTAATGATTGAATTGGTTGGTATATGTATACAAGTTTGATGTAGGTTATTGGCAATAATTGGGTGATAAAATAAAGCTAGGAGAATGGCTTTATTTGGCCACACGGGTAGACACACGGGCGTATGTGTATGCCATGTGTCACACACATCCTACCCCATGGGCGTGTGGTCTGGCCATGTGTCTCCTGCATTTTAAAAATGGGAAACATAATGCTCAAATTTGGGTACACAGGCAGAGACACAGGCGTGCGTCTCAGCCGTGTGGTTGACACGACCTTGGACACGAGCATGTTACACGGTCGTGTGAAAACTGCACCTAAATTTTGAAAATAAAATTTTCCACATGGCCTAGCACACAGGTGTTTAACTTGGCCGTGTGACTTCAATTTCTTCATGCCTTACAAGTCAGAGAGTTACACGGGTTAGGGACACGGGAGAGTATAGTCACACAGCATGGCTACATGGGCGTGTCCCTAGACCTCACGTATGTGTGAGCCCTGCAACTTAGAAAATTTTTGTAATTTCGCGTAAAATTCTTAGAGGTTTCGATTAAGTCCCGATTCGTTTCTACTGTTCATATTGGGTCTCGAGGGTCCATTTAAGGGACATTACAAATGATTCCGGTTAATGAATACTAATTGGCGTGGATTATCTAAAAAATGTTTCGGAAGTCCCAGTAATGCCTCGTAACTTTATTCTGGCGATAGATACGGATTAGGGGTGTTACATTTAGCGGTATCAGTGCTACAGTTTAACAGATTCTCTGACTAACGTAGCAAGTGCAAATCTAGCTATACATGCCATTATATAAATCATGATAGTGTGATATCTCCTAACTACTCTTAAATGTATTTCATATAGTAACGTCTTCCAACCAAGCGAGAGATGAGTCTGAGGAAGCTGAGAGCACAGCTCAAGCTTTCTTGCAACGAGCCGCAACTAGTAGTAGGAGGAGGCCCATGTCTGAGGGTCGTGAAGAGGCAAAAGCAGCCTTCTTCGAAATGAGGGATTAGTGGTTTAGCGAATATATGAGAACAAATCCCTCTGTTCAATGACCTCCCCTACCTGCTTCACAACATGATGAAATGCCACAGGGTACTAAATTTGTTAGAATTGATAAGGCTCCGATAGATAAAATCAGAAAATATGGGGCTAAACAATTTAGGGCTACGACCGATGATGATCCTGAAAGGGCTGAGTTTTGGCTTGAGAATATTATTCGGGTTTTAGATTAGCTATCTTACACACCAATTGAATGTCTAAAATGTGTGGTTTCTTTGTTGAAAGACACAACCTACCATTGGTGGAAAACCATATCTTCTGTGGTACCATGGGAAAATGTTACATGGGAATTTTTCCAAACAGAGTTTAAAAAAAAAGTATATTAGTCAGAGATTCTTGGACCAGAAAAACAAGGAATTTTTAGAGCTCAAATAGGGCAATATGACAGTGTCCGAATATGAACGGAAATTTGTTAGATTGAGCAAGTATGCTAGTGAATGGGTTCAGACTGAAGTCGACATGTGCAAATGATTTGAAGAAGGGCTTAATGAAGATATCAAGCTATTGATTGGAATTCTGGAATTAAGAGAATTCGAGGTGTTGGCTGAACGGGCATACAAGGGAGAGGAATTAAGCAAAGAAAAGAAGCAAGCAGAAAGGAAAGCTCGGGTTTCAAGTAAAAGATTTATAAGCAATAGCAATCATCTACTTCAAAGAAATCAAGGAATTATCATGAACGTTTTGCTACATCAAGGGAGTATTCGGGAAAGGAATAAAGTTCTAAACGCACTAACTCGAGGTCTTCGTCTCCCCTAACAACCAGTGTTGGGAGTGTTGGAAACCCCAAACCATAATGCAATGTCTGTAACAAATTGCATTTCAGAGAGCGCCAGATGAGAAGTGGGGCTTGCTTTAAGTGTGGTTCTCTCGGCCATTTTCTTAAAGATTTCCCAAAAAGGGTTGAGAAAGACATTGAATAGACTCTGAAGCTGAGTAATCCTATCTCGAAGGGTAGACCACCACGGTATTCCAGAAATGTCAGTGGTAGTCGTAGTGCTGCAAAAGATTCAACAGCTAAATTCGAGGCTTGGGCTCTAGCAAGAATATATGCAATATGTGCAAGAGAAGATGCCTCAGCACCAGATGTTATCACTGGTACATTCTCTCTACTTGATATTGATATTATTGCTTTGATTGATCCTGGTTCCACGCATTCATATATATGCACGAAATTTGTGTCTGATAAAAATATGATTGTTGAATTCACCGAATTTGTGGTTAAAGTTTCAAACCCCTTGGGTCAGCATGTTATGGTGGATAAAATTTGTAAGAATTGTACGTTTGATAATAGAAGGTCATTGTTTTGCGGCTAATTTGATGTTGTTACCCTTTGATAAATTTGATGTAATAGTGGGAATGGATTGGTTAACCCAACATGATGCAGTGGTAAATTGTAAGCATAAATACATTGTGTTGAAATGTCAGAATGGTGAGTTACTCCAAGTTGAATCTGAGAAACTGGATAGGTTGTCTAATGTGATTTCAGCAATATCAGAATAGAGATATATTAAAAAGGGGTATGAGGCTTATCTTGCTATTATATTGGATACCAAAGTATCAGAGCTGAAAATCCAGTCGGTGCAGGAAGTTTGTGAGTTTCCTGAGGTATTTCCAAAAGAACTACCTGGTTTACCTCCAGCTAAAGAGGTGGAATTTTCTATAGATCTTGTGCCAGGGACGACGCTGATATCTATAGAACCATATAGATGGCTCCTACTAAATTGAAAGAGCTGAAGGTACAGTTGCAAGAGTTGATTGATAGAGGATTTGCCCGACCCAGCTTTTCACCATGGGGTGTACCGATATTGTTTGTAAAGAAGAAAGATGGATCATTGAGATTATGCATCGATTATAGAGAGCTTAATAAAGTCACGGTAAAGGATAAGTACCCGTTTCCTCATATAGATGACTTGTTTGATAAATTGAAAGGTGCCACTGTATTTTCGAAAATTGACATACGATCTGGTTACTACCAACTATGGGTAAAAGATTCGGATGTGCTGAAGACAACGTTCAAAACCAGATATGGGCATTATGAGTTTTTAGTGATGCTGTTCGGATTAACTAATGCCCTGGTGGTATTTATGGATTTAATGAATCAAATTTTCAGGCCATACCTGGACAGGTTCGTGATTGTTTTAATTGATGATATTTTGGTTTATCCCCGGGATAAAAATGAGCATGCTAAACATTTGAGAACTGTATTGCAAAATCTGTGTGAGAAACAATTGTATGCCAAGTTCAGTAAATGTGTATTTTGGTTAAAGGAAGTTAGTTTCCTTGGACATGTTGCATCTGCAAAAGGTGTTCGGGTGGACCCAAATAAAATTTTAGCTATTGTAAGTTGGAAACCACCGAGTACTGTTTCAGAAGTAAGAAATTTTCTGGGACTAGCCTGATATAAATTTTTTGGTACTAGCTTGATACTTTCGGAGATTTGTTAAAGGGTTTTCAATGATAGCTTCTCCGATGACCCGATTGCTGCAAAAAGATGTGAAATTCGATTGGACTAACAAGTGTCAACAAAGTATTGATAGATTGAAAGCTTTATTGACAGAAACGCCCGTATTAGTTCAACCTGAATTGGGTAAAGAATTTGCAGTTTACAGTGATGCCTTATTAAATGGTTTGGGTTGTGTGTTGATGCAAAATGGTAAAGTAGTGGCTTATGCATCTAGGCAGCTAAAACTGCATAAGAGAAATTACCCAGCACATGATCTTGAATAGGAAGCCATCATTTTTGCACTGAAAATATGGTGGCATTATCTTTTTGGCGAAAAGTGTCACATCTTTACAGATCACAAAAGTTTGAAGTACTTAATGACACAAAAAGAATTGAATTTGAGACAACAAATATGGTTGGAGTTATTGAAGGATTATGACCTCGTTATTGACTATCATCCAGGGAAAGCTAACGTAGTTGCATATGCCTTGAGCCAAAAATATTTATTTTCCGTAAGGGTATTCAGCACCCGATTATCATTGTCTAATGATGATTCAATCATAGCTGAGTTAAAAGCTAGACCAATATTTCGGCAACAAATCTCTGAAGCTCAGAAGGATGATGATAAGTTACAGGCCAAACGAGTACAAAGTGAGTCAGATCCTAACTCAGAGTTCCAGATTGATTCGGATGGTTGTTTGTTATTCAAAGACGAAATATGTGTACTGAAGAATTCAAAATTTGTACAGAAAAGTCTACATGAAGCACACAATGGTATAATATCTGTACATCCTGGTAGTAACAAAATGTACAATGACTTGAAGAAAATGTATTGGTGGTCGGGTATGAAAAGAGATATTTTTGAATTCGTATCTAGATGTTTGATCTGACAGCAAGTAAAGGCTGAACATCAAGTACCTTCAAGATTATTGCAGCCAATTCTGGAATGGAAATGGGAAAGAATTACCATGGATTTTGATTAGGATTACCCTTGTCACCGAAAAAGAAAGATGTTGTTTGGGTAATTGTTGACCGCCTAACGAAGTCAGCACACTTTAGCCAGGTACGTATAGATTTTTCATTGGATAGATTGGCTGAATTATATGTCTCTGAGATAGTGAGGCTACACAGAGTGCCAATCTCCATTATTTTAGATAGAGATCCACGGTTTACATCCTAATTTTGAAGTAAGTTACAAGAAGCTTTGGCACTCAGTTATGCTTTAGTACTGCATTCCATCCTCAAACAGATTGGCAGTCTGAGCCTGTGATACAGATTTTAGAAGACATGCTTCTCTGTTGTGTACTTGAATTTGGGTGTAACTGGGTGAAATACTTGCCTTTGATTGAATTTGCTTACAATAATAGTTATCAGTCTCATATTAAAATGGCACCGTATGAGGCTCTATACGGTCACAAATGTAGAACTCCTTTGTATTGGATAGAGTTAAGTGAGAAAAAGATCCACGGAGTTGACTTGATCCATGAAACTGAAGAGAACAGAAAAATAATTCGAGACTGTTTGAAAGCAGCCTCTGACCATCAAAAGTTTTATGCCGATTTGAAACGAAAAGAGACAAAATTTCAGATTGGTGATAAAGTGTTCTTAAAAGTATCACCATGGAAGAGAGTTCTTCAGTTTGGTCGAAAAGGGAAATTGAGTCCCCGGTTCATTGAGCTATATGAGATCATTGAATGAGTCGGGTCGGTTGCATATCAGTTAGCATTACCACCTGAGCTTGATAAGATTCACAAGGTTTTCCATGTATATATGTTACGATGTTATCGATCGGATCCTTCACATGTTATTCCTCCGACGGAAGTTGAGATTCAACCTAATATGACCTAGAATGAAGAACCAATCAAAATACTGGCACATGAGACGAAAGAGTTGAGAAATAAAAATGTGGCATTGGTAAAAGTTCGCTAGCAACGACATGGGTTAGAGGAAGCTACCTGAGAGCTGGAGGATACTATGAGGAAGGAATACCCTAACCTCGTTTCTGGGAAGAATTTTCGAGGACGAAAATTTCTAAGGGGGGAGAATTGTAACAGCCCAAATTTCGGTGAGATCGGGAGAGTGGTTTCAGGACCACAAATTTGAGCCAAAGTGAAATTTATTTTAATATTATTTTATGATTTGAATTATTATAGGAATGTCATATAAAAATTTTGATACGAAAATTTTACCGATTGCATGTTTAATTAGGGAAAGGACTAAATTGCATAATATGCAAAATTTGTCTTCTAGTAGTTATAAGTATCAAATACCTCTGGAATTTAAAGCTTAAGGTTGTTATATGGTAATTAAACCATTGAATAGTAGTTAGTAGATATTTTAATGACTCATCCATGGAAAAAATTAGAAAAAGGATAGGGACTAAATTGGAAATCAATAAAATTAATAGATGATAATTAAAAAAACCATCTATTTTCATATTATCTTCCCCAAATTTTCTATTGAAATCCTAGGAGAGAGGAAGACAACTTTTCAAGCTTAAAAAGGTATGAAATCATGTCCAGTTTTTAGTAATTTTTGTAGTGTAATCTTTCTATTTAGGGGATTTATTTGAAAAGTTATCAAGGTATGGAATTTGGGTCATAAATGAATATGCTGAAAATTAGAAATTTATGGTAGAAATGAAAAGTTATTCATAGATAAACAATTTTTACAAAGCAATTTTTGATGAAAACTCGGTTTAGGGACTAAAATGAAAAATGGGTAAAACCCATGGAAAATGCTGAAATTTCTGAAAAGTAGGTGCTGTGAAAGCTGTACATAAATTTCGGCTAAGCTTGGAAAGAGGGTTAAATTCCATGAATTTTATTTTCCGAGCCTAGGGATGAAATTGGAATTTATGAAAAGTATAGGGGCAAAATGGTAATTTTGTGTAGGATGTAATTGATTGCAAATGTATATGAAATGTGATAAATTGATAGTTAAATTTGTTTATATAGACCCGGAAAGACCAACTACCGAACTAGATCGAGGGAAACAAAAGGTTTCAGATTAGTTGAAATTCAAATACGAACAATTGTTAATGTAAGTTCATATAACCTAAATATGTATGTTAATGTGCTTGAATTCAATTGTATGATTGTGTTGATATGTAAGTGAAGATATACATTTTGAAATGACCACAAATTGAAAACTGATGATAAAATGTTATGTCCCCGTTGAATGTTGAAATTCGATGAAATAAGGTGATTTCTCAAAAAAAGTATAATACTGCATATGTTGCAGATAGGATTTAGCCCGGACGGCTAATCCTGAAATAAGCCCTCTTGAGCATATGTTATAGATTGGATTTAGCCCGGATAGGTAATCCAAATCAAGCTCTTTAGACCATATGCTACAGAAAGGATTTTGCCTGGACGGGTAATCCTGTTATAAAATATGTGGCTTGAGAGCATGCTATATGATCATGTGTCAAATGGATACTTTTGAACATGAATTGACAGATAGTTGATATGTATACTTTGTGTATACTACCCGAATGTCTATCGAAATTTCAATAGTTCAACTGGAAAGATTCTTGAAATACGGAAAGGTGAAACTAAATAGAAGTTTATAATGTGATGAGCTCATCTATGTTTACTTGATATTCATATGATGTTAAGTGACTAACTTGTTTGATTAAGTGCATATGTTTAGGTAAATTTACCCAAAAATCTTGGATGGTATGGTTATGTATGCTTGTATGAATAAATATAATCGGTAAGTTTAATTCCCGTTATATGAACTTACTAAGTATGAAAATGCTTACCCCATTTAATTTTCCATGTTTAGTGGTACTCGTAAGCTCGCGAAGGTTAGAGGTCGGTTGGAGTATCAATCACACTATCCATTATCTCATTTTGGTATAATGGCATGTATAGACTCATTTTGCCAAATGATGGTTTGTAAGTGATGCTTTGTAATCTAGCCATTGGAATGGATAGTGATGTTTTACTTCATAGGTTTATAAAGCTATTCCATGATTAAATTCCTATGTGCTAAGTTGGTTGATTGATTATGCTTAAGGTGTATGTTCATTATAAATAAAATTATAAACATGAATTGTATGTAATAATATACCATGATGGGTTCTAGAATTGGCTTGGTTTTAATGATTTAATTGGCCGGTATATGTATACAAGTTTAATGTAGGTTATTCAGAATAACTGGGTGATAAAATGAAGCTAGGAAAATGGCTTTATTTTGTCCACACGGGTAGACCCACGAGTGTGTGTCTGAGCTGTGTGGTTGACATGGCCTTGGACACAGGGTGAGGATGATAGAAAGAGACCTTATCTGAAAAGGAGGATCAGGCATAGGTCGTCTGTAACACCCCTAACCCATATCCGTCACTGGAACTGAGTTATAGAGCATTTCCTGGACTTTCAGAACATTTTTTAGATAATTCACACCAATTAGTATTCATTAACTGAGATCATTCGTAACATCCCTTAAATGGACCCTCGAGGCCCAATATAAACAGTAGAAACGAATCGGGACTTAATCGGAACCTCTAAGAATTTTTTGCGAAATTACAAAAAAATTTTAAGTTGAACGGTTCACACGCCCATGTGGTCTAGGGACACGTCCGTGTCTTATGGCCATGTGACTACACACGCCTCTGTCCCTAACCCGTGTAACTCTCTAACTTATAAGACATGAAGAAATTGAAGTCACACGGCCAAGTCACATACCCGCGTGCTAGGTCGTGTGGCGAATTTTATTTCAAAATTTAGGTGCAGTTTTCAAATGGCCGTGTAACACGCCCGTGTCCAAGGCCGTGTCAACCACACGGCTCAGACACACGCCCGTGTCTCTGCCAGTATGCCCAATTGCATCTTAAAAATGATAAACTGAATGCTTAGAATTGAACACACTGGCAGAGACAGGGCATGTATCTGAGTCGTGTGGTTGACACGGCCTTGGACACGGGCATGTTACATGGCCATATGAAAACTGTACCTAAATTTCGAAAATAAAATTCGCTACACGGCCTAGCACACAGGCATGTGACTTGGCCGTGTGACTTCAATTTCTTCATGTCTTATAAGTTAGAGAGTTACACGGGTTAAGGACACGGGCGTGTGTAGTCACATGGCCATAACACACGGGCGTGTCCCTAGACTACATGGGTGTGTGAGCCCTGCAACTTAGAAAATTTTTGTAATTTCACAAAAAATTCTTAGAGATTCCGATTAAGTCCCGATTCATTTCTACTGTTCATATTGGGCCTCGAGGGTCCATTTAAGGGTTGTTACGAATGATCTCAGTTAATGAATACTTATTGGTGTGAATTATTTAAAAAATGTTTTGAAAGTCCCTGTAATGCTCCGTAACTCTGTTCCAGCGACGGATATGGGTTAGGGGTGTTACAGACGACCTAAGCCTGATCCTCCCTTTTAGATAAGGTCTCTTTCTATCATCCTCACCTGCGGACTCAAGAAGTTATTTGGTTGAATGAATTACACCCTCTTTCTCCTAGTGGACTTGCACCCTCAATGTAACCTTCAGAGTGCTTACTCTTCTGAGCCCAGTCTTCTAATGATGCTCGAACTTGTTGACAGTCGCCAGCGAACTATTCCTGCCCAATTACTCCTAGCGGTCTCCACCTATGGTAGTCCAAGAAAGTCTTACCCTATCATCTTCTTTGTTAGTAAATCAATGGCAGACTTACTGCTCCAATCGTTTATCTTAGATTCTTCATTGTTAACTCACTTATTATACTCAATGTTATATTAGACGCTAACCACTGGTGAACTAATATTAATGGATACCCTTTACCTTGAATAGGGTACCATTTCTATTCCTCTGCCTTTATAAGACCACATGTATAACAATTCCTCTTTTTTCCACAATTTGGTGGATTCTCTTATTAAAAAGGTTATCTACATTCTTGGATGCTTCTACTAGTTATTATCTTCTTCATAGTTTGGTGGATTCTCTTACCACGCATTTTACCCGCATTCTTAAACACGTTGTAATCATCCAACTATATTACTATCAGCATGAGTATTACAATGATCTCGTTTTTCTTGCCTATCAATTTCTTAGTACATCATCCTTGTAGACTTTATCTAACGCCATAGCCTAACTATGGTCTTACATAGTATATCCCATGTTTAAAGTCTTGGTGGACTTCATATATTGCCATAGCTAAGCTATGGTCTTACACAATATATTCTTTGTTTAAATTCCTAGCAGGCTCCTGATTCTGAGGAATAACTAAACCTCTCCTAAGGTGTAGACCTAAAAGACCTATTAATTGTTTCCACAGTGTCTCCCAGAAGGACCTGTTGATAACTGTCATCGCGGTGCCGCTCCATAGAGTCGATAGACAGTCATCATGGTGTCTCTCTAGCAAGCTAGTTGATACCATTCCGTGATGCTCCCTAATCTCCTTTAATCCCCATTTTATTTTATCAATTTCTCCTTTTTCACCAACTATTCCTATCTTCAACTACCACATCATGGTACTTCCCTCTGTACCCTGCATATCATACACATTACAAGAATTTCATATAAATAATTGTATTTACTTAATTACCATGTAGTACACCACTCATTAATACTTTAATTCATAACTAAATAAACATCCATTACACATACATACATGTGAACTCAATCTTTATGGTCATACACAACCACGGGTTCAAACAACAAAGAACAGACATAGACTTCTATGTACATACTTACATACTTACAAATAAAAATCCATTCATCTCTTGTACATATTTCTATGCAAATTCGATCGATTAAACAGACTTCTAAAAGTAAACATGTTATTGCACATACATACTTATTGAATTAAACAATCTCTTGGATATTCCTATGTGATTCAACTGATTAATTCAACCTAATAAGCATATAAAAGATCATGCAAGATAACAAAGTATTTTACCCTTGAAACAACTTAATCACAAAAATCCTGCAAGTTATGCAAGGCATATGTATCGCCAAATGCAATGCTAATTTAATCTTCAGCTACCTTAGAAGAATTAAACATTCACATATTAAGTATTGTGTCCATTAATTACAATTCCAATGTGTTTAAATAATTAATTCATTAGCTATCTAAACAATTATAATGCCAGATAACTTAAACATGATTTTACTTAATCAAGCGTTTTACCGAGCCTTTTAATAGTATAAACACAATTTTAATAATTCAAGAGGACGAAATGCAATCAACCCAACACGAATTAAATTCAAGCTAAATTGATTAAATTAAATATTCCAATAGCATAAATATTCATAAACATGTTTGTCAAAACAACAACGAAGCTAAAAAGAGATAAGGAACAAGAAGCAAATCCGATGTTTCTCCATGGCTTGATTGATTGCTCCGTTCTTCATTCTCCATTGTCCTCGATGATCAAGGTGGCTTATGAACACTCCACTTACTGCTCCAAATGGCTGGGAAAACACCTCTTTTCCAATAGGAGAAATCTACACAAGAACACAAAAAGGGAAATGGGAAATGGGAATTGAGAGAAAGTGAGAGAAGGGAATGTTGGAGGCTTGAGGGATGAATGAGGGATGAATGAAATGATCAGCAAGGGGGTGTATTTATAGCTGATTGTGGCTGTTAAAAATAGAAAATCCCATCAGCCAAAGAGCCACACCTTGGCTGGCCACCTATGTGGCAAAGTTGATGGATTCAACTTTGCTAAAAATAGCATGGGGCAAATCTACAAAGCCACAATATTTGGAGGGGTTTGAATGCAACTTTGAAAAGTCTTCAAGGGCTTCTTTGCAAGCTTCATTAATCAGCTAATTAGCTGATTTGGGCCAGCAATATGGACGGTTTGGGCTGCCCAACTCTTTTCTTGGTTTGGTTCAACCGGTTTGGTTCACCTTATGTGGTTCAACTGGGCCTTTTTCATAATTAATTAAGATTAATTTATTTAACCCAAATTAAATTAGGAATAAATTAAAATTAATTATATTATGATTAAATATTCATAATTGGACCATCTTGGGCTGGAAATAAATTCTCCTTGATACTTCAAATTGCTTTTCGGGTTTATTCTTCGAGCAGTGTCTACCGAGCTGATTTTCGCCCTTTGTGCGAATCTGTCAATAATAGTCAAAATAAATCAAAATTAACTATGAAATTAATTAAAATTCATTATGTTCATATTTTTAGCACAATTTAATTATTTTCCCACAAGAATTTACTCGAAACTGTATGAATTTGGGTCAAAAAGGGCATGAAAAAGTATATAAATTTTCGTGTTTCCAGGGTACGACACCTACGACCATACAACGCCTTGTAGGGTGCCATCTGAATGCTGGACTGATAGCTGTTATTGTACGCGAATTCAGCCAACGGTAAATAATCTTCCCAACTACCTCTGAAGTCAATCACACAGCCCCTTAACATGTCATCTAAAATTTGAATTACCCTTTCTGACTGACCATCAGTCTGTGGGTGGAACGCTGTGCTAAAGTCTAGCCTTGTACCCAAAGCTTCATGCAATGCCTTCCAGAACCGCGATGTAAACCTAGGGTCCCTGTCTGATATGATAGACATCGGCAGCCCGTGTAACCTCACAGCCTCTGCTACATACAGCTTGGCCAACTTCTGCAACGAATAGTCGGTACGAATCAGTATGAAGTGAGCTGATTTAGTCAACCGATCAATAATTACCCAGACTAAATCTTTCTTAGTAGGCGTAAGGGGTAGCCCACTAACAAAATCCATCGTTATCCTTTCCCATTTCCAAAGTGGGATCTTCACCGATTGCAGCAATCCCGAAGGCAATAGATGTTCAGCCTTCACTTGCTGACATGTTAAACACTTGCTCAAAAAGTTAGTAACTTCCCGTTTCAACCCTGGCTACCAGTACTGTTCACGCAGGTCTCGATACATCTTGCTTCCACCGGGATGCATAGCATAAGGGCTACTATGCGCCTCTCGCAGAATCATCTGTCTTAAATCAGAGTCCTTCGACACACAAACTCTTCCCCGAAAACACAATACCCCTTCACTGTTCAGACCAAAATCCCCTGTCTCTCCACCTTTCACTTGCTGAAATTGAGAACTTAACGATTCGTCTAACAATTGCTTCTCTTTAATCTGACTTACCCATGTCGGTTTCACTTGAAGTTCGGCTAACAAGCTACCATCTTCATACAGGCTGAGATGACCAAACATTGCTCTCAAATCCGATATCACCTTACGACTCAACGCATCTACCACCACGTTGGCTTTACCCGGATGATACTCAATCGAGTAGTCATAGTCTTCCAGCAACTCAATCCACCTCCGCTGTCTTAAATTCAACTCCTTCTAGGTAAGGAGATATTTTAGACTCTTATGGCCTGTATAGATAACCGACTTTTTCTCCGTACAGATAGTGTCTCCATATTTTTAGGGCGAACACCGCTGCAGCTAGCTCCAAGTCATGAGTGGGATAGTTCATCTCATGCGGCCTTAGTTGACGAGATACATACGCTACCACCTTCCCTTCTTGCATTAACACACAACCCAAACATGTGTGCAATGCATCACAGTAGACGACAAATTCCTTTCCAGCCTCAGGCTGAATCAATACCGGTGCCTCAGTCAGAATCTTCTTTAACTTTTCAAAACTTTCCTGTTGCTTAACGGTCCACACAAACGGTACTCCCTTCTGCAACAACTTGGTTAATGATGCGGCTATCATCGAGAACCCCTCAACGAACCTTCTGTAATACCCAGCCAAACCCAGAAAACTTCAAATTTCTGACACTGACTTCGATGGTTTCCAATCCAATACAGCTTCGATCTTTCGGGGATCAACTCTAATCCCCTCGGCAGAAACAACATGCCCCAAAAAGGTCACTTCCTGCAGGCAAAATTCACACTTGCTGAATTTAGAATACTGTTGCTTCTCTCTTAATATTTGAGCACAACCCCGAAAATGAGTATCATGTTCCTCCTCTGTTCTTGAATACACCAAAATGTCGTTTATGAACACTACCACAAACTGGTCTAGATAGGGTTGGAAGACCCGGTTCATCATGTCCATAAAAGCAGCTGGTGCATTAGTTAATCCGAAAGGCATCACTAGCAACTCGTAATGCCCATAACGTGTTCGAAAAGCAGTCTTATGAATACCCGCCTCCTTGACCTTTAGCTGATGGTACCCAGATCTCAAATCTATCTTTGAGAAAACTGAAGCTCTTTGTAGCTGATCAAACAAATCGTCAATCCTTGGTAGCGGGTATTTGTTCTTAATAGTCAACTTGTTCAACTGACGACAGTCAATGCACATACACATCGACCCATCCTTTTTCTTGACGAACAATACCGGCGCTCCCCACGGTGATACACTTGGTTGGATAAATCCACGGTCCAACAACTCTTGGATCTGAGCTTTAAGTTCTACCAGCTCCTTCGGCGCCATCCTATAAGGGGCAATGGACACCGGAGCTGTTCCTGGCAATAGCTCAATGCCAAATTCGACCTCGCGATCCAGAGGCAATCTCGAAAGCTCTTTAGGAAAGACGTCTGAGAACTCCTTCACGGTTCTGACATCCCCTACAGACAATTCCTTAGCATCCGATGAGCTGACAAAAGCCAGAAACGCCTTGCACCCTTTTCGCACCATCTTCTCAGCCTTAAGCGCCGAAATCACATAAGACAGATAATCTCTTCTTTCTCCTATCACAACCACCTCTTCATCCTCAGAAGTCTTTAATATCATATGCTTAGCAGCACAATCCAAGTTCGCACGATGCTTAACTAGCCAGTCCATGCCTAATATAAGGTCAAACTCGCCGAACGGCAGTTCCATCAAATTCGCCAGAAATACCACTCCTTGAACTTCTAGAGGCACATCCCTAAACAATTTATTCACTACCACAGATTATCCTAAAGTTCTAACCACAGACATCCCTCTAGCAGCAATCTTAGATTTAATGCTCAAAGTCCCAGATATAGTACAGGCAACATCCGAATATGCAGACCCAATATCTATCAAAGCTATAAAGGGTGCATTAATTATAAGAAACCTACCGGTTATGACGTCCTGTGCGTCACCATCATCTCTCCATCGAGCTGCATAGACTAACCCCAGCTGTCTTGCATCTGTATTACCAGCACCTCTGCCTGATGCTCCACGACCTCGACCGAAACAATTTCCACCTTTGGCCAAACCACGACCTCTTGTGGACAGTCCTTTATCAAATGATCCCTAGATCCACATTTGAAACATCCTCCAGTTCTTCTCCAACACTCCCCTGAATGTGTTTTCCCACACTGAGCACACTGTCGCAACTGACCAACAGCAACAGGCATCCCCACTCGAGCTGGCCCATCCAACCTAGGCCTCTTTTGTAAACCCCCAAAAGAACCTGACGACCCAAAACTTCTCTTATTCCTGCCCCTAACCTTATCTCAATTTTGCCTCTCAGAATGTTTCACTTCTTCGGTGATTTTTGCTTTCTCGACCAGAATGGAAAAATTTCTTTCCCATTGCGAAGCTATCAGTACTCGTAGCTCGTCCAGCAGACCATCCTCGAACCGTGCACAACGCTTATAATCGGTTGCGACTATACCTCAAGCATACTGACTTAAGCGTAGAAACTCCGCCTCATATTCTGCCACGAATTTATTCCCTTGGACCAAGTTCAGAAATGCTTTCCTCTGGGTATCCACATAACTCGCCCCAACATATTTTCCCTAGAATGCTGTCTTAAAGAAGTCCCAGGTGATACGATCCGCTGGAGTACCGTCCCTCACTGTAAGCCACCACTAGTATGCCTCATCTCGTAGGAGGGACATTGCTCCTTTCAATTTTTCCTCCGCCGTGCAGTCTAGATCATCCATACTCTGCTCAACTGCCTCCAACCAATATTCAGCTACGTTTGGGGCCATACCAGAAATGCCCCTAAATATCTCGACCCCATTTGCCCGAAGTCACTCAGGGATAGATTTCCAGACCACTGTCTCGGTACTTTCTCCAACAACCCGTTCCAAGACTCGTAGCATAGCTTGGGACAAAGCATCATCCCCACCAGTTTGGTCTTGAGACCCTGCTTCCGCTACTGGTGATGCTGGCACTTCGCCTTCCGGCACATGTCTAGATTCTGAGGATCTCGCCTCAGCACCTCGACCTCTACCACAGCCGCGTGTACCACGTCCATGTCCTCTTGTGCTCATGTTTACTGATCGAATAAATCTGATTATAAATTTTATGAATCGGTATATCATTCCAATGTTTATTAACAGATATTTTATGAAGACAGATTTAAAAGTGGTTTTCGCGAATCGAATTCCTAATGTCTCAGTCTCTACAGTCTTAACTCCTATAGCTAGCAATCGTAATTCACTAGCTCTAATAGTTTCTTTCTAAAATCACTTCATAATATCAACCAAAGTCAGAAAACTTACGGATTTGGTGCCGGAGACTCGGGTGCCATACTTTCCGAAAAGACCTATGTTTTTAAGCCATGTTTCAAACCAATTTTTGGAAAACATTTTTGTACCCATTCCACGGCCGAGTTTTGTAACTGGGCTCTGACACCACTAAATGTAACACCCAAAATCCGACCTAGACGTTACGACCGGATCTAGCATGTCACATGGAATGGTTGTTTAAAAACTAGGCGTTCGTTAAAAAGTCAAAACTTCAAATTTAGTTGTTTGTTTGAAAAGCTAAGCGATTATTTAGAAATGTTGTTTGTTGAAAATATTGCATCTCTTTTGAAAATTCTGAGTTTCGTTGTTCATTGAAGAAAACACAACTTGCTTAATGTCCATTTCTTTGGAAAAAGTTGTTATTATTTTGAAAACTGTTTTGGTTATGAAATTTGAATTTGAAGACTTGTAGAGACATGATATTTTGGAAACTGTTTCCACCGTTTAAGAAAAACCCAGAGTTTTATCAATTTTAGTTTGTAATCGTTTATTAACATTTTTGGAAAACTGTTATTGGTGTTTTAGAAAATCCCGAGTTGTGCATTCAAAAATAATAAGTAGTAACTGGATTAAAAGCTAAAAACTAAAATAAAATCCCAGAGGCCTTATTAAGAACACAATCCCAAAAGTGAAGCTTAATTTAAAGAAATGTAAAACGGTGTTTACTAACGAAACGATGTATGGCCACCACAGCGTCCACCTCGGCTCCAAATCCTCAAAGCTAGGGATTACCTGTGAAATTAAGCAGAGGGGTGAGTTACGAGAACTCAGGGTGTAATCCCCTACACGAACATTAATTGGGCCCGAGCCCATTCAGATACAAATCGAGCCTTAGCCCTTACGGAAACAAACTGGGCCTGAGCCGAATTAGCATGGTATAGCAGATAATGAATGCAATACAACCCAACCCAACCTAATAATCCACCCGCTACACACCACCCATTCCAGCCAAAACACACCGGTGGGGATTTTTACAATCAACCCTCATCCGCTACACACCTCGATGGCAGTCACGCTGCTAATCACTGAAATTGTGGCAGTGCCACCGAAATAATGTGACAGGGTCACCGAAATATATGGCAGAGCCACCAAATTACACTTCCCCTTTCATCAATATCATAACCCAATACCATGCAACATATCATGTCATAATAATTCGTGAATGCATTAATGTACCCACATATCAGATATACAGAATACACAAATATGCTCAGCCTACCTTTAAAGGTATGACAGTAAATTTACTCACCTGGGCTGTATCCAACTTCCCCCATTAGGGATATTTCATTAACTTACCTATTAAGGGTATTTCGACTTTTAACCAACATACAGAAAGTTCCATAGCAAAACAAATAAAAGTGTGATAAAACACCTGATCACGTGAAGAACTAGACACTCTCGATCGACGTCACCCTCACTATCACGAACAACTATGATTCGCTTATCCAAATCGGATGTCGACTCCCTTCCACAACCCGGCAGGAAATCTCGAATCGCTGACACTCTACGTCATTTGAACTTAGGAGCAGAGGCTATGAGTCCACTCCCCTCGGGCTCCTTAATCGATGCCCCCCTTAGAACGGCTACCACTCACCTCCATGAAGAAAGTCCCGATCAGAATACGCCAAAACTCTAAGGTCGAAAGTGATAACACACCATACTACTTACCAAAAATACGACACTTCTTTGCTATACCTGAATGTTGGGTACTCCCTTCAGTTACTAGGTTAAGTTCCTAAGTAAAGCATGAGTTAGAACTGATGTTCGAAAATAAAATCATAAAGAAATGACCTTTCAGCCCAAATGAATTGTGAATGAGGGCATCCATCCACCCCTATTCGGCCATGCCCACTTACCAAGATGTCCAAGATTCGGCCACTGCTTAACAAGGGCTTTGTCTTCCACGAAGGAACCAACACGATTCAAGGTAGAGAGGGGTATTCAGATTCGGCCTAAAATAACAAAAACAAAAAGGAGTTAAGAGATAGGTGTTCTTGGTTCTTTAAGAGAGAAGAAAGAAAAGAGATAGGGGAGCATAATAAAGGAAAATGAACACACTACCTTCAACTAGAAAAGAACCGGTATGAGAGGGGATTTGGCAACCAGGGAGATACAACTTTAAGAACCAATTCAGCAATGGAGAGAAACTAAACAAGAACAAAAAGGAGTAAGGGTTTCGGTTTAATGGAGAAAAATAGAGAAGTAAAGGATGTAACATCCGCGAATTAGGTGTTTTGCTTTTCATGTTTCTGTGTGTTTGGCTTGTTTTGCTTGCTATTTGGATGTGTTTGGAGGTCTTAGGAAGGCCCGGGTTCGAGTTGGAGCATTAGTTAAATTTTTGTTTTAAGGCTCTTTAGGGGGAAGCTTGTAGAGGTAGGTCTTAAGTATAATTGTGTGTATTTGATGACACAAGGAAAGGAGTGGTAAAGTGCCAAGAAGACGCCACTTAGCATGCAGGAAAGTGGCATCACAAGGGAAGCAGAGAGGGAGAGTGGTCGAATCCCTCAAGCAGCATAAGAGGAGTATTATTTTTTGGCTCAGACAAGGGAGGCGGTTGGATGGTGATCAAACTCTGATGGAGAGAGGGAAGACTTGGTCAAATAATTTGAATAAGTGGTGGAGAGGCATTTGTGGAGTTTGAATTATTCAAACTGTTTCAAATGAGTGAATAAGAGTGAATGTAGGAGAAAAATATGGAATTTGGGGTTGGTAGGGATGTTGGCCGGTTGTGGAAGGCTTGTTAGGGGGTTGAATTCGGGTTAGTGTTAGCTAGGCTTGTGTGCCGAAACTTGCCTTGTTGCTTTTGGCATTTTCAGTTTTAGGGAGTGAAGGTGTGCCATTTTTGGGGTGCAATTTGGGTAGCTTAAACCTTGAAGGTGCCGAATGTCCATAACCCTTCTTATTTTCGGCAAGTAATCTTTTCTTAACAAGCATCACTTTTCTTCCATTTTCTCTCGAATCAAATCATCTTTTGGTTCCTAGCTGAATCCCTTCACAACATTTCGGTTTCCTGCTTTAACAACCCTCTCTTTCTTTTGTTTCATACTCATTCTACACTTCACTTCCCCTTAGCTGAACCCTCCTACCATATTCTCCTTTGCCAAGCCGAAATTCTCCCCCTCTACCATTTTCTTTTCTAGTTAAACATAAGAGTGGTGATTGGTGCCTTCTCCATTTCATTTTTCTTCCATTTGTTTCTTCTTAGCCGGACCTTCATCTCACTCCTTGGTGAATCATCTTTCTCTTCTATTTTATTTTCTACTCAGAGCTGAAACCTATCCCCCATTCCTCCTCTTTGAATTTTGTTTTTACTTTTCATTATAGTCGAATCTCCCCAAATCTCCTTTATGCGTTCATTTCTCTTCGTTCGTTCTTGTTTCAGTGGATTGCCGTCACTTATTCTTCTAACTTTCTCAAATCGGCTTTTTCTTGTTTGGTGGTAAGTATTCTTCTTCTTCATTCTCGATTCTTTCCCTTCTCTTGCTGGTTGTTAAACCGAAGACGTTAACTTAGTACTTTGATGCATTGGCCGAATGTAGGGGGCCTCGTCTTCGCATTCTTTTCTGCATCTGGCCAACGTTTGGAGGATCTTTGGGGGCAATCGGATTTGGCCGATTAAGGTAAGGGGGTTCTTACCAACTTGTTTGGCCGAAATGCCACTCCTTTTAATCTTTGTTGGAGAATCAATTCTAATATGGTGATTGTGTAGGGACTCCATCGATTTCTTTATCCAAGTCTATTAGCTTTCGGTTTCTGTCAATCTAGGTAAGAAACTTCTTCGTTTTGAGCGTATATTCTCATTTTCATTTTCTTCAATGCCTTAACCCGGTCTCCTGACCAAGATCTTTTTCATGGATTCGAATGTCAGCCAAGTAAGGGAGGGGGTTGGACTCGTAGTCCCTATCCCTAAGTTTAAAAAACGTGCGGTATCAGCAGTACGAGACTTTCCTCCGGGTTGTGGGCCGGCTTCGGAGCGGGATAGGCAGATCGCTGTTATCCTTGCGAGTGAGGGTGTCAACGAGATTGATAGTTTAGTTCTTTGCGTTTACAGGTGTGTAATTCCCACACCCTCATTGTATGTTATACTAAATATATGTGTTGTTGAAAGCCGAAAACGCAGTAATAGCTATTGTGTTACCCATAGAGGGTAGGAATCGTGACACCAGGTGAGTTATTCTCTGATTATGATGATAAGTATTGTCGTTGGCATGGATATGCATATGCTTTGAATATTTAAGTATGCTGATATATGTTGCATTATATGTTGCATTCATACCACTATGATTGTATGTTGCATGGACATGGGGATATGATAATGATGAAAGGGGCAGTGTTTTTGGTGGCTATGCCACATACTCCGGTTACGTTGTCACAATTATTTCGATGGCTATGCCACATACTTCGATGACGTTGTCACATGATATCAGTGGCTGTGCCACATATTTTGGCGATGAGCAGCTGACTGCAGCATGACTGCCATCTATGTTGTGTAGCGGTACGGGTCGATTGTAGAAATCCCTACTGGTGTGATTGGCAGGAACGGGTGGTGTATAGCAGATGGATACTTAGGCTGGGTTGGGTTTAAATCATTTTGCATTTGATATCTGCTATACTGTGCTGTGGGGCTAAGGCCCAATCCGATTTCGAGTGGGCATCGCCCAATGTGATTATGAAAAGGGGCTAAGGCTCAGATGGTAAATGAATGGGCTTGGCCCAGTGATGGTGCTTGGCGATTGCACACTGAGTCTTTTGACTCACTCTTTTTGCTTAACTTTTCGCAGGTAATACATAGTGCAATGGATTTGAGCCAGAGAGGACTATGAGGTGGCCATGCACGGTTTTATAAATTAAAACTTTACTTTTCTTTAATCTTTGGGATTCTGTTATGTAATAAGGCTGCTAATATGTTTGGTTTGTTTTAGTTGGAACTTTACACACTTTAATTGATAAGTTAATTGGTAGATGTTTTAAATAAAATGAAAATTAAGTTTTCTCAAAATTTAACCGATGAATTTACAATCGATAACAAGACAACAAAATTAAGTTATCTTAAAGTAACATCAAGCATTTTCAAATGTCACCTAAACACAAAGATTGGGCTACTTAAAAGAAAAAAATCCTTAAATGATTATTGAGTTTTAAAACGAACTACTAAATTTGGAGTTTTCAAAAAGGGTCTTCAAAAGGTTTTCCGAAGTTCGCGAAGTTTTATAAATTCTTCCCAAGTGACATACTAGATCTGGTCGTGGTGTTTGGGCCGGGTTTGGGGTGTTACAAATTTTGGTATCAGAGCCTGGTTTTAAAAGCTCGGCCATGGGTTTTGGGTTCAAAACATTTTTCGAAGTTGGTCTAAAAGTGATTTAGAAAATATATATATATGTATGCAAGTTTTCCTAGAAGCATGGCACCCGAGTCTCTGGCACCAAGTCCATACGGTAAGTTTTTCTGACTGAATTGGGTGAATTGCATGAAGTAGTTATATTGTGCTAAGAAAGCTAGGATTTAGGGACTCTACTCTAGAAATGGAAACCTTTAGGTATATATGTGTTTTGCGGAGAACTAGTTAAAACTCTATTCTCATAAAACTACTCATTAATAAACAGTGAAAAGAGATTCTAATGCATAAAATTTGTAATCAGATTAAAACGACTCGATAGACATGAGTGCTAGAGGACGTGGACGTGTTACATGCGGCCGTTGTAAAGGTCGGGGTGTCAAGGCTGAATCTCGGAGGCAAGGCATGAGCCGAAAGGCAAAGCGCCAACATCACCTGTGGCAGAAGCGGGATCTCAAGATAGAACTGGTGGGGATGATGCCCTGTCTCAAGCAATGATGCGTGTGTTGGAGCGAGTTACTGGGCAAAGCACTGGGGCTATATCTCGGAAGTCTATTCCTAAGCGACTTCGAGCAAACGGAGCTGAAATGTTTAGGGGTATTTATGGTGTGGCCCCAAATGTAGCTGAGTACTGGCTGGAGACAGCTGGATGATCTAGACTGCACGGCAAAGGAAAAACTGAAAGAAGCGGTGTCTCTTCTCCGGGACGAGGCATACCAGTGGTGGCTCACAATAAGAGAGGGTACTCCAGCGGATCGAATTGATTGGGATTTCTTCAAGACAGTATTCCAAGGGAAATACGTTGGGGCAAGTTATGTGGATGCTCAGAGGAAAGCATTCCTAAATCTGGTACAAGGGGGCAAATCTGTGGCTGAGTATGAGGCGAAATTTTTGCGCTTGAGCCGTTACGCTCTAGGAATAGTGGCGACTGACTATGAGCATTGTGTGCGGTTTAAAGATGGGCTGCGGGATGAGTTGAGAGTACTGATAGCTCCGCAGCGAGAGAGAGACTTTGCCGTTTTGGTTGAGAAAGCTAAAATAGCAGAGGAGGTAAAGCGGACTGAGAGACAAAATAGGGATAGAAATTGGGGTAAAAACAAGAGAAGTTTTGGGTCGTCGGATTCATCTGGGGGTTTTCAAAAAAGGCCTAGGTTTGAGGGGCTAGCTCGAGTTCCGACGCCTGCCAAGTGGGTCAGTTTCGACCATGTGCTCAGTGTGGGAAGATGCATCCGGAGGAATGTTGGAAAAGATCTAGGGGATGTTTCAAGTGTGGACCTAGGGACCATATGATTAGAGATTGTCCACAAGAGTTGGATAAGGTGCGGCCGTTAGGTTAGGGTTTTACTCAGTTCAGGAAAAGTGGGCAGCAACCGCCGAGAGGTCGTGGTCCGGTTGGAAGAGGGAATGGTTTTGGTCGGGGTCGTGGAACACCAGGCAGTTGTACCGGTAATGCGGATGCAAGACAGCCGGGCCTAGTCTATACAGCTCGTCGGTGAGAGGATAGCGACGCACCAGACGTCATAACCAGTACGTTTCTTATAGCTGATAAGCCATTTCTTGCTTTGATTGATATTGGATCGACCCACTCTTATGTTGCCTGTACTATATCTAAGACTTTAAGTATAAAATCTGAAATTGCTGCTAGAGAAACGACTGTGGTTACCCTATTAGGATAATCGGTAGTGGTGAACAAATTATTTAGGGATGTGCCTTTAGAAATTCAAGGAGTTTTGTTTCCGGCTAACTTGATGGAATTACTATTTGGACAGTTTAACCTCATTTTAGGCATGGATAGGCTGGTTAAACATCGTGCTAAATTAGATTGCGCGACTAAGTGAATGGTGTTGAGAACCCCAGAGGACAAAGAGGTGGTTGTGATAGGAGAAAGGAGGAATTATTTGTCTAACGTGGTTTCCGCATTAAGGGCTGTTAAGATGGTTCGGAAAGGGTGCAAGGCATTCCTAGCTTTTATTAGTACTTTGGATGCAAAAGAAGTGACTGTTAATGGGGTTAGAACAGTGAAGGAATTCGTGGATGTCCTTTCTGAAGAGCTTCCGGGGTTGCCTCCAGATCATGAAGTAGAGTTTGGAATTGAGCTACTTCCGGGTACGACTCCGATGTCCATCGCCCCTTATAGGATGGCGCCGAAGGAGCTGGTAGAACTTAAAGCTCAGATCCAGGAGCTGCTGGATCGTGGTTTTATTTGACCAAGTGTGTCTCCGTGGGGAGCGTTGGTGTTGTTCGTAAAGAAGACGGACGGGTCGATGCGTATGTGCATTGACTACCGCCAGTTGAATAAGTTGATGATTAGGAACAAGTACCCGCTACCGAGGATTGATGATCTGTTTGATCAGCTCAAAGGGGCTTCAGTTTTCTCGAAGATAGATTTGAGGTCAGGCTATCACCAGCTTAAGGTCAAGGAAGCGAATATTCATAAGACGGCGTTTCAAACTCGCTACGGTCACTATAAATTTTTAGTGATGCCGTTTGGGTTGATGAATGCACCAGCTGCATTTATGGATATGATGAACCATGTATTCCAACCCTATCTGGACCGGTTTGTTGTGGTGTTCATAGAAGACATCGTGGTATATTCCACGACGGAAGATGAGCATGATTCGCATCTTCGAGTGGTTCTGTAGATTTTAAGGGAGAAACAGCTGTACGCCAAATTAGGTAAGTGTGAATTTTGGTTGAAAGAAGTTACCTTTTTGGGTCATGTTGTATCTGCAGAGGGGATTAGGGTTGATCCCTAGAAAATTGAAGCTGTGTTGGACTGGAAACAGCCTAAGTCTATGGTGGAGATTCGAAGTTTCTTGGGATTGGCTGGGTACCACAGAAGGTTTGTTGAGGGATTCTCCTTGATTGCGGCGCCCTTAACTAAGTTGTTGCTGAAGGGAGTACCATTTGTTTGGACTGACAAACAGCAGGGAAGCTTTGAGAAGCTGAAGAGGATCTTAACGGAGGCTCCGATATTGATTCAACCCGAGGCAGGGAAGGAGTTCATAGTTTATTGCGATACTTCTCACACAGGGCTAGGGTGTGTGCTGATGCAAGAAGGGAAGGTAGTAGCGTATGCGTCTCGGCAGTTAAGACCACATGAGTTGAACTATCCCACCCAAGACTTAGAGCTAGCTGTGGTAGTATTTGCTCTGAAGATCTGGAGACAATACCTGCATGGGGAGAAGTCTATCATCTACACCGACCATAAGAGCCTGAAATATCTTCTTACCTAAAAAGTGTTGAATTTGAGGCAACAGAGGTGGACTGAGCTATTGAAGGACTACAACTGCTCGATTGAATACCATTCGGGTAAAGCTAACGTGGTGGGAGATGCGTTAAGTCGGAAGGTAATATTAGATTTGAGGGCGATGTTTGCCTATCTGAATCCGGGTAAAACTGAATCCTTCTTGCTTGGTGTAAGCGGTAACCCACTGACGAAATCCATGGTTATCCTTTCCCACTTCCACTGCGGAATCTTCACGGGCTGAAGCAACCCTGACGGCAACTGATGTTCAGCCTTGACCTGCTGGCAAGTCAGACACTTACCCACAAACTCAGTCACTTCCCTTTTCAAACCAGGCCACCAAAACTACTCTCTAAGATCCCTATACATCTTACTACCTCCAGAGTGCATAGCATATGGACTGCTATGTGCGTCCTGAAGAATCCTTTGCCTCAGCTCAACATCTTTAGGCATACAAGCTTTACCTTGAAAACATAGCACCCCATCACTAGACAAGTTGTAACCTTCCAAACCACCATTCTGCACTTGCAACCTCCGCGCACTAAGAACCTCATCCTCTAACTGTTTCTCTCTGATCTGCTCAACCCAAGTAGGCTTAACCTGCAACTCTGCCAGAATACTCCCGTCGTCATACAAACTCAAATGGGCAAACATCGCTCTTAAGTCCGAAACAACCTTACGGCTCAACGCGTCTGCCACCACGTTAGCCTTGCCCGGATGATACTCAATCGAACAGTCATAATCTTTCAGCAACTCAACCCATCTACGCTGCCTCAAATTCAAGTCCTTCTGAGTCAAAAGGTACTTCGGACTCTTATGATCTGTGTAGACTATCGATCTCTCTCCGTACAAGTAGTGCCTCCAAATCTTCAAAGCGAAGACTACGGCCGCTAGCTCCAAATCGTGCGTCAGATAGTTGACCTCATGTGGCCTCAGCTGCTGAGATGCGTAAGCCACAACCTTACCTTCCTGCATCAGCACACAACCCAATCCCGTATGCGATGCATCGCAATACACTGTGAATTCCTTGCCAGCCTCAGGTTGAATTAAAACCGGAGCTTCTGTTAGAGTCTTCTTAAGCTTGTCGAAACTTTCCTGCTGTTTCTCAGTCCAAACAAACGGAACCTCTTTCCTTAACAACTTGGTCATTGGCCCTGCGATCAACGAGAAACCTTCTACAAACCTTCGGTAGTATCTTGCCAAACCCAGGAAACTTCGAATCTCAGCCACGGACTTCGGCGGCTTCCAGTCCAAAACTGCCTCAATCTTCCGAGGATCCACTCTAATCCCCTCAGCTGACACCACATGACCCAAGAAAGTTACTTCTCTAAGCTAAAACTCGCACTTACTGAACTTAGCATAGAGCTGCTTTTCCCTCAAAGTCTATAGCACCACTCACAAATGCGCATCATGCTCTTCCTCTGTCCTTGAGTATACCAGGATATCGTCTATGAAAACCACTACGAACTGATCCAGATACTGCTGAAACACCCTATTCATCATATCCATGAATGATGCCGGTGCGTTAGTCAACCCGAACGGCATTACCAGAAATTCGTAGTGCCCATACCGAGTCCGAAACGCTGTCTTATGGATATCCGCTTCCTTTACCTTCAACTGGTGATACCCAGACCTCAAGTCGATCTTCGAGAATACCGCTGCACCCTTCAGCTGATCAAACAAGTCATCTATCCGTGGCAACGGATACTTGTTTTTAATCGTAAGCTTGTTCAATTGGCGGTAGTCTATACACATCCGCATCGTACCATCTTTCTTCTTGACAAAGAGTACCGGCGCACCCCACGGCGAAACACTTGGCCTGATAAAACCTCTGTCCAACAACTCCTGGATCTGAGCCTTAAGCTCCACCAATTCCTTTGGCGCCATCCTGTACGGAGCAATAGACACGGGCGCAGTTCCGGGTAACAGATCTATCCCGAACTCTACTTCACGGTCTGGCGGCAAACCCGGAAGCTCCTCAGGAAACACATCAGCAAATTCCTTAACTGTCCGAACTTTCGCTACAGTAGATTCCTTAGCCTCCAAGGCATACACATGAACCACCTACGCTTCACAGCCCTTCCTGACCATCTTCTCCACCTTCAGAGCAGATACCACATTTGATAAGTAATCCCTCCTATTACCTATCATAGCCACTTCATTACCCTCAACAGTCTTAAGGACCATGCGCTTAGCCGCGCAATCCAACCTCGCCTGGTACTTAACCAACCAGTCCATCCCAAGAATCAGATCGAACTCCCCAAACGGCAGTTCCATCAGATCAGCAGCAAACACTACCCCTTGGAGTTCTAGGGGTACATCTCTAAACAGTTTATCTACTACTACAGAGTGACCTAGATGGCTAATTACAGTCATCTGCCTAGAAGATATCTCGGAGTTTAAGTCCATGGTCTCTACTATACTACTAGCCACGTAAGAATGCGTCGAACCCACATCAATCAAAGCAGTAAATGGAGAACCAAAGATCAAAAATGTACCGGTTATGACGTCCGGTGCGTCGCCCTCCTCTCGGCGCCTCGCAGCATACACTAACCCAGGCTGTCTGGCCTCAGAACTACCTGCACCTCTGCCCGGTGCTCCACGGCCCCGACCAGAACCATTACCTCCTCGGCCATTACCACGACCTCTCTGCGGTGGCGGTCCATTAATCCTGAACTGAGTACGGCCCTGACTCTCAGACTGAATCCTGGCCAACTTACGCGGACAGTCCCTCACTCGATGCTCCAGAGAACCACACTCAAAACAACCTTTCCCACTGATCCAGCAGCCTCCCCAATGATATTTCCCACAATGGTTACATCGCGGCTGTCCCTGACTAGCAGCAACAAACCTACCAGAATGATTCGGCCCACTCTGCCTAGCCCTTTTCTGAGGATTACCCGCTGACCCAGAAGATCCAAAGCTCCTCTTATGCCTGTTCCTGTCCATGCCCTGCCTTACTGACTCCTTAACACCCTCGGCTACCTTAGCCTTCACATCCAAGACAGCAAACTCGCGCTCCTGCTGTGGAGCAATCAGCAACCTCAGTTCGTCTCTCAGACCATCCTCGAAACGAACACACCTCTCGTGCTCAGTAGCCACAATACCCCTCGCATACCGACTCAACTTCAAGAACTCGGCCTCGTACTCGAAAACAAACTTACTCCCCTGAACTAGCCTCAGGAATGTTTTTCGTTGCGCGTCGATGTAGCTAGCACCAATATACTTTTTCTGAAATGCAGCCCTGAAATAATCCCATGTCAGATCCTCTGCTGCCACACTGTCTCGAACCGTGAGCCACCACTGGTATGACTCATCCCGAAGAAGCGATACTATGCCCTTCAGCTTCTCCTCGGCCGTCAGGTCCAGATCATCCATGATCCGCTCTATTGCCTCCAGCCAATACTCAGCCGTGCTGGGAGCAACACCAGAAACACCTCGAAAGAATTCAGCCCCATTTGCCCGAAGTCGCTCAGGCACTGATTTCCTAGCTCCTGCGCCACCACCTACTCCAGCTACCCTTTCCAGAACTCGCAGCATCGCCTGTGACACTGCGTCATCCCCGGTCTGATCTTGAAACTCACCACCTCCAGCTGGTAGTGGTACCGGCATCTCATTCTCTGACCCCTGACCAGATCCTACGGGTTCAGAAACCGTCATCCTACCACGACCACGTCCACGACCACGTCCACCTCGAGCACTCATGACTAAACTTTCTACGTATCTGATTTAGAAGTTTTATGAATCAGTATTTATTCCACTGTTTTAAAGCAAAGTCTTATGAATATTCAAGAAGCTTTGTTTTCGCGAGTTCACAAAATCCTATCAGTTTCAGTTTCTAAAGTAATCCTACTATTGCTAACCATCCAATCACAGTACATCAAATCACAAGCAATAGTAAGGGGTACTTACTTGGGCGAACTGGTGCCGGAGACTCGGTGCCATGCCTTTCCAATCATGCTTTTAAAAACAAAACGATTAAAACAGACTTTTAAAACATTTTGGGCCTCAGGCCCACAGCCGAGCCTTTGAACTTGGCTCTGATACCACAATTTAACACCCCAAACCCGGTCAATACTCCACAACCGAATCTCGTATGTTACGGGAAAAACATTTTTGAGAGGATAGGTTTTCCGTTTAAAAGTTTGATAAAACCCTTTGATAAAAATTTTTATTACTTGCAGAAATCTTGGGCATGATTGTTTGAAAACTGATGTTTTGTTTAAAACTCAGAAATTTCGAAAACTTAATTGGTTATGAAGTTAAAACAAAACTATCTCATTTAGAAACTCAAGTTGTTTCTTATTGTTACTAAAACATTTTGACTTAATAGAAAATCGAGTTTAAGTTAGGAGAAAAACATTTGAGTTCCCTTTGTCTCAAATCATAATGTGATACCCGATGGTATAATTTAAAACATATCGCTTTGTGGTTTTGAAATCGTTGTCTTTCCAAGTTTTAGCAAATCTTAACCCAATTAATTTGTTAAGACATATTAAAAATCTCATTTAAGCATAACATAGGAAAACATAATTTTAAAGGCCATTTACAACCCAAATAAAACCAAATAGTAAGAAATAAGCTAAAGTACCAAATTTTATAAAGTTTGAGCAAGTCTTTATTTAAGCATGGCATGTGCACCTCGAGTCCATCCCGGCTCCATGTCCGCATCTAAGTGTCACCTGAAATGTCAAAGGAGAGGGTGAGTCGCAAGACTCAGTGCGTAAATCCCGCTCCCGATATTACAGCATGCTAACACACATCATATCATAGCAATATAATTAATGCACCCCAATCCTAACCATCCATATCACCTTTCTACCCCGTGTGGTACCAAACCACTGGTGGTGCCAAACCACTGGTGACCCAAAGTCACGATATCCATAAGTGTGGTGCCAAACCACTGGTGACCCAAAGTCACGAATAATCCAATGATGGGGCCAACCCATCGTGTGATACCAAATCACTAGCGACAATCCCGTATCTCTCAAGTGGGGCCAACCCACGGTGGTGTTAACCACAGGGACGAGTCGCAATGAGGTGCCAAACCTCTGGTGTCCCAAAGACACATGTGATACCAAATCACTGGTGACCGCAGTCACAAATCCGATGATGGGGCCAACCCATCGTGTGATACCAAATCACTGGCGTCAATCCCAAATAATCAACTGTGGGGCCAACCCACCGTGGTACTAAGCCACTGGGACGAGACGCTGAGGTGCCAAACCTCTGGTGACCCAAAGTCACAAAATATCACTGTGGTACCAAACCACTGGAGGTGCCAAACCTCTGGTGTCCCAAAGACACAGTGTCCCAAAGACACGGATATCATAATCCCCCTCCTCTCATATCACCCATACATGTCATACTAATGCATATCATGTGAATCATGTGAATCATGTAATCATGCTAACATGTTGGATGTCACCTCTCATATCACATATATCAGCAATCATGATGGCATGTACCATAAATTGAACTCATAATAGAATGGACTTACCCGGATCCGTACACATACCCCATTTGGGTACCAAATAATCCATCATACTGTTTTGGTTTTAACAAGGCAATCAGATTAATTAACAATATTACTAAGTAAGAAGTGTGTTAGGTTACACACCTGTTAGAACGCAGACTTTAATACCAAAAAGAATTGATCTAAGGCCCCCTTGATTACTCGCTCCTATAATCGACCAACAAGGAATTAGGCATCTATACCATTCGGCCAAAGATCTTAAACCAAAGGGGTCAATATCTGAACCTATACCTTATACTTGATTTGGTTTCCTACCAAATCCTGAACCAAGCAGTGGTTCCTCTGACAATCGGCCAAAACCTAACAAGAACACAGTTAATCCTTAATAACTTGACTTAAAGAACTAATCGATTAGTCTAAAAGAATTCACCCTTACCATCACTTACCAATCAACCAACAGAAGATGACGGCTCCTCTTGCTTGTTTCCACAACCCAAAGACCCTATAACGAAAAGATTAACACCTTTCCATAATTGCCATATACGGCCCTTAACCAAATCAAATCGATTTAAAACAAGAAAAAGAGAGAATGACCATTCGGCCACACCCTTACCTACCATCAACCGATTGCAACCAAGCACCCAACAACAGCCAATATTCGGTCAACAAAACACTAGGAGAAGGGAGAAATTCGGTCAACACCCTAAGCAAAAGAAAAAGAGAATTCGGCTAAAGACTTTTGGAAAAGAGGAAAATATAAGATGGATAAAGAGAAAGTACAAGTTTCGCCTTACTCACACAAATGAACAAAAAGAAGAAGTGGGAGAGAAGAGAATATTCATCCACACACACTAACTCAAGAGAGCAAAGCAATTTCGGCACAATTGTTTCAAAAGGAGAAAAATATGAGAGAAAACAAAATGAAGTTTCGGTTGGCTATTGACAAAGGAGAGAATTTGGTTTACCAAAATGGTGACCGAAAATACTAAGAAAATTTGCCAAAAGAATTTCGGCACCACCTTTCCTACTCACTTACCAAAACCGGCCACCCTCTCCCCCAACTCCCCAACATTCGGCCACAACTCCCCCAATTACTCCAAGCCAAACATTTCAAACTAGTTGAACTAGTCTCCCTCCTACATTCACTCTCCACCCTCCATTTGAAAGAGTTGACAAATTCCATGGTAGAGTTTGAACTACCAACAACTCTCCCTCCCATGCCGTCAAAATGGAAGCCAAAATGGGGAATTTCGCAGCTCGAACTCAGGACCTCTCCCACCTGTGAATGACGCCAACCACAAGCCCTTAGTGGCGCATGCTTTGCCACTTTGCTAGCCCATCACTTGTGCTCAAAAACACCAAATAAAATACATAAGCCCCAGCTCCTTCAGCTCCTCTCCCATAAGGCTTAAAACTAAAATTTTCCTACCTACTCAGGCTTACTCCTAGCCTACAACTAAGCCCCTAAAACATCAAAACAACCACATAGAAAGCCGATAACATGCAAACAATGTCACAACAAAAATAGCCCCCTAACCCGGGATATTACAGTCGATAAATACTACGACGAACTGATCCAAGTACGGCTGAAACATCCGGTTCATCATATCCATAAACGCTGCCGGTCGTTCGTCAATCCAAACGGCATAACCAAGAATTCATTTTGCCCATATCGAGTACGAAACGCCGTCTTATGGATATCTGCCTCCTTTACCTTAAGTTGGTGATACCCCGACCTTAAATCTATGTTGGAAAAGACTGATGCTCCCTTAAGCTGGTCGAACAAGTCATCTATCCTAGGCAAAGGATACTTTTTCTTAATCGTCAATTTATTCAACTGACGATAATCTATGCACATTCGCATCGACCCGTCCTTCTTCTTAACAAAAAGTACCGGCGCTCCTCACAAAGACACACTTGGCCGAATAAAACCCCGATCCAGCAACTCCTAAATCTGCGCTTTCAACTCCACCAATTCCTTTGGCGCCATCCTATATGGAGCAATAGACACTGGTGCTGTTCCCGGTAAAAGATCTATACCGAACTCCACTTCACGATCCGGGGGTAAACCCGGGAGCTCTTCTGGAAAAACATCAATAAACTCTTTCACCGTTCGAACACCTCTTATGGCCGGTTCCTTACTTTCCAAAGCACTAACGTAGACCACATACGCTTCACATCCTTTCTTTACCATCTTTTCCGCCTTCAGCGCGGACACTACATTAAGTAGGTAATTCCTTCTCTCTCCTATCATCACCACCTTTTCACCCTCAACCGATTTTAGCACCATGCGCTTAGCTGCACAGTCCAGTTCTGCTTGGTACCTTACCAACCAATCCATTCCTAGGATTAAATCGAACTCCCCAAGGGGTAGTTCCATCAAATCCGCTTGAAACACAACCCCTTGATGTTCTAGGGGTACTTCCCTATACAGTTTATCCACCACCACAGAGTGTCCTAGAGGGCTAACTACCGTCATCTTCCTAGCAGCAGTCTCACTAACTAAGTTCAAAGTTGCCACTATACTACTAGCAACATATGAGTGTGTTGAACCAACATCAATTAAAGCAATGTAAGGCAACCCAAAAATTATAAACGTGCCGGTTATAACGTCCGGTGCGTCACCCTCCTCTCGACATTTGGCTGCATAGACCAACCCAGGCTGTCTAGCATCAGCACCTCCAGCACCTCGGCCAGGTGCTCCTCGGCCTCGCTCGTTACCATTACCATTACCACCCCTAACTGCACCTCGACCCCCCTGTGGTTGCTGACCATCCCTCCTGAATTGACCGCATCCTTGACCCTCAGCTTGAGTCCTAGCTAACTTCCGCGGACAATCCCTTACCCGGTGCTCCACTGACCCGCACTCAAAGCACCCTCTATTACCAGCCAAACACTCTCCTGAATGGGACTTCCCGCATCTAGCACACTAAGGTGGCCACTGAGCAGCAGCAGGCTTTGCGGCTCTATCCGGTCCACCAAATCTAGCCCACTTCTGTGAACTTCCAGCAGACCCTGATGGCCCAAAACTCCTTTTATCCTTACTTCTGTCCTGATTCTGCCTCTCAGTTCGCTTCACCTCCTCAGCTACCTTAGCCTTTTCCACGAGAACGGCAAATTCCCTTTCACACTGAGGTGTAATTAACACCCGCAGCTCATCTCATAACCCGTCCTCGAACCTAACACAGCGCTCATGTTCTGTAGCCACCATACCCCGAGCATACCTACTCAACCTCAAGAATTCAGCTTCGTACTCGGGTACCGACTTATTCCCCTGAACCAAGTTCAAGAACGCCCTACGTTGTGCATCAGTATACCCAGCTCCCACATACTTCCTCTGATAGGCTGCCTTAAAATAATCCCAGGTGATATCATCGGCCACTACACCATCCCTAACCGTGAGCCACCACTGATACGACTCATCTCGGAGGAGAGACACTCCCTTTAACTTCTCCTCAGCTGAGAAGTCCAAATCATCCATTATACGTTCGGTCGCCTCTAACCAGTACTCAGCCGTGTTGGGAGCCACTCCAGAAACTTCCCTAAACACTTCTGCTCCGTTAGCCCGGAGTCGCTCAGCCACGGATTTTCGGGCTCCTACACCCGCGCCTGCCCCGGCAACTCGTTCCAAAACTCACAGTACAGCCTGAGATACGGCATCGTTACCACCAGTCTGATCCTGAAACTCAGCTTCTACCGCCGGTAGATCCGACATCACATTTTTGGACCCATGGCCAGACCCTACTGCCTCCGACAAGGTCATCCTACCCCTACCACGGCCACGCGGCGGACGTCCACGACCTCGTGTACTCATGCTTCTCGTTCGCGTTTATCTGGTTAAGAGTTTTATATATTATTAATTCTATTCACTTTTTATCCACGAACAATTTTATGAGAAAAAGTTTTGAAAGTGATTCTTTCGCATGCGAATCTATCTTAAAGTTTCAGTTCCAAAATTATCTCATAGTTCTAAGTACATACATCACACCAACAACATCCACAGACCACATTCAACGTGTAGGGGTATTTTTGTCATTTTTCTACCGGGGGTATTTTCGTAATTTTAACCTACAGGGGTATTTTCGTAAATTTCAAAATATGGTCTCGGGTGATTTTGTGAAATAAGGGTATTTTGGTAATTTTGCGAAGCAGAGGTAATTTGGTAATTTTGCAACTCAGGGGTATTTCGGTAATTTTGCAAGTCAGGGGTAATTTAGTAATTGTACAAACCAGGGGTACCTTGGTCATTTTTTTTTTCAAATCTAAGGTAGTTTTTACAAATCCAGAGGTGATTTCAAAACTAGGGTTTTTACAAAACAGTGTGGCTGGTCCCTTTCGGGTTTTATTTATAAGATTTAGCCCACGAACAAGTCCTCTCGGTTAGGGCGAATAGTCACTACGCACCAGGTAGGATTCTAGTGAAAAAGAGGTGAGTCACTAGGACTGCTTAAAAACCAAGCTTTCCCTGAATCCATTCCTAGACATGCATATGCCTAGTGCCACACCCTGTCATAGCTAAAGTGAACAATCACTATGCACCAGGTAAGATTCCAGTGAAGAGGAGGTGAGTCACTCGGACTGCTTAAATACCAAGCTCTTCCGGATCTACTCCTAGACATGCATATGCTTGTTGCCACACTTTAGTCTTGTGACTCATTTACAGGTTTTATTTAATGAAGTTAAGTCTTATGGATTTGAAGAGTGGTTTGTCTAAGCCTAGAGTCCATGAGTACTATCATGCTTAACTACGCCTAAAGCCCACAAAGCCCAACAATTATATCACAACAAAAGTTAGGGTACTTACCTGGCTGGATCGGCGCTGGAGACTCAGGTGCCATGCTTCCCGGAAGAAAAATAATCATTTCTCAAACTTTTAAAACATATTTTGGGCCCTAAGCCCACAACTGAGCTTTTGAACCGGGCTCTGATACCAAAATGTAACACCCCAAACTCGGTTAAAATGTTACAACCGAATCTGGCGTGCCACGGGGAGAAAATGTTTGCAAATCAATTTGTCAATTTTGCTTAAGGAGAAAACTTTTGAATAATTTTAGAGAAAGCGAATTTGAATCTTGCGGTGTTCAAAACGTGTTAAATCTTGTTTTCAGAAAGCTTAGTTGCTTATTTGTTACTTCATATTTATTACTTAATCTGTGAGCATTTCAGAAAACACATACTTATCGGGGTTTTAAAAAGAAACAACCAATTCATATTTACCAAGTACGCCTATCGAAGGTTATAAAAACAACCAAATAAAACATCCAAAAATAAAAGTTAGGCGGCCCTATTACAACGCTGAAATCCCAAATTAAAGGAAATAACTAAGTCCGAAAAGAAATCTTTGTAATAAATAAATGCTGAGCATGGCCACCTCGAGTCCACTCGGGCTCCATATCCACGATCTAATTCTGATCTGCAAAATGTAAAGGAAGGGGTGAGTCACCGAGACTTAGTGTATAAATCCCCATCCCAAAAGAAATTATGCTCTTACATAAATTCATACATTAATATGCAAGTCATGCAACCCATCCAACCTAGTATCCATCCGAGTCTCCCAAATCTACCCCTTGTGGTACCAAACCACTGGTGGTGCCAAACCACTGGTAACCGAAGTTACAAATATATCATATGTGGTACCAAATCACTGGTGGTGCCAAACCACTGAGACTTAGTCACAATTTTTGTAATATGTGGGGCCAACCCACTGTGTGATACCAAATCACTGGTGACAGTCTGATAGATCATACTTCCCCCTCCTCTCATCACCCATAACACATATTTATGGTAACGACATTAGTATGATGTGTTTAACATACCAAATTATGTATACAGAATAACATGCTTTCATAGATCACAAACAACGCGAGTAATAATAACAACTTACCCGGCATCCATGCTTTTACCCACAAGGGTATTTTAGTAACCATAGCCGTCATCCCGGTTTTAAACATCACACAACATTAACATATTAAGTGAGAAAGTGTGTAAGAGTTACACACCTGATTTTCGTACTAACGCTTTTACTGCCTCTACGCTACTGTCACTCAAGACTACCACTATCGGCCTACGGTCTACTTCCGATGTCGGCCCACACCACAATGGCCAATCTCGCACTCCCGATACTGCTCATTTCTTGTACTTTGGCGTTGGATTTACGGATCCAACCCCTACTGCTTGTCTATTATTATCGTCCATAATAACTCTTTAGTCACTAAACCTAATGTAAATGGTGAGATCTAATTAATTAAATACTTATAGCACTAAATCGCAACCTTACCTAAACTGTCGGATCCCGAAAGTCTTCAAGAAGATGTCTCCACCAACCTCCCTACATTCGACCAACACCCAAGTATTAAACCAATCCTTTACACGCAATCAAATGAGTACCAATCACATTCGGCCAAAGTCAAAAGAACAAGAAAGGCCAATCGACCGAACCTACCATTACCTACCTTCGGCTTTTCACCAAATCGGCATAGGAGACCTTTAATGAGACAGATTCGGCTACTAGAAGCAGAGAGGGAAAGTTGACAGGGCCTTTGAACAGACGATTTGGATTAGAACTCGATAGATATAAAGAAATCACAGAGAAGAGAAATCCCGAAACTCACCAGATTACAGAGGAGTGTTCGGCTTATGGTGCACCTTCGGGAAAAGAACCCTCTCTTATAGATTCGGCTATGGAGGAAGATGATCAAAGGGGATTGGGTTTTTTCAAAATTGAAGAGAAGAAGAAAGTGTTGGAAAGTGGCGGCAAAGAAAAGAAAAAAGAGTTTGAGACAAAAGGAGGAGAGGATTTTCGGCTAGCAAAGTAGATGAATGAAAAAAAATGAAAGAAGGATGAGTACTTTGGCTACAAAATCCAGCTACACAAGCACACACCTCAGAGTTGGAGTTTCGGCCAACTCTCCCCTCTCCTGATAACCTTTATCCCTTATCTTATCCATCTATCATCACATCCCTTATCCAATTCTTCCCAATTATCATCATTTATCACTAAAAATAAAAGAATGTAAGCTCCTAAATTGTAGCCATTGTGCCGTCCACCCTTTCCCCTAGGAGTGCCGAATTTTACCCATCAATTTGGGCCCCAAGCGGCCAAACTAGGCCCAATTCCTCCCCCTTGTGACGCCACCTTAATACCCATCTAAAGCACTTCCAATTTTTGGGCCACAAGCCCAGCTTGCTACTAAACATAATAATTTAAACTAAAAATACTACTAACTCTCTTTTTAAACAATTTAACTCTAATTTAAGCCCAAACCTGAGCCCAATCCACACCTCAAAGTCTTCACCTACTAACTTAGCCATGCAACAACCCCAAATGCATAGACCCACAAAATCAGGATATTACAACCTCCCATCTTCCTATCATCGAGGGCGAACTTCTTCAGCACAAAAGGACGGAGTTAAGAACAGCACGGCAATACCCAACCAAGGACTATTCTGGAAGAAATTATTGCCAGAAATCCTACTCAATGCGGCCTTTGAGACGGAGAGAAGAAAGTTACGAGCTTGATTCTCTTCAAGGCGACGGACAGGAAAGCACAAGTTATTCGACGTATGATTCAAAGAAGTCCTACACGGAGTATTCTTCCCGATGCAATTATCATGATTCATCTGTAAATAATTTTTCTTCTTTTGGAAATTCTTATTATTATGAATCTTTTGTAACTTCGTGTAATAGAAACAAAGAAAAAGAAAAAGAAAAAGAAAAAGAAAGAAAAGAGGCAAGAAAGAGAGAAAATGAGCAAGTTTTTAGAAAGCTTGAAAAGGCCATTGAGAAGATCATTGAAAAAGAACAAGAAAAAGAGAGAGAAAACAAAAAAGTGTGTGAACAAGAAACGAGAAAACGAGATGAGCAAGTAGAAGTGAGTGCTGATTTAACTAACTCATTTGAAGTTTGTTCTTCTTCCGCTTCTTCATTTCAGGTTCCCTACGTATCACACCAGAACCTACAACTTCAATACCTTCCGGAAGAGCGACGTATTTCTTTGATTGAAAGAGGTAACGTTGAAGGTGAAGTTGAACCCCACGAGCCGAAAGGTAAGCGAGGTAAGGAAATTTTAATAACCAAGTCGCAGAAATTCGATTTGACATTTGTCAATGAAATCTTTGGTGACTTAGTTTCTAAAAGTTTTCCTTATTTTCATCCGATCAATTTTTGCTCGTTACATATGGTTGATATTTTTTGTTCTTCTCGACAAAACCCAATGATTTTGCAAAATGACAAGTTTTCACAAAAATCAAATAAATTGTTCAAATACAGTGATTTAATGAATCAATTTTTGTCTCTTGAAAAATCGTTGAATTTGTGCAATTTTGTTTTGACGAGTACAAAGAGTTTTGTACATATGATGTCGTGTATGGAAAATTCTTTTTGGTTTAACATGTTTGATTTAACAAAACCATTGATACATTTTGACTTAGATAATCAAACGCATATTTTTAAACTGGGAATATGTTTTGTATCATTCGGTATATTTTGTGGAAAAATCAAGTCTCAACAATTGTGTGTGAGAAACTCCCATCGATTCGATACTTGGTTTCTGAATAAGGTAACGAATTCTGTCAACCTTGTTTGCAAATTTTATTCATTCCTTAAGCAAATTTTGTGTTTGTACATGCAATTCATGTACATGGAGTCCCCATTTTGTTTGAAAAATGTTGATTCGCGAATAAAGCATCAACTACATTACATGCCCGAGGAGAGAGGGTTCGTCTTGATCAAGCAAGGTAAATTCGATCTTCGAGTTTCAACTTGTGAGGACAAGCAAGGTAAGAACGGTCTCTGTCTTTTTGCATCTAAAGGTAAGTCTTCTGAAATAGTTGATATAATTTTGCTCTCTTCGGATGATGACATGCATTATTTTGATCAGCTACCTTTTGTAAAGCAATTAGATCATAATATGCTCAGCCATTCCAATTTTCTTCTTTATGATCTATTTATTTTAAAAGAAGACAAAAAGAATTTTGTGTTTGATAATTTTTATTCATGTGCGAATACAGAGCAAGGTTTGAATGCTCAATTTCAAGTGCCATATGCGTTTTCTTCATTACTTGCTCTTGACGATTATATCTATCATTTGATGTGTTATTCGCATGTTTATCTTGTCTTGTGGAATCCAATTAGATCGTATGCATACTTTAAAACTTATCCACTTTTGTTCCAAAATTTTGACAAGGCTTTGATCCTTTTGTATGATAAAGTTCTTATGCCTGTCCGCATGCTATTTATTTACTTGGTGTTGTTTTTATTCAGGTTACAAGTATGTTTAAAACATTGCTTGCTACTTCTTGAATTTTCTGTTCAGGTATTGCTATTATCATCCTTCCCGTTTGATCGAGGAAAGACGAACAAGGAGTTTTGTTCGAACAACCAACGAGTCGATTCGAGGACAAATCGTCTTGAAGAGGGAGGGGGTGATACGAGCACGCCCGGGGCACCAACGATTTTTTCTAATTTGTGGAGCTCGTTATTAGCTCACTCCTATCTCATTTTAATTAATTAATTGTTGGAATAAAAATTAATTAACTTAGTTTAAGTTAATTAAATAATTTAGCTTGATATGTCCTAGTTATTACGTGTCTTAATATGTTTGTGTTAGTCATAGCCAAATTTAATATGTCTTGTTTAAGACTTTATTAAATTTGTTTTAATTTAGTTTATGAAATAATTAGGGTGTCTAAGTTTTTTATTAATATTTGTTTCGGCTAAACATGCACCTGAATTAAATTGGTTCTCGTATTTTTCTTTGAAGGTAGATTGACCGTGGGATAACAAGCTATGGATACATTCCCAAACAAACACCCTTGGCCGAATATTGAGGATAGGAATATGGCAAAAAAAAAAAAAGGGAAATTAAGAATTAAACATGGGGTTGGATTTTAAAACTTAAGTGGATGCATGGTTGGGACGGCATGAAAGATTGATGAATGGAAGCAAAGCACAAGTGACATTAAAATAACAAAGTGGAGCCACGAGGGATCAAAATAATGTGACTACAAAGGGATGTTGGACGGCATGGCTTTGGAATGAACATGGTTTTGGGATGAATAAAATACTTAGTGAATTGATTGGAGCCTTAAAAAAAAAACATGTGATGCATAGTGGAACAATTGAATAATGTTTTGTTTTGAGGGAATATACACTTGGACGGCACAAGGTGGAATATTAATGGAAGAATAAACAATTCATGGTCTTGAAAGATGAAAGAAGAGCATGTGGGTGAATTAAATAATTGAAAGGCTCTTCATGGCATGATAGCATTGGACGGCAAATGGGAAGCATAAATGGAGCCTTGAATTAAATAAACACAAGGATAGAGCATAATGGATGGAATTAAATAATACAAAGCAAGCCATGAAGGCATTATGAGCATGGACGGCAACTTGTGGTGAATGATTAAAAAAACAATGTGCAATTGCTTAGTGGGATATAGGCTTGGACGGCATTAGGAGTACAGGGTTTGATAATCCTTGAATTAAAAAAAATGATTTGATGAAGGCATATATGGAAGCATGCGTGAACTTGTACAAGATATAAGGGCCATATTATTTTAATAAGCTTGGACGGCATGAAGAATATTTCAAAGGAATTGGAGCATGAAATGCATGGAAGATAATGGTGGGATGACAATGCCATTTCTTTTGATTAATTTTTCATATCTTGGACAGCAAATTGAAGGCACCCATGTGATTAAACATTTGAAGATAAGACACTTTCAAGCTTGGTATTTTGGTCATTCGGCTACCTAGTTTTTAGGCTATAAATATTTTGCTATTTACATTTGTAGAGGGAGGATTTCTATGAATGAAATTTTATGAACTTTGTTCATTTGAGTGAGTTTATCTCCTCTTCGTTTTCGTACAAGTTTCGTTAGACTTATCAAGCTTGCTTGTGGCGTCTTCGACTTGTTTGAACTTATCACTAAATTTTGTTTGGTGTGGCGTTCATCAACCTATCTTCATCTATCCACCTTAACGATATAAGAAACGGGGTGACACTGTTATATAGTGTTGAATCTTTCTTAAGTTAAGTTCGTATTTCCATTTCCATCATCGATTCCATTTATCCACCTTAAACATTATAGAACCCGGGGTGACACTCTTTAGTGTTGAATCGCTTCTTGTTTAAGTTCTTTTATCCATCTCCATTAAATTATCCTTTATCTATTTTATTTTTTTATTTTGTTCCACCAAACCGAACCATCCCCTATTTTATTCACTTAAGCTTCCGCAAACTCATTTATATTTTCTGACTAGTTTCCAAAGGCTTGATTCCTCCTCGTAGACGATTGGGCAACCCGCATACGTTTCGACTCATCCCGAGCCAGTTCGTATCATGATAAATACAGTGGCATCTCACACAGCCTACCTACACTCACTTAATTACAGTGTTCATCTGTAATTTCCTCACTTTCTATTATTTCAATATATATATCAACAATATTCATTCAATTTTCACATAACACCTCAATATGTAAAAACATAAGAAAAAAGGATGTATTATTTACATATAAACTTACCTCGATACAAAATGTGTCAATTTTTAATTTAATCTGAAACCTTGCCTTTTCCTCGGTCAAGGTTGATTCCACGTTCTTCTTGAACTATAATGATATATTTAACTTATGAATCACTACATTATTCAAATCAATACAAAATTCACAAAATTACCGTTTTGCCCTTAAACTTTCACAAAATTACTATTTTACCCTTAGGCTCGTAAAATAAAATGTGTTCATTTTTCACACACCCAAGTGTAGTCAATTCATATTCCCTCTTATAGTAACTCAAGAATTCAATTAATACACACATTTACCACTTATTTTACAACCTTTACAAAAAGGTCCCTTTAGGTGTTTTCATGGAAACACCTTTCACAAAAGTTGTGTATTTAACACCCAAGATTCATTTTCTTCCATAAAATTTCAGAGATCAACATAAATATTCACATGGCAAAACCCTAGAATCTCAACCATTATGCAAAATAGTCCCCTCATTAGCTAGATTATGCTACAAGGGCCACAAAAGTACAAAAATTATCAAGAAAAACCACCAAAATCACTTACTTGTAGGGAGGATAAGTTGCTGAAAATTTCAAGCTTCCAAACCCCTATTCTTGCTGGTATATTCAGTGGTAGAGGAAAATGAAGAAGGATGATATCATTTTCTTTTTATTTTATCTTATTACTCAATTAAGTCACCAAACTTTAGCTAACCATTGACCATTCTCATCTTTGTCTCTATGGCCGGCCAACACTCTCCCAATGGCCTAATTGCACATTAAGGACTTCCAATTTAATATTATATAGCTATTTGACACCTCTAGCTTGTAAAATAAAATTTTTCACTTTATGTGATTTGGTCCTTTTTTGCAATTAAGCATACAATCACTAAAATTAATTCACCAAAATTTTCATGCACTCATATAATCATGTTATAACACATAAAATAATATTAAAAATAATTTCTCTGACCTTGAATTAGTGGTTCCAAAACCACTATTCTGACTAGCCTGAAAATCGGGTTGTTACAACTCTCCCCCTTTAGGGATTTTTGTCCCTGAAAATCTTACCGATAAAGAGGTTTGGGTACTGTTCTCTCATGGCTTCTTCTGGTTCCCACGTAGCCTCTTCTACACCATGTTTTTGCCACAACAGTTTCACTAAGGCTATACTTTTGTTCCTCAACTGTTTAACCTCTTGATCCAAAATATTAATTGGTTCCTCTTCATAGGTCATATCTAGTCGTATCTCAATTTTGGTCGGAGGAATCACATGCGAAGGATCGAAACGATATCGTCACAACATCACACATGAAACACGTTGTGTATTCTCTCTAACTCCACCAGCAAAGCTAACCGGTAAGCTACTGGTCCAATCCTTTCAATAACCTCATACGGCCCTATGAATCGCAGACTCAATTTACCCTTTCGACCAAATCTCAATTTCTTTCCTTTTTAAATTCGCGTATGACTTTTATCGATCGGAGGCAGCTTTCAGCCTATCACGGATCACTTTCACTTTCTCTTCGGTTTCCTTAACCAAATCAACCCCATGAATTTGCTTTTCACTAAGCTCGGTCCAATACAAAGGAGTTCGACACTTGCATCCATATAATGCTTTGTACGGTGCCATCTGTATACTCGACTGATAACTGTTGTTACAGGAAAATTCGACCAAAGGTAGATTTTTTTCCCAACTACCTTCGAATTCTAAAACACAGCATAGGAGCATATCTTCAAGAACTTGAATCACTTTTTTGGATTGACCATCAGTTTGCGGGTGGAACGCTGTACTAAAATTTAATTTCGTACCCAAGGCTTCTTGCAAGTTTTTCCAAAACCTCAAAGTAAACCTCGAATCTCTATCTAAAATAATGGACATAGGCATCCCATGTAATCTCACAATTTCGATAATATATAGCTCAACCAACTTATCAAGTGAGTAATCAACACGTACAGGTATAAAGTGAGCCGATTTCGTTAATCTATCAACAATAACCCACACAGGATCTTTCTTTTTCGGAGTCGTAAGGAACCCCATTACACTTTGTAACAAACTCGGAGATGTCTCTTTTCATACCCGGCCACCAATACAACTTTTTCAAATCTTTATACTTTTTTGTACTGCCCGGATGTACTGACAAACAACCATTGTGTGCCTCATGTAAATTTTTTTGAATCAGCTCATCATCTTTTGGTACACAAACTCTATCACGAAACATTACACAATCATCTGAACCAACCTAAAAATCAGAGTCATTTCCTGATTCACACTAAGCTCTCTTAACTTACATTTCACTATCATTCCTTTGAGCTTCACAAACTTGCTGAAGAAATAATGGTCTAGCCCTCAACTCAGCCAATATAGAACCATCATCAGACAATGCCAAACTCGTACTCATAGCTATCAAAGCATACAAGGATTTCCTGCTCAAGGCATCTGCGACAACATTCACTTTCCCTGGGTGATAATCAATCACCAGCTCATAATCTTTCAATAATTCGAGCCACCTCCGTTGACACAAATTCAAGTCCTTTTGGTTCATCAGGTACTTCAAACTTTTGTGATCGGTAAAGATTCGGCATTTCTCACCATACAAATAATGACGCCAAATCTTCAAAGCAAAGACGATGGCAACCAATTCCAAATCGTGCGCCGGATAATTCTTTTCATGTGGTTTTAGCTGTTTCGAGGCATGAGCTACTACTTTGCCCTCTTGCATCAATACACAACCAAAGCCATTCATTGACGCATGACTATAGATTACAAACTCCTTTCCCGGCTCAAGTTGTACCAAAAATGAAGCTTCAGTCAACAATGCCTTCAGTTTCTCAAAACTCTGTTGGCACCTCTCTGTCCATTCGAACTTGACATCCTTATGTAGCAATCTCGTCATCGGTGTAGCAATCATGGAGAACCCTTTAAAGAACCGTCTGTAGTAACCAGCTAAGCCCAAAAAGCTCCTAATCTCTGAAATATTCCTCAGTGGTTTCCACTCAACAATAGTCGAGATCTTACTCTGATCAACTCTAATTCCATCATCCGACACGATGTGTCCTAAGAATCCGACCTCTCGAAGCCAAAACTCACTTTTGCTAAACTTAGCATACAACTGCTTATCTCTTAAGTTCTGCAAAATAGTTTTCAAATGCTCCATCTGCTCACTCTCATCCCGAGAATAAATTAATATATCATCAATGAAAACAACTACAAACTTATCCAAGTATGGTCGGAAAATACGGTTCATTAAATCCATAAATACAGCAAGAGCATTCATTAAGCCAAAGGGCGTAATAAGGAACTCGTAATGGCCATACCTCGTCCAAAATGTAGCTTTCAGTACATCTTGCTCCTTAACTCTCAACTGGTAATAGCTAGACCTCAGGTCTTCTTAGAAAACACTGTGGCTCCCTTCAATTGGTCAAACAAATCATCGATCCTTGGCAATGGGTACTTGTTCTTTACGATTACCTTATTAGGCTGCCGATAATCTATACATAACCTCATAGAACCATCTTTCTTTTTCACAAAAAGTATTGGGGCACCCCACGGAGAATAGCTCGGTCTTGCAAAACCTTTATCAGTCAACTCTTGTAACTGAACCTTCAATTCTTTTAACTCCAACAGTGCCATCCTATACGGGGCAACTGAAATAGGTGCTATACCAGGTACCAACTCAATACTGGACTCAACCTCCCTGGCTAGAGGAAATCCAGGTAACTCTTTCGGAAACACGTCCAGATACTCGCATACCATAGGAACTGATTCAATCTTTACTTTCGACTCTTGGGTATTTAACACAAATGCAAGATATGACTCATACCCTTTTCTCATGTATTTCTCAGCAGTTATAGAAGAAACCAATACAGGTAAGCTATCCAGTTCTCCTGATTCAACCCGAATAATATCCTCATTTTTACTTTTTAGTTCAATAACTTACTACCAAAATTTACTAACACATTATGAACAGTTAACCAATCCATCCTAAGAATTAGGTCAAATTCATCAAACGGTAGTAACATGAGGTTAGCCAGAAAACAATGACCTCTAATTATCAAGGGACAATTTCTACACACTTTGTCAACTAGCACATGCTTGCCTAATTCTGTAGACTCAACAAGCATACTCATGCTAGACACCGATTTCATTCAAATATAGGAATGGGTAGATCCCAGATCAATCAAAGCAACAACAGAGATATCATGAAAAGAAAAAGTACTCGTAATCACATTTGGGGATGATGCCTCTTCGTGAGAGCAGATGGCATAAGTCCTTGGAGGAGCTTTACCCTCTGATCTCATAGTGGAATCTCTAGGCATATCTTTACTGCTCACCCCACTTCCCGGGTTCTTCTGTGGTCTACCTCTCGAAGGAGCATTACTCGTTCGCACATCTTGCTTTATGTCTTTCTCATCCATCTCAAGAAAGTCTTTGATAAAATGTTCTTGAGAACCACACTTGTAGCAAGCTTAGTTGTTTCCCCAACATTCTCCAATATGCTATCTGCCACAACTCTGACACTTGAGTTTATTAAACTTCACATTACCCACACTTGCCAACGAGGTGGCTTGAACCCTAGAGTCCGAATATGTCTTACCACAATCTCGGTGTGAATACACAGATGAAATGGTCATTCAAGGATTTGTTTCCTCGGACCTCTTTGATTAAGATTGGAATGACTTACTCATCGGCCTCTTCCTTGCATATCGGGTCTCAATCATAGCCTTTCTTTTTCCTTTGGCCAATTCATCGGCCTTGCAAGCTCTCTCTACTAACACAACAAATTCTTTCAATTCTATAGTACCAACAAACAACTAGATATCCTCATTTAATATTCTCATTTAATCTATCCTCAAACCTTTTGTACATGATGGCTTCAGTGGATACGCACTCCTGAGCGTATTTGCTGAGCCTCACGAACTCACGCTCATACTCCGTTACTGTCATTCAGCCTTGTTTCATGTAACGCCTAAAAAATTCATGTTTTGATTTTATGTGTTTTGACTTGAATAATGGACTGTTTGAGTTGTTTAGGAGTGGTTGAGAGTCTCTGAGAAACTCTGGGTTCGATCCTTATCTTTAGCAAAAATTTGTTTTTTCTTAATTAAGGGGTTGAGCATTAGCAGGCACGCTTTATAAGTAATTGTAGGGGAAATGAGACACAAATGAGTTGGTGGCCTAGTGGTGATAGCATGTAATGGCTGATGTGAGAGCTTGGGTTTGAATCCCTTGGCATGCAAAGGAGTATTTATTTTATATCTTTGTGGTGTGAGAGGTAGAGTTTGGTTGAAACTCTGTTGGGGTGGTTGTGGAATTGGTCAAGGGAGGAGATCAAGGGATATGATAATGTTGGTAAGGTTATGGAGGAGATTTAGGAGGAGAAGATCAAGGAAATTCAAATGCTGGTGTGGTGTAGCTGAACAGGGAGTCTTGGGCATGCAAATTCGGCTAGAAGGATTTTAAGTGTTTTTCTCTTCTCTTTGTTCGATTTTGGACATTTTGTGTTGTTTTTGGGTGTGTCGAATTGTGACTTTTGTCAACCTTTAGCACCATTTTTCTTTTATTTTCCTTTTTAAGTAGCCGAATATTGCGTTTCGAGTATTTTTTCCTTTCGAGTTTTGTTCTGTCCATTCTAGTGTCGACGCCTCCTCTTCACAAGCTACTTGAGTTGTTTTCTTCCTCACCTTTTCTTTCCTCTTACTGTTCAATTAAGCTTTGTCAAATTGCTTGTTGCTTTCACCCTCTTCTACTTATTATTTTTTCTTGACTGAATATAGCTTCATCCCTCCCTCTCTATTTGATTTTCTCTTGGTTTCTTTTCTAGCTAAATTCTCTCTTCATCTTTTTGCTTCATTCCCTTTTTCTATTTTTTTTATGATATACTCATATTATTTAGGCTGAATACCCTTCACCTTTTTGGCTAGCCATTTTCAGTTACTCTGCTATTAGGGGATTGGCCGAGTACTCTTCTGTTCTACTATTGTTTTTCTATTTAGCTTTTCATAAGATTTCCTGACAATCGGTAAGGGTTTAAGTTTTGTTTCCTTTCATTCATCTAAGCCGAATGTTTTTCCTTTTATTTTTGGGTACTGATTTATGATTCCTTCCTTATTTCTATGGTTTCCTCAATGAGTGGTGGTGTACAAGTGGTTTTGAAGCTACCATAGCCTTTTTCCTCAAGTATTCAATTAAGGTTACATGTTACGTCATTTTCTGGGGTTAAGCTGAATGTTTTCTTTATGTTGATGAGATAGTAGTTGATCCTATCAGACAAGATTTGTTTATAATTTAGATTCTCGACAAGGAGTGTGATCAATTTTGGGTTAGTGATCTTAGAGGATTAAGCCACCCTCATTCAATCAAGGTGAGGTGGTGTATTGTTGGGCTAAATGTTAAGAAGTGGTTAACTTGAATCGTCAGTTAATTAACTGAAGGTCTTGTTGAGTGTAGGTTCGGTACACGTGGGATTCTTCGCGAGTCTCGATAAACAGGTGTGTAATTACACTATCTCCTCTGCAAATCGGCGAAAGCCGAAAAGCTGAACCCTCGGTATATGAGGACTCACAAGCGTGCGATCGCTCATGTGGTAAACTGAGCCCATAATCATGGGCAATAGACTGTAGAGGCCACCATGAGCATTCTCGTGCTCTTGGGCCGTTATGGGCCTCGTTTAGCTAAAATGGGCCGTGTAGGCCTAATGGGCTTATGGGCCATATCATTCGTATAGCTGTGAATAAATATGGGCTAAATGGGCCACACGAGCGTGTAGACTAACTTAGGCCGAATATTAGACCTTGGGCCCATTTACATCATTTTGATCGTATGAGTTATCTGTGTCGCTTGAGGCGACTGTAGACCTTTGGAAAGGTTGTTATTTGCACTGAAACCCTAAGATAGGTAAAATGACCAAAATACCCCTAAAGGGTAAAATTACTACTTTACCCTTAAAAGATGGAAATTAACCCTAGAGGTAAGTTGACGAATGAAAGCATATTATTGTATAACTGTACTGAGTAGGACATACTGCATACACGAGATATTTATGACATGGCATACTGCATGGGGTTGGGATACTGTTATGGAGGAAGTGTACTGTTACTGGTGGCTTTGCCACAAACACTGTTACTAGCAGCTTTGCGGCGATACTGATACTGGCAGCTCTGTTGCAATACTGTTACTGGTGGCTTTATCACATATACTATTATTGGTAGCTTTGCTACGTTATTATTACTGGCAGCTATGCTGCAATATTGGTGTGTCGGTCGAGTGGGTCGGTTTTATCCCCACATGGTGTGTTGGTTGGTACGATGTGTTGGTTGGATAGGGGTGGGTTACATATGTGCACCATATTGATACTGTATTGGGCTTAGGCCCACATTGATTACTGTAATGGGCTAAGGCCCACACTGTACTATTACTGAATAGGGCTTAGGCCCAGACTGTTACTGTATGATAGGGGATTACACACTGAGTTCTCCTAACTCACCCTTTTCTTTTAACTGTACAGGTAATCCCCAACCTTAGATGATTTGGAGCTGCGAGGGACTCGGAGGTGGCCACACGTTCGCTAGTATTCTATTTTTAGACCTAGTTATTTAAATTTTTATATTGGGTTGATAATTATGTAATAAGGCCTCTGGTGATTTTAATTTCTTTTGATTGGGTTTAATTTCTTATTTTGAAACTACCAAACTGATACAAATAAATTTTCAAAAGTAATAACCATTTTAAAAGACAAACACACATTTCCAAACTTCAAAATGACATTAATTAGAGTAGCTTCCATGGGTTTTTAACCAACTAAGAAACCAACAGTAACAAACATGGCAACCGTTTCAAAACAATTTTCTCTCAACAAGCCTGATTTCGAAAAACACTTCGATGTGACATGTCAGATTCGGTCGTAACATCTAGGCCGGGTTTGGGGTGTTACATTTCAATTCTAGAAATTCCTTCCTTTTCTGCTTTATAAACCTTTGGCTGATATACTTTTTACGAAACTCTTCCTGGAAGAATTCCCAAGTTATCCTCTCCCTTGGTACAACCAATACAAGGGTGTTCCACCATTGATAGGCCGAGTCTTATAGGAGTGACACCACACACTTCATGCACTCCTCAGGTGTGCAAGACAACTCATCGAATACCCTAATGGTATTTTTTAACCAGAACTCTGCCCTCTCCAGATCATCATCTTTATTAGCTCAGAATTCCTCAGCTCATTGTTTCTGAATTTTGTTTACCGGATATTTTTCCCTCAAAACTGTTTCCACTACTTGGGGAGTTGTAGAGGCAGGCTGGGGAATTGGAGGGGTGGAGGAGGGAGAGTGTTCAGATTTGCACGAACAAACTCCGAATACCATACATTCATCATGTGTAGGAAGGCTTCTCTAGCCCCTCCGCCTTGACTCAGTGTCACGGGCCACTCTCGACTAGAGGTGATCATGGGTTGCGCTACCTGGCCTGGCCCGACGGCTCACCCAAAAAATAGGAGGGTTCGGGTAAAAATACAGGCCCGAAATATGGGATTGGGCAAAAAAATGAGGCCCGTTTAGAAAACGGGCCGGGCTCGAGTAAAACTTTTTTGGCCCGAGCCCGGCCCGGCCCGACCCGAATTATATATTAAATATATATTTTATTTTTAATCAAATATACTTTTTCAAATTTACATATTTTTTATTTTTTTTGTTTCAATATTTGTTTTAAAATTTTTTTATTTAATGAAAAGCTAAAAAAAATTTTTACATAATTTTTATTTGTTTTTTTGTTTTAATATTTATTTTAAAATTTTTTATTTAATGAAAAAACTAAAAAAGTTTTGTTAATAAAAGAAATTTATAAACTTGATGGGCCACAAAAGGTTGAAAGGATATTTTATAATTCACCTTTAAAAAAAACATTGAATTATGTATGCTATTTTTGACATGCACGGTGTTTGAAATGCATAGTTATAGCCCAATGACCCATTCGATAAAAGGTTGTATTTTTTTTTAAATACGGCCTGCGTGTCGTGCCTTACTACTATTCTCTTGTATTTCTCTTCTCATCTTATTCTCTCGTATGTAAAACGAGTTTCTGCATATTGTAATTTACAAGAGTTGCTGTGGGCCAAACGAGAAGGAAAGTGGGACAATGATTGTGAATGATAGCTTGTGAAATGGCTTACACCTTTAGGTTTCTTTTTGGTTTTCCCATTGGCTTGGGTTGAACCACTTTAGTTTATGGGCTATAACTATTGCATTTATTTATTGCTTTATTTATTCATGTATGAGATGCTATGGATGTCTAAAGCATGCCAATTATATATATTAAAACTTGATGAAAATAAACCCCATTAATTGATGAGATTGATTAATAGATTATAATTGGTGAGATACAACAACCTTAATAAAATCCCTCTATTAAAATGTTAAGTCAACATAGCCTTCCAATTTTGCCCTCGTTAAGGCCTCGATCGATACTATGTAGGTTCTACCAAAGTGAAGTACTAGTATTTATCTTGGTTAAACGCGAAGAATAAACAAGTGATATTCGCTGGTTAAAAATTGGTTAATGACTTAACTAGGTTACTCTAATAGGATTAGAAACCTAGAGGCAAGTAAATTGGATAAATCATAAGATGATTAGAACAAGAGTTGTTCACCAAATATTAGGAGTTACATATAATGTAATTAGCAAATGTTGCTTACCTAAGTAACCATAATCTTAAGAGTAAAGCCAAAGCTGACTTAAGAGGTGGTGAAATATGGATCCTTAACCCACTAGAAATACTTTTGAGAAAGTTTTTTCGAAATTAATAAGTGAGGGTTATTAATTTTGAAATAAAATAGTGGGAACATCATTTAATAAAGTCTTTTTAATGATTGATATAAAATTTGTAAATTTACTCACATGCATATTTAATTGTTGTAGATATATTATGGCTGCAAACACTAGCACACTCTCATTGCGATCGGTCCTTGAGAAGGACAAATTGAATGGTTTGAATTTTCTTGATTGGTTCCGTAACTTGAGGATTGTCCTTAAACAAGAACGGAAATTAATGTCATTGAACAACCACTTCCTAATGAACCACCTGCTAATGCCTCGAGGACTGATAGAGATGCTTACAAGAAGTATCTCGATGACATGATAGATGTTGGATGTCTTATGCTTGCCACTATGAATCCTGAACTTCAGAAGCAACATGAGGACATGGTTGCTTATGATATGATCGAGCACCTGAAAGAACTTTATCAGGGGCAAGCACAGCAAGAGAGGTTTGATATCTCTAAGGCCCTATTCCAATGTAAGTTGGCTGAAGGAAGCCCAGTAGGACCTCATGTCCTTAAGATGATTGGCTATATTGAAAGCCTATCTAAGCTTGGGTTTCCATTGAGCCAAGAGTTGGCCACTGATGTTATTTTACAATCGTTGCCGGATAGCTACAACCAGTTTGTCCTCAATTTCAATATGAATGAAATTGACAAAACTCTACCACAATTGCTCAGTATGTTACGAACTGCTGAAGGCAACTTGAAAAAGGTTGGACCCAAGCCCATACTGATGGTCCGTAATAACAAGGGCAAGGGAAAGGCCAAAGTTCAAACAAAGCCTAAGGGCAAAGGTAAGCCCAAATTTGGAAAAGGAAAGGCTGCACTGAAACCTAAAGGTGGGGTGTCTAAGGAAGGAAACTGTTTTCATTGTGGTGTGACTGGACATTGGAAACGGAACTGCCCTGTCTATCTTGAAGAAGTCAAGAAGGCTAAAGCAAGCGGAATGTCTGCTTCAGGTATTTATGTTATTGATATTAATTTATCAACTACTACTTCTTGGGTATTAGATACTGGTTGTGGTTCTCATATTTGTACTTCTGTACAGGGACTACAAAGGAGTAGGACTTTGGCTAGAGGAGATGTGGACTACGAGTTGGAAATGGAGCAAAAGTTGCTGCATTAGCTGTGGGAACATATACTTTATCTTTTTCTAGTGGACTTGATTTATGTTTAGAGGATTGTTATTTTGTGCCCAGTTTGACTAAAAACATTATTTCAATTTCTTGTTTAGACAAAATTGGTTTTGAGATAATTATTAAGAATAATTGTTGTTCATTTCATCTCAATAATGTTTTCTATGGTTCGGCACAATTAATTAATGGCCTCTATATTTTAGATCAAACGAATCCCATTTACAACATAAATACTAAAAGATCTAAAATAAATGACTCAAATCAAACTTATCTTTGGCATTGTCGTTTGGGCCACATAAGTGAGAAACGCATATCCAAACTCCATAAAGATGGTCTCCTGAATTCATTTGTTTTTGAACAATTTGAAGTATGTGAATCTTGCTTATTGGGAAAAATGACTAAATCTCCTTTTACTGGTAAAAGTGAACGAGCTAGTGATTTATTGGACCTAATACATTCTGATGTATGTGGACCAATAAATACACAGGCCAGAAGTGGATTTCACTACTTCATTACTTTCACTGATGATTTCAGTAGATATGGGTATGTTTATCTCATGCGCCATAAGTCTGAGTCCCTTGAAAAGTTCAAGGAATTCAAAAATGAAGTACAAAATCAACTAGGCAAAACTATCAAGTCACTTCGATCTGATCAAGGTGGAGAGTACTTGAGCCTAGAGTTTGATGATCTTTGGAAAGAATGTGGGATTGTCTCACAACTTACTCCTTCTGGTACTCCCCAATGGAATGGAGTATCTGAGAGAAGAAATCGAACTTTGTTAGACATGGTTCGATCCATGATGAGTCATGCTGATCTACCGACTTCCTTTTGGGGACATGCACTTGAGACAGCTGCTTTCACACTAAATCGTGTTCCATCTAAATCGGTTCAAAAGACGCCATATGAGATGTGGACTGGGAAACGTCCTAGTATGTCTTTTATGAAAATTTGGGGCTGTGAAGCTTATGTTAAACGTCAGACGTCTACTAAGCTTGAACCCAGATCTGAAAGGTGTATTTTTGTGGGGTATCCAAAAGAAACCAAAGGATATTATTTCTTTAATCCCACTGAGAACAAAACGTTTGTTGCTCGGACTAGTGTCTTCTTAGAGAGAGAATTTACTTTTAGAAAAGGAAGTGGGAGAAAGATTGAACTTGAATAAATTCGAGAATCACAAGATACCACTGAACCAGAGATTGAACAACAAAAAATTCCACAAGAAATTGAGGAACAAACAACTGCTGTAGAAACACAACCACCGCGCAGATCTTTAAGAGAACGCCGTGCACCTGAGAGATAGGGATTTCTCATTACAACGCATGGTGACGTTTTTCTTATAGATCAAGATGAGCCTAAGACTTACCAAGAAGCAGTGACGAGCCCAGACTCTGAGAAATGGCTTGAAGCCATGAGATCTGAGATGGATTCCATGTATGAAAACCAAGTATGGACTTTGATTGATCCACCCGAAGGGGTTAAACCTATAGGGTGCAAATGGGTTTTCAAAAAGAAAACTGACATGGATGGTAATGTACAAACATACAAAGGGCGATTAGTCGCTAAAGGTTTTCGCCAAATTCATGGTGTTGACTATGATGAAACCTTTTCTCCCGTAGCTATGTTTAAATCCATCAGGATCTTGCTCGCCATAGCTGCATTTCATGATTATGAAATCTGGCAGATGGACGTCAAAACAGCTTTCCTTAACGGGAAACTTGAAGAGGATGTGTATATGACACAACCTGAAGGTTTTGTGAATCCAAAGGATGCTAGAAAGATATGTAAGCTGCAAAGATCCATTTATGGATTAAAGTAAGCTTCTCGAAGTTGGAATCTTCGTTTTAACGATGCAATCAAAGAGTTTGGTTTTGTCAAAAATGAAGATGAACCATGTGTTTACAAGAAAGTTAGTGGGAGCACTATCACATTCTTGGTACTATATGTGGATGACATACTTATCATGGGAAATGACATACCTACCTTGCAGTCTATTAAGACTTGGTTAAGAAGCTGTTTTTCTATGAAGGACTTGGGCGAAGCCACTTATATCTTAGGAGTCAAGATCTATAGAGATAGATCAAGACGACTACTAGGTCTAAGCCAAAGTACATACATAGATAAAGTATTGAAAAGGTTCAGTATGGAAGAATCTAAAAGAGGATTCCTACCTATGAGACATGGTATTTCACTCTCAAAGGAAATGTGTCCTTCAACTCCACAAGAGAGAGAACGTATGAGTAAAATTCCATATGCTTCCGCTATTGGATCTATCATGTATGCTATGTTATGTACCCATCTAGATGTCTCGTATGCCTTAAGTATGACGAGTAGGTATCAAGTAGATCCCGGTGAAGGTCACTGGACTACAGTCAAGAGTATCCTTAAGTACTTAAGAAGAACTAAGGATACGTTCCTATTATATGGAGGTGAGGAAGAGTTAAGTGTAAAAGGTTACACTGATGCCAGCTTCCAAACCCACAAGGATGATTCTCGATCGCAATCAGGTTTTGTGTTTTGCCTTAATGGTGGTGCTGTGAGCTGGAAGAGTTCAAAGCAAAGTACAGTAGTCGATTCTACAACAGAGGCTGAGTATATTGCAGCCAGTGAGGCAGCAAAGGAAGCGGTTTGGATCAAAAAGTTCATTACTGGACTAGGGGTTGTGCCTAGCATATCAGATGCTATAGAGCTCCGATGTGATAACAATGGAGCTATTGCACAAGCTAAGGAACCCAGATCTCACCAGCGATCCAAACATATACTTAGACACTACCATCTTATTCGAGAGATTATCGATCGAGGGGATGTAGAGATATGCAGAGTACCTTCAGATGATAACATTGCTGATCCCCTGACCAAGCCTCTGACACAGCAGAAGCATGATCGTCACACTAAGTCACTTGGTATTAGATATATGAGTGATTGATCTTAGTGCTAGTGGGAGATTGTAAGAGTATGCCCAAAGATCAATCATGAGATGGTTGTAATAACATACTTAATTTACCATGTTTATTAATATAAAGCGTTGTCATTATTATTTCAGTTTTTCTTCCTGTGTGTATAAATAAATTGTTTTATAATAATGTCCTGAGAATAATATGATTATTCTTAAAAGATCCTTAGTCGAGTATTATTGTTGACTAGGACAACAATAATGCATTAAGACTAACATGTAGTTGATTGATGATAAAGAGTTGTCATTGATATGGAGTGTCAAAATCAATGCATGAATATGTGTGTTAGAGAACAACATATTGGATTGACCCGCTATGAGTATGTTTCTTGGATTATTATGTAATTGTCACAACATTACTCATAGTGATTAATATGTACATGATCCTCAGACTTGAGATCATTATTATCCCAGCATCGTGAGTTGTATATTTTGATACAGTCAAACATACACCGTAACAGGTTGTTCTATAAAGGCTGATGTTGGATATACCACAATCTATGTAGAGGGATATGGTTGATCAATAAAGGATAAGTCCCTCCTACATAATAGGAGTAATATCTTAGGCCACTTGATTCAGTGAGACTAGAAATGCATGGCCATGCTCAAATAAGTTGATATGAGATGTCATACTAATTTGTATATCATAGTCTACTCAAGATATCAAGAAACATGGGATGGACTATGCAAGTGTGACTATCCCATGACTTGTATCCGTTCCAGAGATAAAGGACTTAAGGATTAATGCATGAAAGGTTAATCACGAAAGATTATGTCGAATCATGACTTCTTGTAACTTAGGTAGCAATGATGCATTGCTAGATGCCACTCATTGTCTGTGACAATAGAATCGTTCTAGTATTACTGCTAACGTTGCAAGAACCTACAGGGTCACACTCTATGGTTGAAATGAACGGAATAAAATATAGTTGGTATTGTGTTTGGTTGTCACATGAATTAAATTAATTAAAGAATTAATTTAATTGGGCAATCAAATATTGAACATATTATATGTACAAGGATGTTGTACACATAATGATAACATAATTTTATTAATATATGAATTTGATTCATATATAAATTTAAATAAATATAGTTTATCGAAATCCTTATTATAATTAATGTAATTATAATTTTCAGATATAATTAATGTAATTATAATTTTCGGTAAAAACTTTATTATATTTATTTAATCCTGTAATACATTCAAGAGATACCAATTATAAAAAGGCCCAATTAAGAGGATACCTATTATAAAAGGCCCAATGAGAAAGGCACCCATTATAAAAAGGTACTAAAAGGAGACAAAGCAAAATAAGAAAACCCTAAGTGATTGCTTGTTGGGTCTAGCAGCTGTCAAGCAAATAAACCTCCAAAATAGTTTTGGAGATTTCTTCCGTTCATAGTCAAACCGGGTGGATCACGTAAAGGCCGACATCGGAAAAGGTTGTGGCTTGATTCGACAGTAGATCAAAACTCTTGTTGCCAAGGCGTCGCTGTCTACTCAGATTGAAGTTTTGGTAATTTCGAAACCTTTATTTCACCCCGATTCGTTCCTCACACATGGATTCATGATTTGGATCACCGGATCTAATTTTATTCTGCTGCGCCATGGGGTTCCGGCGTTCCAACAGGGATTTGATATCTTAGTATGGTACATGCACATATCTTAGTTGGTTGATAATGGTGTGAATCTTGTAAATGTTAAATATGTTGTGTTAATGTTTGGTAGTGAGATAAATGAATGATATGTGACGTGGATAACTAAGATAGCATGCTAATATTACTATGAATAGGTAATGGAAATGTTTATTGTAACACCTCTCCCCATATTCAATGCCAGAACAGGGTTACGAGGCATTACCAAACTTACATCGCAAACAATCATACAATTTCGAGTCATAAATTTCAACCAAATAAAACACATTTGCATTCAGTCATAAAGTCCCTAATACAAGCCTACGAGGCCCAAAACATTTTGGGATTAAACCGAGAACTTAGGAAATTTTAACAAACTTAGAAAATTTTTTCCATGTACAGGGGTCACACGCCCGTGTGGTTTGGGACACGCCCGTGTGGGCAGGCCGTCTGGTCACACACGCCCGTTTCCTAACCGATGTAACTCTCTGACTTGCAAGGCATGAACAAATTGGAGTCACACGGCTGAGCCACACGCTCGTGTGCTAGGCCGTGTTTTAATTTTCATAAATAGGTGTAGACTTCATACGGTCAGGACACACACCCATGCTTGAGTCTGTGTCCTCACACGGCTGAGACACACGCTCTGTGCTCAATTCTGAGCATTCTGTTTTCTTAAAATTTAGGTGCAGGGGACACACGACCAAAACACATGCCCATGGGACAGGCCGTGTGTCTCACACGGCCTAGACAAACGCCCGTGTGTCTACCCGTGTGGACAAAATAAAGGCTATTTACCAAGCCATTTGTCACCCTTATTTGCACACACACACACACACATCCACAACTTATGGCATAAATCATAGCATATTTAGGCAACCAAAACATCCACAATCAAGGCTAAATCATGTCATTCGAATATCAACACTTAACATACCTACAACATCATATTTTACAAAACCAATTCATACCAAACTCACATTCTACAAGCTTCAATATGGCTACCATTAACATGTATTGTATCATATAGATCTTCTAGCATACTAAAGAACTAAACTCAACCATTTAAAAACAAAGATTATATCCATAAATAAGCATATAGCAACCCATTACAAAACACATAAACAAAAGGCATTGGCACATATACTTATGAGAATAGGCTTACAACCGTTTTAGCCAAAATAAGCCAATTTGCAGGGCAAAATACCAAATCAAACATATAACAAATACAAGCCAATACATTTGGCCAAATCATAATGGCACATATACCAGGATGACCAAGTCCCTATACATGCCATATACTCAAAATGTTTAAGATCGTTGATACACAAAATGACAATTTGACAGTGTGATGCGATCTCCGACGATCTCCAATCCGAGCTAGCTTGGTAACATTATAAAACATGGAAAAAAAAAGAAAATGGAGTAAGCTATATAACTTAGTAAGCTCATATGCAAGAAATAAGTAAATCTTACCATACATTCCCATGCAAGTAACAGAATATAAGATAATGTAAATCGCAATAAATCTCATAGCCATAATTCACTAAATCACATCTTACCAAGAATTCACCATTTCATGAATTCAACCATCACAAGTGTTACGTACATACTTGTACCATCTTGTAATAATGTCACACTTATCCTCATCTTTGACATACCCGTTGAACCACTTGGAATAATATCGGATACCTAGGAAATCTCGCACACAAAGTGGCACATAAGTAGCCATTGCTACCTCTTTCTCAATACAAATATATATACTCCCTCTCGAGCCATCAACGGGTCTGCTCACACAAGCTGTCAGTCAAGACGTAGCTACACAGTGCTGCTCACACAAGTTGTCAAGTAACCGCAACATATGCTGGTATACTCATTCACTAGTAAGACGTATAGGACCAGACCCAGATCACATAACATAGTACCCTAATGACATGTCACTTGTATCCTAATCTATTCCTAAGGCTCAATGGGGATTTCTCACTTGCTGAATCATAGTCGAACGTGTCTGTAGATTCGTTCATACAATTTATGCAATATTAAAGCATTTAAAATACAATTATAATAATGCTTATTTAACATACGAACTTACCTCGGTTACAAAAACGATGAAAAGGATCTATTCGTCAATTACTTTGTTTTTCCCCTAATCTAGACCCGAACTTCTTTTTTCTCGATCTATAATACCACATTTAACTTATTTAATCATTAGCTATTCAATTCAGTCCAAAATCACATTATGGAAAAAAATTACATTCTTGCCCCTAATATTTCAACATTTTATGATTTAGTCCCTAGTCTCATAAAAAATGAATTTCTTTCAATTTCTTCACAACCCAAGCCTAGCCAAACCTTACTCATACTCATAATAGCCCACATTTTGTAACACCCCAAATTTTGGGCCCAGAAGAAATGGGCTTCGCGTGCCGGAGGAATTGGAATTTAGTTGTGAATGTGAAAAACCTAAAAGCATGTCTGCTTTGGTGGTTAAGGGTCCTAAGAAGTATTGAAGAAGTCTTAGGTTCAAACCTGGGCTTTAGGAAAATTTTGGTTTTAGGTGAATAAAACCCTGGTTGTAGGTGAATAGGCTTTAAGAATATTGTTGGGGAAATCATGACACAAGGAAGCTTGTGGCCTAGTGGTTGTGGCGTCATTATGGTTGTAGGGGAGCCTGGGTTCAAGTCTTGGCTCTTACAGAATTTTTAAATTTTGTTGTTAAAAGAATCTGGAAAATGGCACATAGGCTTTATAAATATTTGTGCATGTTTTAAGTCGCAGAAGAGCTTGTGGTCTAATGGTAAGGTGGCATGTGGAGTAACCTTGAGGCTGAGGTTCGAGTGTTGGCACAGCATAATGGGGTATTTATTTTGCAGCTGGGGCGGCTGGAGTTTGTGTTGCATTAGAATTTTGATGGATGAGGTTGTTGTGGAGAGAATCATGGAGTAGATTGTGGAGAGATTAAAGGAGTGATTTATGGAGGAAAAAGAGGAATTTGAGTGGGAAGGGAAGTGTGTGCCGATTTGGTCTCTAGACTTTGGGGAGTCCGGTTTTGGTAGAGGCAGAATTAAGCATTTTTCCTAGTAAGTTGTTGGTGTCATATAGTGTAGTCGTACATTTTGCCGAATTCTTTTAGTGCAACCCCGATTTTACTTTTGTGGAGAGATTTGTGTAATTGAGGTTTCTTTCCCTTTTTACCGAATTTTACTTCTCTGTCTCTATACTGAATCATTTTTCCATCTTTCTCTCTACCCTTTTCTCTGCGTTGGCAAATACACTTTCTTCTTCTTTTTTGTCGAATATTCTGTCGGTTCTTCTTTCAATAACTGAATCTCCCTTTGTTTTTTTTCTTCTCTCATTTTCGTTTGTTTTACTTGGCCGAATGCATCATCTTCTCTTTTCCCAAATTCTCTTTCCCCTTCTTTAGTCTGTTTCAATCCATATCTGTTATCACCCCTTTTCTGTGGGAAGCTAGCCGAATACTGCATTCTTTTTACCTTTAATTTCATCATTGATTCAGCAATTATCCTCTGACATTCGGTTGAAATCTCCTTTCCTGACGTTGAGTTCAATAAGGAGTTTCTCAAGTGGGCAGAGGCATTCAAAACTTCCTGTTGTTAATCGATCGTATAGTTGGGGTAAGTTGATCCGTTGGTCGATTGCCCAATGATGTTGGTATTTGGATTTCAAGTCATATTCTAGAAATAGTTTTGTTTCATAAGACTCATTGCTTAAGCAGATATTCATTGAGGGGTCTGTAATCCTTTTTTGTCAGCGATCTAAGTAGGTTTAATCCACGCTCGTTCAAGAAAGGCATTGGTAGCTAATCTTTTGAATGGGTTTCGATTAATGGCTCTTTCAATTCATATGTTAAGGTTATAACTGAAGTTACTATTATGACAGGTTCGACATTCGGGGGTTTCTGCGCTATTCTGAAAAAGGTGTGTAACCACACTCTTTCTGATCGTAGATCAACAAAATGCCAAAAAGTCGAAAAACCGGCGAATGATGCCACACGAGCGTACGATGGCACGTGTGGTGGTCCGAGCCCACGAATATGGCTGTAAGATGGTTGAGGCCACCATAAGTGTTCTCATGGGCTTAGGTTGTTATGGGCCGTGTGAGCCCAATGGGCCTATGGGCCCTACAAGGATTAAATTTGCATTTGTGGTAAATGTTAGACCGAGCCGTGTAGTCCACACGGCTAGAGTCGTTTTTGGGCAATGGATTGTGTGAGCCCACTAAGCTGGTGGCCCCACACAGATAAAATGCATGTTGTATGGTTTCTATTGGTTGGGACTGTGCTGATCGTATAGCCGAGGCTATCTCTGGGCTAATTGGGCCACGCGAGCGTGAGGACCCACTTGGGCCGAGTAATGGGCCTTAGGTCCATTTACCCCATTGTGACTGTTTAGGTTACTTAAGTCGCTCGAGGCGACGGTGGACCTTCTGTTAGATCGCTGAGATCCCCGATTTGCAAAATTACCGAAAGACCCCCGGTTTGTAAAATTACTGAAATACCCCCGGTTCGCAAAATTACCGACATACCCCCGATTTGCAAAATTACCAGCATATCCCTGATTTACAAAATTATCGACATACCCCCGATTTGCAAAATTACCGAAATACCCCCAATTTGCAAAATTACTAAAATACCCCCAGTTTGCAAAATTACCGACATACCCATCAGTTTGCAAAATTACTAAAATATCCCCAGTTTGCAAAATTACCCAAATACCCCCGATTTGTAAAATTACCGAAATACCCCAATTTCCAAAATTACCAAAATACCCCCAATTTATAAAATTACCCAAATACCCTCAGTTTTGCAAGCCTATAGGGTAGAGTTATCGGAATACCCTGAAGGGTAGGATTATCGAAATACCCTTATAGGGTAAATGACTATTTTGCCCTTGCGGGTAACTGACTGATTAGGACTATGGCTAATTTAACTTTGAATGTATGACTGTGTTTTAACTAATTTGACTGTGGTCGTGTGACCGATATGCTGTTAATATATGTGTGTAAATAACTGTTACCGAGCATGGCCATTTTGCAAACGCGTGTAATTATTGAGCATAACATACACGACATATTGCATGGGGTTGGGACATTGATACGGAGGAAGTTCTGATAGGGTACACGGGTCGCCTGACGATTGCGGATCCAATATTGATCTTTTAAGGTCGCACGGGTCGCATGAGACGACTGTGGACCGACGGAAAGCTTAAAGCCGCGTAATCTGATTATGGCTCTGTGCCAACCTAAATATGGCTCTGTGCCATCTTTCTTATGGCTTTGTGCCAATCGTATTTACCCGTGGCTATGTGCCTAACATATATATCGATGACTCTCTGTTGATCGTATTTACCCAAGGCTGTGTGCCAATTATATTACTGTCGCTGATGGCTATGTGCCAAACATAATACAGTTACTGAGGGCTTTGTGCCGATTATAATACCACTACTGAAGGCTCAGAGCTGCATATATATTCTAGCAGCTTTGCTGCAATTTCGGTTAGTGCCGCAACCAGTGCTAACATTGGTATGTTGGCTGGGACGGTCGATTTTATCCCCACGTAAGTGTAGGGTTGGTACGGGTGGTGTGTTGGCTGGATCGGGGTGGGATGCATCCTTTTACTATTGCATATCTGTTTATGAGATCTGTCACTGTACTGCTCTTAGGCACACTTATTCTGTTATTGGTTTGGGCTAGGCCCAATTGATTCTGTTATGGGCTATGACCCAAATGATATTGTAGTGGGCTTTGGCCCACGTATGTTCTGAATTGGACTGTCCTGCTACTGTTAAAGGGCTTTGGCCCAGACTATTTCGGTTTCTATTTCTGCATACTAACTGTTACTCTAGTAAGGGGGATTACACACTGAGTTTTCGCAAACTCACCCCTTTTTAACTGTGCAGGTAATCCCCAGCCTTAGACGGATCAAAGCTGCGAGGGACTCAGAGATGGCCACACAACTGCTTCTATTTTTCTATTAAGTTATTCATAAGTATTTTATTTTTGGTTCGGTTTGTAATAAGGCCTCTTAAAGTTTTTGGATTTTGAATTTTAGGTTTGATTTTATTTTCATTTATATCTGTTAGAAGCAAATCACAGTTTTACAAATGTCAACTGTTTTTAAAATAATACTACGTTTTTGTAACATTTTCGAAATGGTTTCCCGACTTAATATTTTTTGTAAATTGATTACTCTCAAAATTAGCTTCCGTAACTAAAAAGATATTTCGGGAATAAAATTCATAATTTTCCAATGTACCACATTTTAAAAATAAATTGATGGAACTGTGATTTTATTTAAGCTTTCTTTAAAGAAGGGTTTTCAATGAAAACATGGTTTCCGAAAAACACTTCAATGTGACACGCCAGATTCAGGCCTAACTTCTAGGCTGGGTTTGGGGTGTTACACATTTTTCATTTATTCACACTTTACAAATAAGTCCCTATTTAACATTTTTATCGAAAATCACTTTACAAATGTTGTTTAGCTAACAACAAACATGCATTTTCTACCATCAAACATCAAAATACAAGCATATTCAACATGGGTAAAATTTTAGACTTCAACTTTCTCTCAAATTAGTCCTTGAAATAGCTAGATCAAGTTACCACGATCTCAAAAATATATAAATCATTCAAAACGGGACAAGAATGGACTTACAATTGAGCTTGAAAGTTGGCCAAACCATAGCTATGGTCTCTTTGAAAATTTTGGCTATAAAGGATGAAATTGAAGATGATGGACACTTTTATTTTAGTTAATTTTGTCTTTATTTACCAAATTACTAAAATACCCTTAATGCATAACTTTAAAATTTCACCTAACCATGTCCATTTTTGTCCACCCTAAGGTATAATGGTCTCATTACCATTTAAGATCCTCCAATTTAAAAATTCATAAAAATTTAAACACCTTTAGATAAGGGAACTCAAGTTTGGCACCTATTACAATTTAGTCCTTTTAGCTAAATTGAGCACTCAAAACAAAATTTCTTATCAAAAATTTCACACCATTATTCTATCATGCTGTAGACCTTAAAGAAATAATAAAATAAAAATTCCTACTTCAGATTTGTGGTCCTAAAACTATTGTTTCGATTTGACCCAAAAACGGGCTGTTACATTGATTAAATAATAGACATGAAATGGTCATATGTGAATAAATTGAATACACATTTTGGATGGTGATCTTGATGAGTGAATGAGGCAATTGTGTTTAAAAGCTAAAATAGTAGAGACGTGATATGCCATGTATAGGATTTAGGTACTATAAGTTGTTGTGATGGAATGATTAGTATTATTATGTGAACTTAAGTGTTTTGGTAAGGTTTATGTGAACCATATTGAGATGCTAAAATGGTTAAATTGACTCATGACATGTTATTTGGTTTTGGGTGCCTTTTGAGGCATATTGACTTATTGTTAAATATGGTGTGAATGTAATGTATTGTTATGTTTCCCATTGTACCTATACAGGTTTTGAGTAGGCAATATTAAGCTTTTAAACATAGACTATGTTGTGGATATAGCTGAGCATGAAATAGGTCCTAAAATGAAAAATCTTGTACCATATGGTTATGTGTCACACACAGGTTAGTGACACAATCGTGTGCCACGTATTTTAGCATGTTTCAAATGCAATGTAACAGCCCAAATTTTGGTGAAATCGAAATAGTGATTTCGGGACCACAAATCTGAGCTGAAAATAAATTTTATTTTTATTTTTTAAATGGTTCGTGTTATGATAGATAAGACATGTGAAAATTTTGGTACGAAATTTTTATCGATTGAGTGCTTAATTACGAGAAGGACTAAATCGCATAAAATATGAAAGTTGAATTCTAATAGCTATAATGATTAAATAGCTATGGAATTCAAAACTTAAGGTCCTTATATGGTAATTAGACCATTAAGAAAAGAGTGTAGATTTTTCGTGGTGATTCATCCATGGAAAATGAGAAAAAGGCTAGGGACTAAATTGGAAAGTGTATATATTAATTAATTTAAAAGGTGAAAAGAAAATAAAAAACATATTTTTTCATCTTCTTCCCCAAAATAAACATAGAAATCCTAGGAGAGAGAGAAGAGACTTTCATGGACAAATTGGGTAAGTTTCCTTGTCTCGTTTTTAGTAATTTTGATATTTTTTTAATCGGGATAACTTAATCTTTCTATTTCGGGGATTAATTTGAAAAGTTATCAAAGTATGAAAATGGGTCATGGATGTATATGCTGGAAATTAGAAATTTGTGGTAGAAAATGAAAGATTATTGATAGATAAACAGCTTTTACAAAGTGATTTTTGATGAAAACATGATTTAGGGACTAAAGTGTAAACTTGTGAAATTGATAGAAAAATTCTGAAATTTTATGAATACGTGTGCTGTAAATTTTGTAATGGGGCTTTGGTTAGGCTTGGAATAGGAAGTAATTTGCACAAGTTCCATTTTTCGAGCCTAAGGACAAAAATGGAATTTATGGAAAAGTTAGGGGCAAAATAATAATTTTGCCAAGAATGAAAATTCAGTCCAAATGAATGTAAAATATGTTAAATTGATGTTAAATCTACTCGTATAGATACGGATAGACCAAATTCGAAGTTAGAACGAGGAATGAGAAAAATGTCAGATTAGTAGATTTTACGTACACGAACCTTTGTCGAGGTAAGTTCGTGTAACTAAATTGTATATGTTTTTATGCTTGATTTAAATGTTGTGTTTGTGAATTTTTTCAATGTCGTAAATATGTGAAATGACCACCTACTCGATATAGCCCGATAAATGAAAATGCCCGATAAAATGGTAAATGAATAAAATGTTACTTGTATGCTTGACATGAATGTGGAATGTGTTTTACTCGAATTACATAAACGTTACAGAGGTATTGTAATATCCCGAAATAGGGGTTGCGAGTTTGGAAAATAACTCGAGTGTTAGTGGGCCTCAGAGTGATTTTTAATAAGTTATTAGAGTTCCTAAAGCCCGAGGATAAAATGGGAGCATTTTGGAAATTTTGAAAATTTGAGGGTTAAAAATGGAATTTGGCTGAGGAAGGCCTTAAGTAAAAATTTTGAAAAATTTTGGACATGAAAGTCCAGTAGTAAAGTGGTTTCCGTGTACCACTTAAGGGTTAGCGCCAAAATGGGTCAGGGGTTCGAGTGGCATGGGGCGCATAGCATTTTATTTTGCAAGTATGTGCTACATTAAGGAAGGCTTTAAAAGAAAATCGAAATGGTTCTTAATGCAAAACAGCGCCTGGGCGAGATGGCAAGGACGCTAGCAACGAAAGGGGGGGCCTTTGCAAGGACTTGAGTTCGAGTCCTGAGAGCAACAATTTCGTTTTGTTTTGTTCTTTTGCGACCAGCAAGGGACCCCTGCGAGTGATGGTTTAAAACAAATTCGCGATGCAGTTATGTCATGAAATTCAAACGGGCCGAGTGGTTGGGACACTTATAGCCAGGGTAACTCCTCGAGGACTCGCGTTCGAGTCGTGGGAATTGCGCATGAGGCGCTTTATTTTTATGTTGGCATCCAGACCTGGCAAGGTAAGGCTTAAAAGGAAATGTAACGAGATATTGACACGAAAGTCAGGGTGGCCGAGTGGCTGAGGCATTGGGGAGTCTTCTCCAGGTCTCGGGTTCGAGACCTGGGGGCTACACCTGGGATTTTATTTTTGGTTCCGCATGGGAACTTAGTGGCTGCATGGGCATTAAATGCATGCAGCATGCACGCATGCAAGAATGGTTTAAAAGAATTGTTGAAGCAATATGAGCATGAAACACGCAAGGATCAAGTGGCAGAAGGCTTGACGATGCTCCCTTAGGTCTCGGGTTCGAGACCTGGGAGCAACACAGCATGGGTCTTTCTGTTTTTGGTGCCAGCGTGGAAGAGAACGTGCATGGCCCATGCACGCATGCAGCAAAGAGCTGCTACTTGTGTTATATTTTTATTGTTTTATTTATTTAATTGTTTGAAGTATGTAGCTTCAATCTTTTATTTTTTTTTATTAGCTGCAGGGCATGGGAATGAACCATTGTTCTATTATATTTTTATTTGTTTTGTTTGCTTAGAATAAGGAGATAGTATGTAATATTATTATTATTATTAAGAGATGGCAAAGGTGATAGAATTAATAATAAACAATATTGAACTTAAAAAGAAAAGAGAGCATGTGCAGCATTGGAAATTGCAAGTTATGGCCGGCCTTGGTCTTATGATAAGCATGGCCAAATTCCATGCTTGGAATTTGTTTTTCCATTCTTTGTTTGTTGACCGAAAGAAAAAGGAAAGAAAAGAACTAAAACAAAGCCATGGCCACCTCACAAAACTGAGAATGAGATACTCCTAGGTAGACCCTATTCGGCCATGCTCAGAATTGTCAAGAAAACAAAACAAAACAAAAGGAAAGGTTTGGCCTTACTTTCCAAAGTTCAAAGCTGACCAAAAAGCTCTCTTTTTGTTCTACTCAAAATCGGTTATTCACCAAAAAGACAATAAGAAAATCGGCCAAAGCAAAAATGGCAAGACCACCGAAACAAGGAGCTTTGGTCAAGAGGATTTTAGAAATGAAGGGCAAAACCAATCAAGCATTCGGCTATACTTTGACACTCTCAAAGCCGTCCATGCTACTCTCCAAGCATGCATCAATATTTCACTCCCCAAGCAAAGACCCATTACTAATTTCCTTCCTTTTCTCTCCTTTTTCTTTCGGTCAACAAACAAAGAATGGAAAAACAAATTCCAAGCATGGAATTTGGCCATGCTTATCATAAGACCAAGGCCGGCCATAACTTGCAATTTCCAATGCTGCACATGCTCTCTTTTCTTTTTAAGTTCAATATTGTTTATTATTAATTCTATCACCTTTTCCATCTCTTAATAATAATAATATTACATACTATCTCGTTATTCTAAGCAAACAAAACAAACAAAAATATAATAGAACAATGGTTCATTCCCATGCCCTGCAGCTAATAAAAAAAATAAAAGATTGAAGCTACATACTTCAAACAATTAAATAAATAAAACAATAAAAATATAACACAAGTAGCAATTCTTTGCTGCATGCGTGCATGGGCCATGCACGTTCTCTTCCACGCTGGCACCAAAAACAGAAAGACCCATGCTGTGTTGCTCCCAGGTCTCGAACCCGAGACCTAAGGGAGCACCGTCAAGCCTTCTGCCACTTGATCCTTGCGTGTTTAATGCTCATATTGCTTCAACAATTCTTTTAAACCATTCTTGCATGCGTGCATGCTGCATGCATTTAATGCCCATGCAGCCACTAAGTTCCCACGCGGAACCAAAAATAAAATCCCAGGTGTAGCCCCCAGGTCTCGAACCCGAGACCTGGAGAAGACTCCCCAACGCCTCAGCCACTCGGCCACCCTGACTTTCGTGTCAATATCTCGTTACATTTCCTTTTAAGCCTTACCTTGCCAGGTCTGGATGCCAACATAAAAATAAAGTGCCTCATGCGCAATTCCCACGACTCGAACGCGAGTCCTCGAGGAGTTACCCTGGCTATAAGCGTCCCAACCACTCGGCCCGTTTGAATTTCATGACATAATTGCATCGCGAATTTGTTTTAAACCATCACTCCCAGGGGTCCCTTGCTGGTCGCAAAAGAACAAAACAAAACGAAATTGTTGCTTTTAGGACTCGAACTCAAGTCCTTGCAAAGGCCCCCCTTCCGTTGCTAGCGTCCTTGCCATCTCACCCAGGCGCTGTTTTGCGTTAAGAACCATTTCGATTTTCTTTTAAAGCCTTCCTTAATGTAGCGCATACTTGCAAAATAAAATGCTATGCGCCCCATGCCACTCGAACCCCTGACCCATTTTGGCGCTAACCCTTAAGTGGTACACGGAAACCACTTTACTACTGGACTTTCATGTCCAAATCCTTAGCTAATGTGCTTGCATGATTTTCCTTTCATTGTTGCTAGCCGAATATGCTAGGCACTATTGCCGAATCTTTCGACCCCCTTTTTCCCTTTTAATATTTCAAAATCCTTGGGGCTGAATCCTCAAGGTGGTAGCTGAACTACAAGGAAGCATTAAAGGAGCCTTTTGATTTTGGCTATACAAGGGGATTGGTAACTACCAAAGGCATGCAAATCTTTTGGGACTTGGAAAGGATAGGACATTCGATGACTTCGAGAGCTAACCTACGAGAACAAGTGGTGTTTCGGGATCGAAAGAAGCTAGGTAAATGACTCTTGGTATTCAGCCTAAGGCCATGATATTGATACTAAGTGTGACCGATTTCGGTTATGTGTTCTAGGGACTAATTGATAAAAGAAACAGAAGCTTACGGGACTTTGTTAGATTTGATAAATCAGAATCTCGCTATAGTCAGGTGCGTAGTTATCGCACTGTTCTTTTGCTTGATATATATAGTAAGTATTATTTTATGTAAACGTAAATGTTATGCATGTTAGCCGAAATAAAAGCTAACAGTATGGATACTAAGGTAAGTGATCGAATAATCAAGTTAGTGATTTCGATATTTGTTAGTGAATTGCGATAAGAAATGTTTATCAATGAATGTAAAATAAAGTGATGACACGTTATGTACAATTGCTTTGAGTAATATGTGGCCATGATACATATACATATGCATGTGAATTGTGACGTACACTATGTGAGTGATCTAATGCTAGCCTCGTGCTACATTCGCGATTGATGATTAGTGAACCGATTGATATGTGGATCACTACGTGATCAGTGGCTTGGCCACAATCTTAAGAAATAATGTGCAAAAGAAAGAGATGTGGGTCACTTGTGGATCGGACTTCGAAATTGTATATTGTAATCATATTTATAATATTGTGTATTTCATAATGGCATATTTATAATTGTATGTTATATATGTATGGATTGTGTGGATATGGGCCAAGCCCAAATATGAGGACATGTGTATTAACTATGCACTGAGTCTTGGTGACTCACTCTATTTTTATAAAACCTTTCAGGTGGCGCATAACGCTCGGACCGGGTTTGGAGCGGGTACAAAGGTGGCCATGCAAAAGTGGATTTTCATGCAAAGGAAATCCCTTGGTTAATGAATAAAATGTTTATATTTTTCATATTTGATTAAGTGTGTATTGTAATAAGGCCCACTAAAGTATTTCAGTTCATTTGTTAAGTATCGTTACCATTATGCCCTATTATGAAAAGATAGTTTAAAAGTCGATTACAAATGGTTTTATTTTCTCAAGTAAAGTTTAAATCTGATATTTTTATAATGAACTCCGATTTTTACTTAGCATATTTCAAGTCACGAAAATGTTTTATTAAAGGAAACAAATTTTAAACGGTTTACCTCTTCAGTAAGAATATTTTTCGAAAGTGTTCCGCAGTGGCATTCCAAATTCGGTCGGATTAAATGGGCCGGGTTTGGGGTGTTACAGGTATGAAATAAACAAATGGCCAATAATGCTTGAAAAGTGTTTAAATCCCGATTGAATAAACGGAAAATCGATGGATATATGATTTCTCAAAATGAAAGAGGTCTTGCATTTGTTGCGGATAGGATTTTGCTCAGATAAGTAATCCTTCGACCTCAATTCTGATAGGATTTAGCCCGGACAGATAATCCTGATATAAGTCCTCTCAAGCATATATTATGGATTAGATTTAGCCTGGACGGGTAATCCTGATCAAGCTCTTTAGAGCATATGTCATAAAAAGGATTCAGCCTGGACTGGTAATCCTGTAGTGTATATATATATGTGGCTCGAGAGTGTACTATCTGAAATAGTACCTTATGGGTACCATTGAATATGAATTGACAGATCCTAATTCGTACACCTCGAGTGTACTACTTATGTATCCATCGATAGTTCAAATAAATTCAACGGGCAAGGTTCTGACAAGGGCAAATATAAATCTAAGACAAATTGACATGGAATGGTGTGTATGATATGGAAATATGACATGAAAGAATATTACATGAAATGCAAGAAAATGATGATACATGACAAGTGATATATGAAATATGAGATGATGATATTTGTACATGGAAACTATTTGATGAGAATGTTCATTCTTGATTATAGACTTGTGCACCTATAGTGTACTAATTGTGACTTTGATATTCCGAGTAATATGTGTAAAGTTCTGATGCGAAATGATCTGAACTCGAAATGAACTATTATTAAATTATACTCGAAATAATGAGATGAACTATGTATGTTGAATGAATACATGATGTGGAAAGCATATGTGCTTGGGAACTTGATTATTGTTGAGCCCATACATGTCTTGATATGACTATGGAATATATGACTAACAAGGGATATAAGGATGTGTGTAGGGCTTTAGATCAAAGTGGTTGATTATACCTTACTTAGTTATCTCAGATAGAATGAATGGTAAGTTAAGTACCATGTTATACGAACTTACTAAGCATTTTATGCTTACTCTATTTTATTTTCCCCGATTTTAGAGCAATCGAAAGCTTATTGGATTGGAAGCTTGGCAAAGATCACTCACACTATCCATCGGCCCATGTCGGTATAGTATGATAATTCAATTGAAGTTGTAATGGCATCTATAGGATATGTTGGCCATATTGGCATGTAAACATTAACGATGCTTATAATCTAGCCATTGGAATGGCTAGTAATAATTGTTTTGATATACTTGTAATGTCATATTATGTTAGCCACATATATGTTAAGTAGTTAATCAAATTATGTCCAACATGAGGACATAACCAAGGTAAGATTGTAAACATGTATGCATGAAATGATATGCCATGATGATGGATGGAATATGCTTGATTAGAATGGTTGAAATGGTTAGTAATTGTATGTGATGATATATCATGTTAAATGATAGAATTAACTTGAATAAAATGCTTGGATTTGTTGGGTTATGAATGCAAGATGTGGTGTAAGATTATGGTAAAGATTGGGGTGAGAAATGAATCTAGGAATGGCTTTATTTTGTCCATACGGACAGACACACAGGCGTATGTCTAGACTGCGTGTCGGGCATGTGGTTAGGCTGTGTGTCCCCTGACCTTAATTTTGAGAAATAGAATGCTTAGAATTGAGCACACAGGCAGAGACACGGGTGTGTGTCTTAGTCGTGTGTGCCACACGGCCCAGAACACGGGCGTGTGTCTTAGCCGTGTGAAACCTGCACCTAATTCGAATTGAATTAATTAACCACAAGGCCTAGCACACGAGCATGTGGCATGGCCGTGTGGCACAAGTCAGAGAGCTACCTAGTTCTGAACACGGCCTGCAGGACAGGCGTGTCCCAGAGTCACACAGGCGTGTCCCTTGGACCACACAGGCGTGTAAACCCTGCACCTTGAAAATTTTGGAATTTTGAAAAAAATTCCTTAAGTTCCTGATTTAGTCCTAACTTGATTCTAATGCTCGTATTGGGCCTCAATGGTCCATTTAAGGACATTGTGGATGACCTCAGTGATTGAATAGTAACTCGCCTGAATTAATCGATAAATGTTCTGAATGTTTCGGTAACACTCTGAAACCCTGTTCCGGCGACGAAACGGGTCAGAGGTGTTACATGCAAACGGTTCTCGAATGTCACACGAGCCGACCACACTCTCGTGTCAATACCTATAGATTTGGCCATTTTAATTCCACATGGCCTAAGTTTATTACATGGCCTAGCAACACAGCCGTGTGACTTTTGTTGAACAATTACATTTTTTACCCACACGGTCAAAGTGAGTTACGTGGTCTGGGTACACGACTGTGTGACCTTGTTTTGCAAAATTTCTCATCTTTTTGTAAAAGTTTCAAAATGATCTTTTCTTAATGCTAGGTCAATTCTAGAGCTTTCATAAGCTAATATTAAACCTAATTTTGTTGGCAATGCATGATATATCTGAATATATGTAATTATTTAATGTTTAATTGAATTTTTGAATTATGAATTGTGTGTAACTATTTTGTAATCTTCCATAGAGTCTTATCGCTCAGGTCTAGCGACTGGACCGGGTGGAAGGTTTTACACAATGCATTGGTATTGAACCTTGGCCCCTGATGCTAAACAAATTGTAACACCCGTTACCCGTATTCAACACTGGAACAAGGTTCGAGGCATTACCAGACTTATAACACAATCAATCACACAATTTCGAGTCATAAAATTTGCGTATAAATTAAAACCATTCGTATTCAATCATAAAGTCCCTAATACGAGCCTAAGAGGCCCAAAACATACTTTAGAGGTGGTTCGGGACTAAACAGTCCTCCTTTTCTTTTTGATGTTTTCTGCCAATACCCTGCTAAAATTCTTTTGTCTTCCCTTCTTCTTCAGTTTTTCTTGATTTGTTTCCTCCTTCTGAAACGGTAGTGTGCTCTTTCGGTAAGTCTTTCTTCACTTAATCTGTCTGGTTTGAGTTAGGCATCTGATGAGGGGTTTGTTGTGCTCTATATGATCAGGTGGAAGGAAATAATTGATCAGTGCTACTAAATAGAGTAAGAGTTGTGACTTCGGTTGTTAATGGTAAGGGTTCGTTAGATTATCAATGTTAGATTTCAATAGACTTTGATTGCATGACGAAAATGAGGGTTACGTTGGTTGATATTTAGATTCTGAAGGCTTAAGGGAGCTTACGGGTTGAAAACGGTACAGGTGTGTACCCAAAAATGCAGAAAATGAGGTTTCGGTGAAAGCTGAAAACCTTACTATCGACGCTACACGGGCGTGTGGTCACCCGTGTGGTGGGCAGTGTGCAAGACTGTAAGTCACCACATGGCCGTGCGATTGATGAGTCAGGCCGTGCACGAGTGACACGGCCGTGTGGGTCCACACGAGTGAACCAAAACGGCATGTGAGATTCTGGGCCAGGCCGTGTGATCCATACAACTAAGGCCAATTTGGGTCGTGTGGGCAACACGGGTGTGTGGGCCCACACGGGCAAGCCACATGGGCGTGTGAGCCCAATTTTTCTGAATACTTTGTAAGGTTGCACGGGTCGACCAAGTCGACTATAGACCTACCATACGGTCTGTAAGCAATACTTAGACCCCTAAATGAATGATCTGTTTGTCTGATTTTTGTACTAAGCATGTATACTGATTTGAATATATGAGTTTAATTGCATAATAGCATGTCATTCTTATATGTTGCATTGCATCGGGGTGGGTTGATTATGATTGGAGGAAGTATCTGAAAGGCTCTTAAGCCTATTATCTGGCAGCTCAGCTGGAAATTTCTGATTATGTGCCGCAATAAGTACAACCTGGTGCATAGGGCTGGGTGGGTTGATTTTATCCCTACATGGTGTGTAGGGTTGGACGGAGTTGGTGTGTAGAGGCTGGTGGGTAGGACTATGTTTTCTGATTATTCTGTCTGAAATGGGCTAAGGCCCTATAATAAGTCTGATTCTGTATCTGAGTGGGCTAAAGTCCACACCGTTTCTAAAAGGGGCTCAGACCCGAACTATGAATTTATGCCTGTTTTCTAATATGACTGTGTGAATGTTTTCTGTGGGGATTACACACCGAGTTTGCGAAAAATCGCCCTTTTATGTTTAATCTATTTAGGTAATCTCCAACAGTAGACGGATCGGTGCAGCAGAGGACTCGGAGGTGACCACGGTTTTGGACACTTATTTAGGGTTTATTTTTAATTATGATTTGGTTATATTTGGGTAAATTTTATGTCATAAGGCCTTTTGGATTTTTGTTTAAAATTTGGGATTTTTATTTTATGAACTGCTAGCAGTAGGATGAGACGCGAGTTTTTAAAATAAACAAATGTTTTAATAAAATTCATACAACTTTGCAAATCATTTTAAAAGCTTCCGCAACATATAATGTTTTGAAAATGGATAATGAATAATTAAACGACATGTTTTGACGAAAGCCCAAGATATCTAAAAATGGTTTTAACGTAGTTATGTTTTCCGAAGCACTATCATGTGGCGTCGCCAGATTCAGCCATAACATCTAGGCCAGGTTTGGGGTGTTACAGTCTCTGCCTGTGCTCAATTTTGGTCATTCTTTTTTTCAAAATTAAGGTGCAGGGTACACATAGCTAGAACACATGCTCGTGGGGTAGACCGTGTGTCACACATGGTCTAGACACACGCCCGTGTGTCTACCCATGTGGACAAAAACAAGGCTATTTACCAAGCCATTTTACCACCCTCACTTGTACACATCAACACAATGGCACATGGCACAGTTTCAAGCATATGAGAGCAACCAAACAACCACAACCAAGACAATATCATGTCATCCTCATGCCATTATTAATCATACTTAAAACATCAACATTTCCACATCAAATTATGCAAGTTTCCACATTCACAAATGAGATTTATATAAATACCCTCATAACTAACATTAGCCAACTTCCAAGGTTATATATATATACAAAATGAACCATTATAAGCCAACACATATGACCAAAAGACCAAGTCCCTATACATGCCATAAACTCAAAATACTTGAATTCGTCAATACCAAAATGATAGCTTGATAGTGTGATAGGACCTCTGGCGATCTCTAACTCGGGCTAGCTCAATAACCCTATAAGACATTGGAAAGGAATGAGGGTAAGCTATATATATAGCTCAGAAAGTCTGTATGAAAATAATAAGCAACTCTTACCAATATTTTATCAAGTCCAATAATTTAAACACAAGAAAATACAAACTACTATAAATCTCACAATTATAATTCTTATTCAATCATAATATTTACTCTATCAACTTATAAGCATAATTTAACATATCTTGGCATTAGCCTAACAACCATAATCTCTCCTTTGTAACATATTACAACAAATAACAAATCATTTCAAACCACATAGTAAACATGCACATTAATTATGTGTACTCATGTTTCCAAGCATATGTCTTAATATCTTTCAATTGCCTAAACGCTTATCTTCCCTTACTTCCATAACCATTTTAATAGGCAATTATATCAATCTTTCTTTTTTCTCATATCTGATAAATCACAATTTGTGTGAATAAAACATGTTATATCATAACATAATTTGGCTCGAAGGCCAATCACAAAATCGTCAATCGCATTTACCATGTATTTCATACATCACAAGTATTACCAATAATCACAAAGTTTTTATAAAATCATTCTCGTGGAAAAACATGAATTCACAATTTCATGAAGTCAATGCTTATAAACTTTACGTACATACCTGTACCAATTCGTAAAACTTACATACTCTTTCTCTCCTTTGACATGCTCGTTGAATTTCCCATTGAACCATTTCGAATACTAAAGGATACTCGGGTATCTCGTACACACAGTATCGTACCAATGCCATATCCCAGATATGGTCTTACATGTAATCTCGTATCGATGCCAATAGCCCAGCTATGGTCTTACACGAAATCTCATATCGATGCCATATCCCAGCTATGGTCTTACACAAAATCTCATATCGATGCCATATCCCAGATATGGTCTTACACGGAGTCTCATACCGATGCCATATCCCAGATATGTCTTTACACGAAATCAAATTATGAAAAAAAATTACATTTTTGTCCCTAAACTTTTGACATTTTACAATTTAGTTCCTAGGCTCATAAAATGAATTTCATTCAATTTCTTCAAAACCCAAGCCTAGCCGAACCATTTCATACTCATAAAAACCCACATTTCTCATTTATTCACATTTTTCTACTCATTTTACCAGTTTTACAAATAAGTCCTTTTTGACATTTTTAACAAAAATCACTTAGTAAAAGTTGTTTATCATACACCAAACATACATTTTCTACCATTGGACATCAAAATACACAAATATCCATCATGGGTAAAATTTTAGACCTTGATTATTCATAAATTAGTGGTAGAAATAAATATAGCATGTTACAAGGATTTTAAAAACATAAAAATCATTAAAAACGGGGCTAGAACGAACTTACAATCGAGCTTGGAAGCTTGAAAAACCCTAGCCATGTCTTCTCCATGTAAAATTCAGCCAAGGAAGAAGAAGATGGATAAATTTGGCTTTATTTTGGCTTTTTATTTCATTTTATTTTCCAAATTACTAAAATGCCCTTAATAAAAAACTTTAGAAACATACCAAACCATGTCCATTTTTGTCCAAACTTAACCAATGGTCTAATTACCATATAAGGACCTATAATTTTAAATTTCATAGCAAATGGACACATTTAGCATATAAAATTCAAGTTTTGCACTTTTTGCAATTTAGTCCTTTTGACTAAATTGAGTGTCCAAACATCAAAATTTTCGAACGAAATTTTCACGAAATCGTTCTATAAAACTGTAGACCATAAAAATATAATAAAAAGAAATTTCTCTATGTCAGATTTGTGGTCCGAAACCACTGTTCTGACTAGACCCAAAATCGAGCTGTTAGAACTCTACCCCTTTAGGGATTTTTGTGCCCGAAAATCTTACTGGAATATAAATTCGATTTCCACGTAGAATCCTCTATCTCGTGACACTGCCAAAGAACTCTCACTAAGGTTATGCTTTTATTTCCCAACTTTTTAATCTCTCGTGTCAAAATTCCAATCGATTCTTTGTTATACAGCACATTGGCTGAATCTTAATCCCTATCGGAGGATTCATACTCAAAGAGTCCAATCGATACCATCGCAACATAGATACACAAAGCACATTTTGAATCTTTTTTCCAAGGCAATACTTTCGGAAGCATGCTATCGCTGAACGGTAATTTAATATCCTCATGTTTCATATTCACATACGTTTTATGACAATCTGAAGTGGATTCTAAACTGCCACGAATCACTTTTACTTTCTGTACAAGTTCTAATCGGATAGTCTCTAAAACATATAACTCAACTAATCTATCATGTTACATACCGGAGCACCAGAACATCTATTTCAAACAACTGTACATTTTATTACTCCTTAAATGAACAAACGAGCTACTACTGAGCTTCGTACAAAATTTTCTGCATAAGCTCTGAATTACTTAGTGTGCAAATTCTATCTCAGAATAATGATAACAGTCATCAGATCCGACCTGAAATTCATAATCAAAAGTCGTCTCACGCTGTACTCAATTAGTTTACTACTCACTATCACATTCTTGAGGTTCTTAATCTTGCAAAGAAAACATCACTTTAGCTTCTAATTTAGCTAGATTCACACCGTCATCAAATAAGATTAATCATGTATCCATTACTCACAAAACAATCAAAGGTTTTCCATTCAAGCATTAGCAACTATAACTACTTTCACAAAGGTTAATCGATAACTACTCACAATCTTTCAATAGTTCAAGCCATCTATGCTGTTTTAAATTCAGATCCTTCTGTGACATTAGATACTTTAAACTCTTAGGATCAGGAAACATATGACATTTTTTGTCGGGCAACCGGTATCATCAAATTCTTAACGCAGACATAAAAAGTGGCCGACTCGAAATCACTTGTCAGATAGTTCCTTTCATTTGACTTTAACTGTCTGAAAGCATAAACTATCACTTTACATTCTCGTATTAAAACACATTCTAATTTGTTCAATAGTGCATCGCTGAAAAATCACAAATTCTTTACTCAATTCAAACAGAACCAAGAATCAGTGTTTCGATTAATAATACCTTCATCAGTTTTCAACTTTGCTAACATACAACAGACCATTCAAACTTTCACAAATGTGATAACTTTATCAATCTGAACAGCTTTAACTCATAACGACATCATTCTATTAGAACAAATTTAACAAGTATATCTCTGTATCATACTTTCTAGAATATGAATTCTTCCTTCAAACTGTCCGTCTATTCACCCATGAATGTACAAGATTTTTTGCTCAGAAAAAAAAAAAGAATGTACAAGATTTTATTTTCTTACCTGAGGATAAATTTAACGCATATAACTCAAATTACCTTTCAACTAACCAGCTCGCTTAGATAAAAACAATTGAGTCGATCTCAACTATCAAATAATATCATATCAAAATACTCCCTTCTTCATGCTGTTAAAACAACTCAAACATACAATCTTTCAAAATTTCCTCACATGCTAGTCAAAGATCTTTACAACTGCATTAGCTAAAGGAAACAAAATATCCTGATTGAATTCATTGACCTTAATCAAACTTACTTGAGAAAAGAAAACCATCATACAATTTGAACTTGAGTTTCCACCATCTATAGTTTGCTGATGTCAATTCCTTTCACGAAGATTAAAGGAATCCCGATACCAAAATCACCACGTTCCTATGATCGAACCAGGAATACACTCATAATAGACATAGTTATCACAAGCTAAAGAAAGATGAGCCATGATTGATAATTTACAAAATAGATATGATAAGAAAACCGTGATAAAGAAATCTAAGATGCGTTATCATACTAGAAGTCCGAGAACATAACTCATAATAAAATAATAAAGATCTTGAGGATTTCTCAGAGAAAACCAAAAGAAAACAATGCTTACACGCTTTGGAATCAATTGTAGCAGAGATAATATATTTTCTAAATATATATATATATATATATATATATAACAGAACAATATCCAGTAAAAATAGAAGAATAGCCTCACATAAATTTTCACCAACAACTTTTATTCCAAACATAATAGAATAGAATCCCGCAGAGAGAGATAAGAAATGCTGCTCATCAACCAACCAGATCAGCAGTGCTCTCATCTAATATTATAAGCAGCTAGCATTCTCATACGATAAGAATTTTATCAGAAAACAAACAATCAAATATATCTTTGAGGATAAATGAATACATAAAATACCCAGGAGAGATCATCATAATCTATTCAATTACAACTGTTACACTCAGACATCTTTATGATTCAAATATCATTTCTATAACTAATTCTGTCATCACTAATCTTGTATTATTCCATTCGCTAACGAAAATCAATCCGGAGGAAATTCCAACAAATACATATTTTAGACGTCATACCTAAATGACTCGATTAGCCGAGATTAAGTTTTTCTTTTAACTGTGACATTGCGAAATCCGAATGATCTTTAGAATAACCTGGCATTTTTTCTAGAACTGTATTCATTTGCCAAACTATTCTTAACTCTAACCACATTATTAGTTATTCCGCTATTAAACTCTTTAGACTCTTACTTGTGAGCTCATTCAACTTAAATCTCGTGAAATTTCGTTATAAAATACCACATTGGTAAGGGGGTGAGGTCGTAAAGCTTCTAACTCGACTCTCATAAATACACACATATAACTTAGCATTCATCATCAACATAATATCTTCACAATCATATAATTCACTTCAAGCTAATTAACATGCATATTTATGTTACACGAACTTTCCAATTATCTTTATTCAAACAAGTGTACTTAAACCTACATTCCATAAATTTTGGGTAAGTTTACTTATCACATTCACTTAATCAAAAAATTTAGGCACATAACATCATATGAATGCCAAATAAACATAGATGAGCTTATCACAATATAAACTTTCATTTCATTTCACCTTTTCATATTTCAAGAATAATTCCCATTGAACTATTGTAATTTTCATGGATACTCGTGTAGTATACTCAAGGTATGCATGTCAAAAATCTGTCAATTCAATTTCAAAAGTGCCTTTTTGGCACATATTCATAGAGCACACTCTCGAGCCACATATGATATAACAGGATTGCCAGTCCAGGTTAAATCCTTTCAGTAACGTATGCTCTAAAGGGCTTACTCTAGATTATCTGTCCGGGCTAAATCCATTTCATAACATATGCTCGAGAAGGCTTAAATTAGGATTACCTTTCTGGGCTAAATCCTTTTTGCAACATTTAAAACATTTTACATGTTTCATAAAATCACCATAATCCATCGAAATACAACGTTCAATCGGAACAATGACATTTTATCCATATTTCTCAACTTATGGTTATTTCATTTTGTACATCATCACATACATATCATGAGCTCTTATTCATACCTTTCCAAGTTTTGACTCATCACAAACACATTTTCAAATATCTTAGTATCACTTTCAGCATTTTCAAAAGTAGCTCGATTGGAAAGCATCTCTGTCTCAACAAAACAATTTCATCAGAGTCGGGAGATATCACACTATCACCGGTAGTAATATGACATGTATAGCTAGACTCACATATGCTACGTTAGTCCAAGAATTGACTAAACTGTAGCTCTGATACCACTAAATGTAACACCCCTTACCCATATTCAATGACGGAACAGGGTTCGAGGCATTACCTGACTTATAACACAAGCAATCACGCAATTCCGAGTCATAAAATTTGCTTCCAAATTAAAATCATTCATATTTAATCATAAAGTCCCTAATACGAGCCTACGAGGCCCAAAACATACTTTGGAGGTGGTTCAGGACTAAACCAAGAACTTTAGAAATTTTTACAAAACTTCAAAAAATTTTGCTAAATGCAGGGCTCACACGCCCGTATGACACTGGGACATTGCCGTGCTTTACATCGTGTTCAAATTAGGGTGCTCTCTGACTTGTGCCACACGGCCGTGCCACACGCCCATGTGCTAGGCCGTGTAGCATACATGGTTGAGACACACGCACGTGTCTCTACCTATGTGCTTAATTCTGGTCATTCTGTTTTTCAAAATTTAAGGTGCAGGGGACACACGACCAGAACACATGCCCGTGGGGCAGACCGTGTGTCACACAAGGTCTAGACACACGTACGTGTGTCTACCTGTGTGGACAATAACAAGGCTATTTACCAAGCCATTTTGCCACCCTCACTTGCACACATCAACACAACGTCACAGGGCACAATTTCAAGCATATGAGAGCAACCAAACAACCACAACCAAGACAATATCATGTCATCCTCTGCCATTATTAATCATACTTAAAACATTTCAACTTTTCCGCATCAAATTATGCAAGTTTCCACATTTACAAATGACATTTATATAAATATCCTCATAACTAACATTAGCCAACTTCCAAGGCTATAAATATACAAAATGAATAATTATAAGCCAACACATATGACCAAAACACCAAGTCCCTATACATGCCATAAAATCAAAATACTTGAATTCGTCAATACCAAAATGATAGCTTGATAGTGTGATAGGATCTTTGGTGATCTCCAACCCGAGCTAGCTCAATAACTCTATAAGATATTGGAAATGAAGGGGGTAAGCTATATATATAGCTTAGTAAGTCCGTACGAAAATAATAAGCAACTATTACCAATGTTTTATCAAGTCCAACAATTTAAACACAACAAAATACAAATTACTATAAATCTCACAGTTATGATTCTTATTCAATCATAATATTTACTCTATCAACTTATGAGCATAATTTAACATATATTGGCATTAGCCTAACAACCATAATCTCTCCTTTGTAACATATTACAACAAATAACAAATCATTTCAAACCTCATAGTAAACATGCACATTAATTATGTGTACTCATGTTTCCGAGCATATGTCTTAATATCATTTAATTACCTAAACTCTTATTTGCCCTTACTTCCATAACCATTTTAATTGGAAAATATGCCAATCTTTCCTTTTTCTCATATCCGATAAATAAGAATTTATGTGAATAAAACATGCTATATCATAACATAATTTGGCTCGAAGGCCAATCACAAAATCGTCAATCGCATTTATCATGTATTTCATACATCACAAGTATTGACCAATAATCACAAGGTTTTCATAAAATCATTCTCGTAGAAAATCATGAATTCACAATTTCATGAAGTCAATGCTTATAAACTTTACGTACATACCTCTACCAATTCATAATACTTACATACTCTTTCTCTCATTTGACATACCCATTGAATTTCCCGTTGAACCATTTGGAATACTAAAGGATACTCGAGGGTCTCGTACACACAGTACCGTACCAATGCCATATCCCAAATATGGTCTTACATGTAATCTCGTATCGATGCCAATAGCCCAGCTATGGTCTTACACGAAATCTCATATCGATGCCATATCCCAGATATGGTCTTACACAAAGTCTCATATTGATGCCATATCCCAGATACGGTCTCACACGTAATCTCAGTAACCCAAATGTCATGACATTTGTATCCTATCTATTCCTAAGGTTCAACCGGGAATTTCGTTGTATCGGATCTCTGTCGGTGATTTCCGTAGTAACGTACTCAATAACATTCACATTTCATTTCAATAATATAGCATTTACCACAATTATAACAATTAAGCATTTATACATTTATAATTTAATGCTTATTAAACATATGAACTTACCTCGACATAAAACGACAAAAAGGACTAAATCGTCAAATACTCGTTTTTCCCCGTTGTAACTCCGAACCTCGCTTTTCTCAATCTATAATATCACATTTAACTTATTTAATATGGAAAAAATTATATTTTTCCCCTCAACTTTTGACATTTTACAATTTAGTCCCTAGGCTCGTAAAATGAATTTCATTCAATTTCTTCAAAACCCAAGCCTAGCCGAACCGTTTTCATACTCATAACAACCCACATTTCTCATTTATTCACATTTTTCTACTAATTTTATAACTTCTACAAATAAGTCTTTTTTTGACATTTTTACCGAAAATCACTAAGTAAAAGTCGTTTATCATACACCAAACATGCATTTTCTACCATTAGACATCAAAATACACAAATATCCATCATGGGTAAAATTTTATACCTTGATTATTTCTTAAATTAGTGGTAGAAATAGATAGATCATGTTAAAAGGATTTCAAAAACATAAAAATCATTAAAAACGGGGCTAGAACGAACTTACAATCGAGCTTGGAAGCTTGAAAAACCCTGTCCATGTCTTCTCCATGTAAAAATTGGACAAGGAAGAAGAAGATGGACAAATTTGGCTTTATTTTGGCTTTTTAATTCATTTTAATTATCAAATTACTAAGATTCCCTTAATGAAAAACTTTAGAAACATACCAAACCATGTCCATTTTTGTCCACCAACTTAACCAATGGTCTAATTACCATATAAGGACCTCTAATTTAAAATTTCATAGCAATTGGACACCTTTAGCATATAGAATTCAAGTTTTGCACTTTTTGTAATTTAGTCCTTTTGACTAAATTGAGTGTCCAAACGTCAAAATTTTTGAACGAAATTATCACGAAATCGTTTCATAAAACTATAGACTATAAAAATATAATAAAAATAAATTTCTCTATGTTGGATTTGTGGTCTCGAAACCACTGTTTCGACTAGACCCAAAATCGAGCTATTACACAAATAGTCCAAAAATACTTAAAAAATTATGCCTAAACAATTCCATATCATTTTGATATGTTCCAAAACATTATAAACTAATTTCAAATCTCATTTAAATTCAAGATACTAGCAATAAATGCATTTAACATAAATCATGGAATGAAGCTTGTTAAAGAAAACACATAAACTACTTAAGTTGCAATTCAAAATTTTCAACTTCAAATACAATCTAAGTCTTTTGTGTGCATGCCATAGTTTTAATGCCAAACACAATCAATTATTGAATTACAAACTTTAAAACCTCAATCAATGACACGATGCTTCCAAGTCGAAGTCCAAGCTCTTCAGCAAGTCTTAAACCTACGTGTCTTAAACCATTAATGTGTAAGCTCAATGGGCTCAATAAATAAGGATGGATAAACCTATTTATCCTATGTTTTAAAAATTTTGATCCTTTCTTAGACATATCTTTCAAATCCATTGAAGCCACAATTAGGTGTCACTAATTGATTCATTTGAATTAATATACTTCTAGAGCTCAACTTACATTTTAAAAGTTCATTAATCAAAATTCATGTTCAATATAGTCATGACAGTTCATATGGGTTTTAATTCAACACATATTTTCTTTAAACTATAGCTTCTATATTTTCAAGAACACACATGCGCAAATATATATACTTACATATTCTCTTTATGCGCCTTACTTATCAATTCCATTTCCTTTACATAGGGATACATGATTGACAAATTATTTTAATATCAATAAAAACAAGTTTATTTAAGCTACGCATATTTAGAAAATATTTTCATATCATTTCTCTTATTAGCTAACTTAGATCATACACCTTATAACCATATTTCTTTCAAACTTAACTAAATTTTAACCTTGGCGCATACTACTTAGGTTCATCTATACCAATTCATATTCATAAGCAATTTCATTGTTAAGATTTTTAAATTTGTTCGCCCTTAGTCAACTCTAGAAAAACGACTTAGATGTATTGGACTCCACCACATCAATGAGTACTAAAATACTAAATCATAAGGTAACTTAACACATCTCAGCACCACACCAATGAGCTTATTAGAGCATAAACTACACCAGATCAATATTCACATAAGTGCAAGACTTGAAGGCAATATAAAGCATACATAAGTGCCAAACCTCCACCACATTTGTAACACCCTTGAATTTCAAAAATATTAATTAAAGTGCTTAAGATAAATGATAAATTTATTAAGGAAATGAGGATTTTAAGTCAAATAATAGTGGAAGAGATAACATAGGAATTAATAAGTAAGCATGAAAAGTGAATTACTAGTTAGGACTAAATTGAAATTTTTTAAAAAGTATAAGGGTAAAAGTGTTATTTAATCATAAAAGAAAAATAATGTAAAAAAATAACATTGAAAGTAAATTGATATTTATAAATTTAGAATTAGGGTATAAATTATATTGTAAGAGAAGAGAAATTAAAAAGGGCTAAATGTGAAAATTTGTTTTGTCATAATGTAGAAGAGGGAACATAAATGCAATTAAATCAAAATATTATAAAATGAAAATTGTGTCCCCAGAAAGTAAGATATTTTATGTGTAAAAATGATAAAATAGTGTGAAATGACGTGTAGAATATAAAGAAAGATATTTTGGAAAGGTATTTTAATTATTTCACAAATATTTTTGAATGTTAAATTAAAAAGTAATAAATATTTTAATGAAATTAAATATAGGCCATTGAATTAAAAGCCATGTGGATGTGGTTAAATTTTAACCATTGATTTTATAAATAAATAAATAGGAAAATTTAAAGAAGAAGAAAGAAAAATGCTTATATATATAGTACGTGGGAACTAGGAGGAAAAAGTTGTTAATTTTATTTAACTTGGTCTACTTTTTTTTCAAGCCTATTTCTAGTCTAAAAATATTTGATATTTCTATAAAATTAAAGTGTCCTTCCATATGTAATCAATAATAAAGGCTTGAAGGTAAAGATGAAGATGAAGATGGAAGTAAGAGAAAATATGGGTATGAGAAGAAATTAGTTTAGAAATTATGGTAAGTGATTTAAATTATTATGTTAAGTTTATGAATGTTTCATTTAATGAGAAATTATAATAATTAATTTTTCATAATTAATTTTTTTATGTTCTAAGTAAAGAGAATATTATGTTTATGTATAAAGCAGATGATGGATGGTTTTAGGAGTAAATTTGATAGTTTGAAGTGAAAATTTGAAAGTAAGTGGGTATGGCTTAATTATGAAAATTTGTAGTTCAAAGTTAATAATTTTGAATGATGGATTTTGTATTTGTGATGTTAGAAGTGATAGATATTATTTTGATTACTATTTGGAAGACTAATTGAAGAAAACTTTTAAGTAATTTGATAAAATTTGAAGTAAGGACTAAATTGTAAATTTGAAAAAAATTAAAATCAATGAATTAAATAGAGAAATTAAAACTTGGATTTTTATGATATGACTATAAGAATATAATATTTAAAAGAATTGGAATATTTGCACTAAAATTATCATGTATTGAATTAAAAGGATTAAAATGAGAAATTTTTAAAAGTTGAAAATTTAAGTGTTGAAATGTGGAAATGTGTATGTTTTATTTATTATGCATATCTTTGATTTGAAAATTTTGAAAAGAGACATTATGTGATAGGATTTGAGTTTATAGGGACAAATTTGTAAAGAATTTAAAACTAAAAATTTGGGAGAAAGGGACTGATTTATTAAAGTATGGGAATTTTGCGTTGTGTTTGAAAGGGAGTTTGAAATTAATGATGTTGATGGTATTGCATTCCTTGAGAAAATTGACAACAATGTTTTTGGTTAAAAATGCAAAAGGGGGAGATTGTTGGGCAAGTTTTTGAAGTGGCTATCTATGTGTCGAAGGAAATGGCCACTTCCACTATCATTGTGCTAGACACATAACTTGCCTTATTCTTTGTCATGTTTGACTAAAATATTTTGATGATTTACTTGCATTTTTTGAATATATTGTAAAACCAATCTCATGTTTATCATTAGAGAAGAGATTGAATCAAGCAAGACTATTTTTCAAGGATTCTTATGTAGTCTTATATATTAAGATATGGAATCTATGAATATATGAGCTGACTTTATGATGGTCTCTTTTTTTTTTTCTTAAAAAATAACTAAGATGAATGAATTTTTACCATAAAACCAAAAAATTCCCCCTTTTTTAGAATGTGGATTTTACTAATCAGTAATAATAATACCAGTCATTTTGATATACACGATGGTTTTTAGTTTGTTATAAACTTTATCATTTTTCAAATAAAATTAATCAATCCAGGTTTCGATTGATTTGTATAGGGATACAAAAGAGTGAGAGATTTCTACAAAACAAAAAATTTGAGAGTTCATATAAGAGAATTTTGTTGATTCATTTGTCGATCTAATTGATATGTATGTCATTAAATTAGTATCGTGTATCAGAATAAAACGTAAGATAATCCTTGTGCCCACCTATTTGTTTTCATATACCCGACACAATACATACATAATATAGGGGAAATTTATTGTTGATGCAAGTGTTTTTTTTAAGTGGCTATTGAAGTGCCAATAGAAGTAGCCACTTCGACTAGCACTTCGACAGGCAACATAACTTTCCTTATTTGAAGTTGAAAATCTTTTCAACCAAATCACTTGGAAATGACTTAAATGATTTTGTGGGCATGTGTTTTCCCATATTTCAAGTGTCATATCACAAAAATTAGGTTAAATTGATATGAGAATCGAGATTAGGAATAGAAGTGATTAATTAAAATAGGGTTTAATAAAAATAAAATATTATAAATAATTATCAAGACTAAAATTTAGGTAGGAAAATTAAAATTAGGTGTTTTGGAATTAACTAATTCAAAATGGATTTTAAAAAGGGGATTGAATTTGAAAGTAATTAAGAAAATAAGCTTTAATTGAAAACAAGGACCAATTTGGAAAAGGGAAGAAACTGTAGGTGGTGAAATGGGCAAACGCCCAAATTTTAAAATTTAGTTGGTTATTTAAACCACCAACCGTCCCTTCCCTCCCTTTCCATAAACCATTCAAAAAATTTCCTAAATCTAAATCTAAGGTTTTGTTTCAAAACTGGTTTATCCCTAATGATTTTATATCTTTCCAAACACTGAATTTTTCATCAATTTTAATAAAAATTAAAGATTTCTCCATCAATTTCTTCCTTGGTTCTTAAAACATTCATTCTCGAATTAGCTTCACAGCTTGTTGATTTCGTCAAATTGAGGTGAGATTCTGACTTATTATGATTGTAACACCCCAAACCCGGTCAGTACGTTACGACCAAAACTGGATTGTTACAGGAAGGGTAGTTTTGAAAATTTAACGGTACATCTTAACTTGTGAAAAACTTTTCGTTTTAGTGGTTCCATGTTAAGGGTAATTTAAAATTTGGTTTGGATATATCTTACCAACTTCTTCTTACATTACCTCGAAGCTAAAAACGGGTTTATTTCGTAAAGCCAAACTTAGAAAATTCCAGTGAGGTGACAGTTGAAAACAATGTTGAGGAACGTGACCTTTTGAAAATAATATTTGTAATTCTATGAAAATCCCAAGTTTAATTATTTATTTCTTGTGAACCGTTTGTTAGTATTTTGGAAAAACCGTTATTTACATTTTAGGGAAACCCCAAATTTGACAGTTTATAAAATATATAATATCCGTGTTGAATCAAAACCCAATTTAAAGTTAAAGTGGCCTTATTACATAATAAAAACCCGAATTAAAATAAGTTCACAATAAAGTACGAAGTTTACGAAGGAAATAGTAACGCATGGCCACCTCGAGTCCGCCCCGACTCCAAAACCCGCGATCTAGTGATTACCTGCAAAATTCAGCAGAGGGGTGAATCGCTGAGACTCAGTGTGTAAATCCCCGTATAGCGCAAACTGGGCCTTAGGCCCACAGATGCACATTGGGCCTTAGCCCACTCAATATGGCATATATCATATGTATGCAATGCAGCCGAGCCCAATCTAGCTATCCATCCAAACACCCGTGGCATTATGCCACTGTGGTTCTTGACCACCATGGTCCTAGACCACTCATGAAAAAGTCATTAAAATATGTAATCGTGGGGCCAATCCACTGTGGTCTCAGACCACTGTGACGATCTCTGATAAGTTTATGTATTCGTGGGGCCAACCTACTGTGGTCTTAGACCACCGAGACAATTCACTAATATAAGTACTCGTGGTTTCAAACCACCGTGGTTCTTAGACCACCGTGACAATAGTCACTGATTCTCACTTCCCCTTTCATTCAATCCCGAGCCCATGCTCATTTTATCATGCTAATTATGAATGCAAACATACTCACAAAGTGTAACAGATAATTATTTCATACATGCATATAACCGAAAGTATCATCATAATAGAACTTACCCGGTTCCAACCTTACCCACGAAGGTATCTCGACTGTCGATACAGTCATTTCGGCTTTCAGCCAACGTAGTTAATAACGCAAATAGTAAAGAAACGTGTGAGTAATACACACCTGATAACGCGTAACACTAAGCTATCTACGTCGACACTTCCACTAGCAGGGACAACGGCTATTTTCCTATCCCAGGCAGACGTCGGCTCCCTACCACAGCTCAGCAAAAAGCCCCAAACCGCCTACACCGCACGACGCTTAAACTTAGGAGCGGTGGCTACGGGTACACTCCCCTTCTCAGCTTGACCGTTTCTTGAATCCATGAATAGATTTGATCAGAGGTAGAGAAAACATCGATTGACTATCCAAAGAATTGATTAAAGCAGACTACAACCAATGGGGGGCATAATAACCAAGAACCGAAAAGAAGTGACTCCTACCTTGGTAAATGATGAACCACACAGCAACTGGTTAGGCTTTGAATCAAAGATGAGTTGAGAGAAACAGAAGTTCGGCCTAGTAGTCACAGAGAGCCCTTGAGTATTCGGTTAACCAAAAAGAGACCTAAAGGAAGGAAAAAGGTATTACCCGAAGTTACCTTGCGTTGAAACAGGTGATGAAAAGCCAAAGCAGATTCGGCAGAAAAGTAACCTTTCACACCTTAGGCTACTCCACCGGCATTGATTCAGAATGAAAAGAAGAAATAGAGATCCGATTAGTGAAAATGGAGATAGAGGAGTTTAGGGAAGAAAAGAGAAAGAAACCGAAAAGAAAAGGGAGGTTCGTCTTTTGTAACAAGAGAGAAAAGAAACATTACCTTCAATAATCCAGAAGTAGGATGGAACCGATTCACTTGACCAATGAAGCTATTCGGCTAATGAGAGAACAGGAAAAGTGTCAATGAAGATGATGTAAGGTTTCGACTAAAGAAGAAGAAGTAGAGGAGAAAGATGAAACACAAAGAAGTGGAATGAAAGTTTCGGTTGTGAGGTTTAAGAGAATGAGTAAAGGATAATAAGAGATTCGGCAAAGAGGGGGTGGCTTCAAGGAGTTTCAGCTAGAGAAGAAGAAATAGAGAAGAGAATAAAACGAGGAGAAATAAAAGGAAGAGAAAACAAGGAATAGACTGAGGTTCGGCTATGGCTTGTCAAAATAGGGAAGGATATGCAACAGAGAAAAGTGAAAGTAAAAGGATGATGGTTTCGGCACAGGTATAGGGAAGAGGAGAGAATTGTTTTGTTCACTAACAAGGTGATTACCGAAATGAAAAAGAGAACAAAATGTACTTCAAAGTCTCGGTTTCCAAAATAGCATAAACGGTACTCTACTAACCTCATATGACTGAATGCAACAAGGTAGAAAGCCTAAGACTAAACAAAAAATTTGGCACTCCCTAAAGCAGCTAAACCGAAACACCCGTCAACCAAGACTCCTCACTCGACCAACACCTTCCCCCATGGCCACTCTCCTTGATTCCCTCCTACATTCACTCCTTCACACTCATTCAAACTTGTTGAGTTATTCAAACCCCACAAGCACCTCTCCACCACTCTTTCAAAACATTTGACCAAGTCTTACCTCTCTCCTCCAGAGTTTGAACTCCACTCAGCCACCTCCCTTGCCTGAACACAAAAAGATAAAACCACCCAGTGCTTCCTGTGAGATTCGAACCTCACTCCCCCTTGCATGCATGTTGACGTCAACACCACTTCACCACTAGCTCCTTTGTGCTAGCAATCCACCAAATATTTCACTAAAGCCCCGCCTCCCACAGTTCTCTCCCCTAAAGTGCCCAAAACAAAACTTTTACCAAGGCTCAAGCTTGACCCCGAGCCTTCTCGGGACCCCCAAACATACCAAATTAATAAACAAAACATGCCAAACACACAGCAAACATAAAAATGCAGAGCCCCTAATTTTTGGATGTTACAGTTCTACCCCCTTAAAGAAATTTCGGCCTCGAAATTTACCTGGTCAAAAGAGGTGAAGGTATTGCTGTCGCATCACATCCTCTGGCTCCCATGTGGCCTCCTCTGAACCGTGATTCCGCTACAACACTTTAACCAACGGAACCGTCTTTCTTCTTAATACTTTAACATCTCGGTCTAAGATCTGAACTGGTTCCTCTTCAAAAGATAAATCAGGTCTCACTTCAATTTCTTCCACTAGCACTATGTGAGATGGATCCGAATGGTAGCGCCTTAACATCGAGACATGGAATACATCATGTATTTGTCTCAATTCCGGAGGTAATTGGAGCTAATAAGCTACTGGTCCCACACGTTTCAACACTCAATAAGGCCCGATGAACCTAGGGCTCAGCTTGCCTTTTCGTCCAAATCTTAGAACCTTCTTCCAAGGCGAAACTTTTAGAAAAACCTAATCACCTACAGAGAACTCTATATCCTTTTGCTTCAGATCCGCATAAGATTTCTGTCTGTCAGAAGCTTCCTTCAATCGAGTTGGGATCAACTTAACCTTTTCCTCTATTTTCGAAACCAACTCCGTACCCAACAACTGTCTCTCACCCAACTCTGTCCAGCAAGTAAGAGTGCGACACTTCTGACCATACAACACTTCATAGGGTGCCATCTGAATACTGGATTAATAGCTGTTGTTGTATGTGAATTCTGCCAATGGTAGGAAATTCTCCCACCTACCCCAAAAATCAATAACACAGCCTCTCAACATGTCTTCTAAGATCTGAATTACCCTCTCAGACTGGCCATCAGTCTGTGGATGAAACGCCTTGCTGAAATCCAGTCTTGTACCCAACGCTTGATGCAACGCCTTCTAGAACCGCGATGTAAACCTAGGGTCTCTGTCTGATATGATAGACACAGGTACCCCATGCAACCTCACAATCTCTCCCACATACAGCTTGGCTAACTTTTGTAGTGAATAATCAACCCGAGTCGGTATGAAGTGAGCAGACTTCGTCAACCGATCCACAATTACCCACACTGAATCTTTCTTGGTAGGTGTAAGGGGTAGCCCACTAACAAAGTCCATCGTTAACCTCTCCCACTTCCAAAGTGGAATCCTTACTGGCTGTAGCAACCCCGAAGGCAACTAATGTTCCGCCTTCACCTGCTAACACATCAGGCACCTACCCACAAACTCGGTCACCTCGCGCTTCAAACCCGGCCACCAGAACTGTTCGCGAAGATCCCGATACATCTTACTCCCACCAGGATGCATAGCGTATGGACTACTATGCGCTTCCTGCAGAATCTTCTACCTTAACTCGGAATCCTTCGGCATACAAGACTTACCTCGAAAGCACAATACCCCATCACTGTTCACACTAAAATCTTTCGTTCCACCCCCTACCACTAGCTGAAATTTAGCACTTAGCGATTCATCAGACAACTGCTTCTCTCTAATCCAACTGATCCAAGAAGGCTTCATTTGAAGTTCAGCTAGCAAACTTCCATCATCATACAAGCTGAGGTGATCAAACATTGCCCTCAAGTCCGATATTACCTTACGGCTCAACACGTCTGCCACTACGTTCGCTTTACCGGGTGGTACTCGATCGAGCAGTCATAATCCTTCAACAACTCAATCCACCTCCGCTACCTTAAATTCAACTCCTTCTGGGTAAGGAGATATTTTAGGCTCTTGTGATCTGTATAGATGATCGACTTCTCCCCATACAGGTAGTGTCTCCAAATCTTTAGAGCGAACACCACCGCAGCTAACTCCAGATCATGCGTAGGATAGTTCACCTCATGAGGTCTCAATTGCCGAGACGCATACGCTACCACTTTCCCCTCTTGCATCAACACACATCCTAACCCTGTGTGCGACGCATCACAGTAGACGACAAACTCCTTCCCAGCCTCAGGCTGAACCAATACTGGTGCCTCTGTCAAAATTCTCTTCAACTTCTCAAAACTCTCCTGCTACTTATCTGACTAGACAAAAGGGACCCCTTTCCGTAACAGCTTGGTAAACGGTGCAGCTATTAACGATAACCCTTCAACAAACATTCTATAGTACCAGCCAAACCAAGAAAACTTTGAATTTCTGCCACAGACTTAGGCGGTTTCCAGTCCAACACGGCTTCAATTTTCAGGGGATCAACCCTAATCCCTTCAGCGGACACAACATGCCCCAAAAAGGTAACTTCTTTCAACCAAAATTCACACTTACTAAATTTGGCGTACAGCTGCTTTTCCCTCAAAATCTGCAGAACCACCCGAAGATGCGAATCATGCTCCTCTTCCGTCCTTGAATAAACCAAGATATCTTCTATGAATACCACGACAAACTGATCCAGATAGGGTTGGAATACTCGGTTCATCATATCCATAAACGCAGCTGGTGCATTCGTCAACCCAAACGGTATCACTAAGAACTCGTAGTGACCATAACGAGTTCGGAAAGTTGTCTTATGAATGTTCGCTTCCTTGACCTTAAGCTGATGATAGCCCGACCGCAAATCTATCTTTGAAAAGACCTAAGCGCCTCGCAGTTGATCAAACAGGTCGTCAATCCTAGGCAACGGGTACTTGTTCTTAATCGTCAACTTATTTAGTTGCCTATAGTCAATGCACATCCACATCGACCCGTCCTTCTTCTTAACAAATAACACTGGTGCTCCCCAAGGTGACACACTGGGTCGGATAAAAGCCCGGTCCAACAGTTCCTGAATCTGGGCTTTAAGTTCCACCAACTCCTTCGGTGCCATTCTATATGGAGCAATGGACACTGGCGCTGTTCCCAGAAGAAGATCAATGCCGAACTCCACCTCGCGATCCGGAGGTAACCTTGGAAGCTCTTCCGGAAAAACATCGAATAATTCTTTCACCGTTCTAACACACTTTACAGTCAACTCCTTGGCCTCCAGCGCACTGATGAAAGCTAAGAATGCTTCACACCCTTTTCGCACCATCCTTTCAGCCTTTAAAGCAACACTATATTGGAAAAGTAGTTCCTTCTTTAACCTATCACTAACACCTCATTATCCTCGGGAGTCTTCAACACCATCCGCTTAGCAGCACAATCCAAGTTCGCTCGATACTTCACTAACCAATCCATGCCTAAGATCAAATCGAACTCCCCGAACGGCAGTTCCATAAATCAGTCAGAAAAACTACCCCTTGAACTTCTAAAGGCACACTCCTAAAGAGTCTGTTCACCACTACAGATTGTCCTAGAGGGCTAATTACAGTCATAACTCTAGAAGCAGTCTCAGATTCTATGTTCAGAGTTCCAGACACAGTACTAGCAACATAAGAATGTGTAGACCCAATATCAACCAATGCAGTAAAGGGCAAACCAAAAATAAGGAATGTACTGGTTATTTAGTCCAGTGCATCGTCCTCCTTCCATCATCTGGCTGCATAAACCAACCCAGGCTGTCTCGCATCTGTATTCTCAGCACCTCTACCCGGTGCTCCACGCCCTCGACCAAAACCATTTCCGTCCCTAACGGGACCACGACCTCTCTGTGGTTGCTGACCACCTCTTCCAGGCTGAACATAACTCTGACCTACTGGCCGCGCTCTGTTTGGCTCTTGCGGACAGTCCCTTACCCGATGATCCACCGATCCACACCTGTAACATCCATTACTTCTTGCCCAGCACTCCCTCGAGTGAAACTTCCCACACGTAGCACATTGCTGAGGCCGACCAACAGTAGTAGGCCTCGTAACTCGACTCGGCCCATTGAACCTAGGCCTCTTCTAAAAATTCCCTGTAGGCCCTGATGACCCAGAATTTCTTTTATTCCTATCCTTGTCCCTATCCTAGTTCTGTCTTTCAGATCACTTTACCTCTTCCGCTATCTTAGCCTTCTCAACTAGAACATCAAACTCCCTTTTCCCATTGCGGAGCTATCAGTACTCGCAACTCATCCCTCAGACCATCTTCAAATCGGACACAACGCTCATGATCTATTGACACAATACCCCGGGCATAACGGCTTAGACGTAGAAATTTCGCCTCATACTCAGCCATTGACTTACTCCCCTGAACCAAATTTAAAAATACCTTTCGCTGAGCGTCCACATAGCTCAACCCGATATATTTCCCAGGAACACAAACTTAAAAAAGTCCCAGGTAATACGGTCAGCTGCTATACCATCTCTTACTGTGAGCCACCACTGGTACGCCTCATCTCGAAGAAGGGACACAACTCCTTTCAATTTCTCTTCCACGGTACAGTCAAGATCATCCATGATGCGCTCAACCGCTTCTAGCCTATACTCGGCTACGTTTGGAGCTACACTAGAAATGCCCCTAAACATTTCAACCCCGTTAGCTCGAAGTCGCTCTGACATAGATTTTTGAGCCACTGATCCCGTGCTCACCCCAGCAACTCGCTCCAAAACACGTAACATAGCCTAAGACACATCATCGTCTCCACCAGTTTGATCCTGAAGTTCCGCTTCAGCAACTGGCGATGCTGGCACTTCTTCTTCCGGCCTATACCCTGATTCTGAAGGTTCAGCCCCAACTCCCCGACCTCTACCACGGCCGCGCACACCACGTCCACGTCCTCTAGCACTCATGATTATCGATTTGACTTAATCTGATTAAAAGTTTTATGTATTAGTATTTTCTTCCATTGTTTATTACCGAGCAGTCTTATGAAAATAGCATTAAAAGTCATTCTCGCAAATTCATATATACCTAAAGGTTTCAATTTCTAAAGTTGATTTTCTTAGTACTAGCAATCATAGCATAATACCATTACTTCATGCAAAACAACCAATAGTCAGAAGACTTACCGTGCGGATTTGGTGCCGCAGACTCGGGTGCCATGCTTTCAAAAAACGTGTATATATTTTTTTCAAACCATTTCCCAAACCACTTTTGAAATCATTTTTGAACCCCATACCCACAGCCGAGTTTTTGAAACCTTGCTCTGATACCACAATTGTAACACTCCAAACCCGGTCAATACGTTACGACCAAATCAGGATTGTTAGAGGAAGAGTAGTTTTGAAAATTTAATGGTACATCTTAACTTGTGAAAAACTTTTCGTTTTAGTGGTTCCATGTTAAGGGTAATTTAAAATTTGGTTTGGATATATCTTACCAACTTCTTATTAGATTACCTTGAAGCTGAAAACGAGTTTATTTCGTAAAGCCAAACTTAGAAAATTCCAGTGAGGTGACAGTTGAGAACAATGTTGAGGAACGTGAACTTTTGAAAATAATATTTGTAGTTCTATGAAAATCCCATGTTTAATTATTTATTGCTTGTGAACCGTTTGTTAGTATTTTGGAAAAACCGTTATTTACATTTTAGGGAAACCCCAAATTTGATAGTTTATAAAATATATAATATCAGCGTTGAATCAAAACCCAATTTAAAGTTAAAGTGGCCTTATTACATAATAAAAACCTGAATTAAAATAAGTTCAAAATAAAGTACGAAGTTTACGAAGGAAATAGTAACTCATGGCCACCTCGAGTCTGCCTCAACTCCAAAACCCGCGATCTAGTGATTACCTGCAAAATTCAGTAGAGGGGTGAAACGTCGAGACTCAATGTGTCAATCCCCGTATAGCACAAACTGGGCCTTAGCCCATTCAATATGGCATATATCATATGTATGCAATGCAGCCGAGCCCAATCTAGCTATCCATCCAAACACCCGTGGCATTATGCCACTGTGGTTCTTGACCACCGTGGTCCTAGACCACTCGTGACAAAGTCACTAAAATACATAATCGTGGGGCCAACACACTGTAGTCTCAGACCACCGTGACAATCTCTGATAAGTTTATGTATTCGTGGGGCCAACCTACTGTGGTCATAGACTACCAAGACAAGTCACTAATATAAGTACTCGTGGTTTCAAACCACTGTGGTTCTTAGACCACCGTGACAATAGTCACTGATTCTCACATCCCTTTTCATTCAATCCCGAGCCCATGCTCATTTCATCATGCTAATTATGAATGCAAACATACTCACAAAGTATAACAGATAGTTATTTCATACATGCATATAACCGAAAGTATCATCATAGTAGAACTTACCCGGTTCCAACCTTACCCACGAAGTTATCTCGACTGTCGATACAGTCATTTCGGCTTTCAACAAACGCAGTTAATAACGCAAACAGTAAAGAAACGTGTGAGTACTACACACCTGATAACGCGTAACACTAAGCTTTCTACGTCGACGCTTCCACTAGCAGGGACAACGGCTATTTGCATATCCTAGGCAGACGTCGGCTCCCTACCACAGCCTGACGAAAAGTCCCGAACCGCCGACACTGTACGACGCTTAAACTTAGGAGCGGTGGCTATAGGTACACTCCCCTCCTCAGCTTGACCGTTTCTTGAATCCATGAATAGATTTGATCAGAGGTAGAGAAAACTTCGATTGACTATCAAAAGAATTGATTAAAGTAGACTACAACCAATGGGGGACATAATAACCAAGAACCGAAAAGAAGTGACTCCTACCTTGGTAAATGATGAACCACACAGCAACTGGTTCGGCCTTGAATCAAAGATGAGTTGAGAGAAACAGAAGTTCAGCCTAGCAGTCTCAAAAAGCCCTTGAGTATTCGGTTAACCAAAAAGAGACTTAAAGGAAGGAAAAAGGTATTACCCGAAGTTACCTTGTGTTGAAACAGGTGATGAAAAGCCAAAGTAGATTCGGTAGAAAAGTAACCCTTCACACCTTAGGCTACTCAACTGGCATTGATTCGGAATGAAAAGATGAAACAGAGATCCGATTAGCGAAAATGAAGATAGAAGAGTTTAGAGAAGAAAAGAGAAAGCAACCAAAAAGAAAAGGGAGATTCGACTTTTGTAACAAGAGAGAAAAGAAACATTACCTTCAATAATCCAGAAGCAGGGTGGAACCGATTCACTTGACCAAGGGAGCTATTCAGCTAATGAGAAAAAAGGAAAAGTGTTAATAGAGATGATGCAAGGTTTAGGCTAAAGAAGAAGAAGTAGAGGAGAAAGATGAAACACAAAGAAGTGGGATGAAAGTTTCAGTTGTGAGGTTTAAGAGAATGAGTAAAGGAGAAGAAGAGATTCGGCAAAGGGGGGTGGCTTCAAGGAGTTTCGACTAGAGAAGAAGAAATAGAGAAGAGAATAAAACGAGGAGAAACATAATGAAGAGAAAACAAGGAGTAGACTGAGGTTCAGCTATGGCTTGTCGAAATATGGAAGGATATGCAACAGAGAAAAGTGAAAGTAAAAGGATGATGGTTTCGGCACATGCATAGGGAAGAGGAGAGAATTGTTTTGTTCACTAACAAGGTGGTCGTCGAAATGAAAAAGAGAACAAAATGTACCTCAAAGTTTTGGTTTCCAAAATAGCATAAACGGTACTCTACTAACCTCATATGACCGAATGCACCAAGGTACAAAGCCTAAGACTAAACAAAAATTTCGGCACTCCCTAAAGCAACTAAACTGAAACACCCCTCAACCAAGACTCCTTATTCGGCCAACACCTTCCCCCATGGCCACTCTCCTTGATTCCCTCCTACATTCAGTCCTCCACACTCATTCAAACTTGTTGATTTATTCAAACCCCACAAGCATCTCTCCACCACTCATTCAAAACATTTGACCAAGTCTTACCTCTCTCCTCCAGACTTTGAACTCCACTCAGCCACCTCCATTGCCTGAGCACAAAAAGATAAAACCACCTAGTGCTTCCTGTGAGATTCGAACCTCACTCCCTCTTGCATGCATGTTGATGCCAACACCACTCCACCACTAGCTCCTTTGTGCTAGCAATCCACCAAAGATTTCACTAAAGCCCTGCCTCCCACAGTTCTCTCCCCTAAAGTGGCCAAAACAAAATTTTTACCAAGGCTCAAGCTTGACCCCGAGGCTTCCCGGGACCCCCAAACATACCAAATTAACAAACAAAACATGACAAACACACAGCAAACATTAAAATGCAGAGCCCCTAACTCCCTGATTTTACAATGATCAAACTAATGATGTTGTTTTTCTAATTTGATATCGAATTGATTGTTTTGAGTTTCTTCATATTTAAAGCCTTTACATCTAAACTTAGATTAAAAAATGGTGATACGATTTATTGAGTAATTTGGCTAAAGGTTTTTGAAGTTAATTTTAAAGATCATTAAGGAATTGTAATGAATTGGATGTCTTCCCTCTTTTACATGTTCATACAAGCTTGCTTTTCCAGAAAAGTTAAATCTGAGTTAATTGGTGAAATTAATGGCTTAGATCTATTATAATATGATAACTAGGGTGTTAGGAAACATGTTTAAGGGTTAGGATAAAGATCGAGTGATGAAATCACTTATTACGGCAAAACGAGTTAGTTTTGATAGTGGGAAGAATGAGCTTAGATCTGTGATTTTGTTGTGATTTGAGTGTGTTTATGGCTATTCATAATATGTTTGTAATGTGTTAAATATGTATATAAAGTTCTGGATCAATCGGGATCCTCTACAAGTAAGGATAAGGGCAAACAAAAGCTTACTTGAGCTTTTGGCATTAAAGTGAAAGCTTCAAGGTGAGTGATCTGGTGTGTTGCAATTATGCATGATTCAGTGTGTTAAAGGGAAGCTTAGGTAGCCTAATCACCTATTTTATGTTCCAAGAGTAAGTATTTCTACCTATACTTATATTAACTTTCAAATGGTGTTTCAATAAGGTGAAATATATATGTGATGTATTAAAGTGATTATATGTGATGTGTTTATGTCAGAAAAATATTTGTGATTTGCTGGTTTTTATACACACATGTGAGAATATAGTGTATGTGGCTCAATGAGCAATGGGATAGCACTTGAGAGTGCATGATATATGAACATGTAAGTGATATGATCATGATAAACATGATATGTGATAAGTGTATGCATAAATCAGAAAATACATATGTGAAATGGTTATATTGGCCTTGTGGTCTTTTGGAATAGTTGGCATGCCATAGGATTTGAGTACTCATATATGTGTTTTTGTTATTGGGACATGTTTGGAGGGATAAGGGAATGTAGAGTAAGGCTCCATTCATTGGGACATGTTGGTGTGTTGAAGAGTGTTAGCTTAATGCTACACTTACTCAGGACATGTTAGACTCTATGAGTCATTAGTGTGATGGAGATTTGAGTATCCGATGTGCTATATTTTTATACATATTTCATAATCACAAGATGCCAATGTATCAACATGATATAATGCCTGATGAAGATAAGTGATGAATGTGCTTAGCATGCTTATTTTTAACACTTCGTATTGTGGTTATTGGTAGCATCTTTGATCACTCAATGAGATTGAAAAACCTCACACTCTATTATGATTTACTTGTAGGAAAAGAACTTGAGAGGAGGAAAAGGAGTGAGCCTTCCAAGTGATCCAAAGCAAGACAACAAATTGAGTATGTTTGATGTGTTTCCAACTTAATAAGGAAGGTAATGTGGGACTAATCTAGAAGGATTTAGACATTGATTTGTTAATAGATTGTAAATGGACATTATATACTATTTAAATGGTTTTTGGAACTTTTATTATTGGTTTGGATGGATCTTTTTAATGGATGATTTGTGAATAATGTTGTTAGATGAATTAGAAGGAATCGATTCTTGATTATTGGTTAACATGTAAAATGCAAGCGGATTGGCTTGTTGAACATTTAGGTAAGTCCAAAATGACCATTTGGTATGTTTTGTACCATCTATGCACTTAGAAATTCTTAAATTGCCAAACTAACATGCAGAGTAACTTGAATTGGGACTTTAGAAATGCATGTTAGCATAACAACTAACTTGATTTGCCAAAACATGTTAAAATATGTTTAAATGTAATTGAGCATGTTTAAGTGATCTATGTATTCCATATGGCATGTTAGAATAGGGAAACTGACATGAAAACATGAAATGGTATGTTTAGTTGGTGCCAAAGTGTTATATGCGACTTGTTGTAATTTTTCTGCAAATATTACAGTCGACGTCATGATGAGCCATAAATGACATTGCAACGACGAATCGTCCTTAGGATGCCATTTATCGTATCGTTGGGAGGACAGTCCTTTCCAAGAAACGTCGTGATGTGAGTATTCATGTCGTCACGACGGGGCAAGATATGTGCCCTAAGCATGTTTCATTATTTTGCAAGTTAGTCCTAACTTTTATACAATTAAATTGGAGTTTTTAAATGCTACAAAAGGTCCTAATAATTTGCATGATTAAGTCTTATATGTTTAATTTCGTAATTTTAATTTTAAATTTGTAAAAAGGGTTTTCTAAATATTTTTTAAATTTACAATTTAGTCCTTAAACTTTGTTTTCAAATTAAATGAGTTATATATACCAGTTTCCAATATTTCTTTCAAAAAATACCTTTTTTAATTCTATATTTTATTTATGTATGTTTGATTTGATGTTTTACGAGTAATTGCATGAATAAAAAATAACAATTTTGCCATTGGTCAGTATTTTGATGAATTTATTAAAAAAGCATGTTCCTAGGTTATGTACGCTTATTTTCACTCGATGATTATCTATTATGCATGTATTTGCATGGTAAGATTGGTGGCTATGTAGTGTGATTGGTGTTTGATATGGAGAGTCACGTAAATGGCTAATGTGACATTCCAGATTCGGGTCGATCCGTCCTGATCGGGTTTGGGGTGTCACATCAAGACCCTAAAGTGACCTTTCACCATACTAACCAAAAATCATGACATTATACAGTTAAGGATCAAGTTATAAAACACCACTCATCCAACAAGATATAACAAATTTTTACAAAATTTCAAATACACCAATTTAACTGACAAAGGCTTGAACAAATATTCCCACTACTTGGCAACCAATGCATTCCTATCATGTTGGATCTAGTGCCCTTAGTATTTCTGTCTATTTATACTTTTACTTTTCAAAAAAATTGGTTTAATAAAATATCTATTGATTACATTAATATTCTTCATATATTGTCCTTAACAACTTTGCACGTTAAGCAAAATGGATGCAAATATTGGCTCACTAATTATCTAACCTTTAACTAATAATAAGCAATATTATGCGGTCGAATCTTAATATAGAAAGACAAATTGTATTAGTAGATAACCTACACATGTCCTTAGTCTAATAAAAATTGAGCAAACCAATTGAAAGACTAATATGACATCTACCAAGTCCAATTGGGAAGATGTTTTATCTTGAGCATCGAGGCAGATGAATCTCATGTAATGACCTGACTTTAGAAGGTGTCAAAAATGCATTTTCAAAACCTAATTTCGTAAATTGATTCAGTGAAAACATGAATAGAAGTGTGTATAAAATTAGCATGGAAATATATTAACTAGAGATTGAATAATTGAAATGAGAAAATTGTTAATTAAGTGCAGGGACTAAATTGTAAAATTCTAATCACTATGAAATTTTAAATTCGAAAATGATTGAGGACCCAATTGGTAATAAACCAAGGGCCTAATGTAACACCTCAGTTCAGGTGGGTACAAGGTTTGGTGTAAAGTCCTAAAGTAGTATGATTGGCAGAGCAGTATTCGCTCAAATGCACCTTTTGCTGTATAAAGTGGGTGTATACAGTTATGTGTTTAAGTTAATAAAGGTTCTGTGTCAGGTGGCTATGTTAGTTGGAATAAGACCAGTGGCCAAGTAATATGGTATTAAGAGTATAAGTTCATGTTAGAGGTATAGTCTGCCCTTAATTGTAGTATTGTGCAAGTTAAGATGCAAGGTATGTCGGTTAGAAACCGACTGAATGTGAACCAGAAAAGTTAAAAGGTAAGGGGACTCAATGATGTTTCTCAGAAGTTGTAGACTTTTGGATAAGAAAATTTAGTAAGGATGTGACATTTGTCAAGTTGCAATAAGGATTTTGATTATATTAATAGATATTCTTGTTTTGGAAAAGGGAGTTCTACTATTCTTTCTTCTAAAATATTGTTATCTAAGGTTTGAGGAACAGAAAGTATATATTTAAGTTGAGGTTTAAAATCCTTGATTTTATTAGTGGTTACTCCATACCAAGTGGTTTCCACAGTTCCATATTGAATGTTGGATCTAGAGTTCAAACTGCTATTCATGGTTGTCAGGTGAGTCTTTATATTGACTCTTGCATGTATACTCTTCACATAAATTTTTCTGTGGTAATTGATTTAACAATGAAATAGGAACCAGAAATGTATGGTTTGAATGTTTGTTGGGGTATGCATGTACAGTTTGTATGAATCTGACAAGTTAAGCATGTGATGCTTGAGTATGGTTGTATGGCACATATGAAATGCTTGCGATGAAGTGTATGATTAGTGACTTAAAGTGTTGAGTCTTAAGAAATGTCAGTGCATAAAGAGTCTATCAAGTAAGTTTGTGTCTATTCACCGCGGTGGAGTCTAAAGGGGTCTATTAGGACTAAAAACACAATCTCTGATATGAATCTTGAAGAAAAAGCTCATGGCCATGATTCCTTTTGAAATGAACTAAAGGATAGCAATTACCCAATGAGGTTATCTACGTGTCCTAGGATGATGATGGATAAACCTCACATATCAAGAATCTAGGAAAATCTATATCGTAAACACGTCAGGAAATGAAAGCTTTTGTGGTGAAGTATGAAAAGAACAACCTCTATGACGATCTCTGAAAGGGATGCCCTTATGGCGCACAGTAATAGAACTATTTTTGTGACGAACTCTGGAAGGAAATGCTCTCGGCATGTAATGATAAGACTCACAACCATAAAGAATGTCCTTTGTGGCAGATTTTATATCAAATTGTTTTGGTGCATTCAGTATGGTTCGTAAGTTGTGATTAGTAAGATCAGTAAGACATAGTGTCTCTATAGACTACAGTAATGTATTATACAAGACTATAATTCGATTGGGAATGATGAAGGTTGAAGAAATTTATAACTATGTATTCAGAACAAGGAATTCAAATTTTATAGTTGAAGGAGGTAATTGCTACTTGAGCATATGATGATTCATATGTTAAAATCGAAGAAAAATGATATCTAATATCACTATAAAATTCGATCCTTGAATAAAAGAATGGGAAAGAAGTTATTACTAGTTCAAATCATCCTATACGTACGTTAATTCAACCAGATTAAAAGGATATACGATTCACTGAGGCCTGGACTCGAAGAAGAAGTAGAAACTATGAAAAACTCATCATCATTAAAAATAAAAGGATGAGTTTGGAATTTAGTAACAAATGAATAAATTAGGAGAAAAGGAGTAGAAACCTTATTATGTCTAAATATTTTAAGAGAAATTTGAAACAGAAGAAGAATGATAACTAACAATGGTTGTGGTGCGATGATGCGACGACGGTGGTGGTGGTGGTGGTGTAGTGGTGGTGAGATGGTGGTGCGATCAACTATGGGTGGTGGAAAGTGGAAGAGTGGTGGAGCAAAATAGCTGAAATGGTGGCTCAAAGAAGAAAAAAATGGAGGAGCAATGGAGGAATTGATCAAGAGAGGAGGACTAGAACATAAAATGAAACAAAAATGAGAATAGTGGTTACTGTGGTGGGGTGGACGGGTCAAGCACGGCAAATGGAAGGAAATGGAAGTTTTGGGGGACAACGGCTTGAAAATTGGATCAAAGCTTAACATGTGGAGTGAAAAAAGGGGCTAAGGGAAGAAGGTTGACTCACTAAAGAAGGAAAGCAATCTTCTCCACAAGACAATAATAAGGGACAATATAGGGGGTGTTGACCAATGATTTATGATCCAAATTTTTTTATAAAAATAAGGGTTTGGGGAATTGAACATAGGACCTTAAGGAAACTAATTACACTCTTAATGTAACACCCTTAACCTGTCTCTGTCACTAGATTAGGGTTACAGAGCATTATCGTACAATCGAAAACATTTAACATCATAATATTTAAGCAAATTAAACATATCATAATTTATTCAATCATATACTTTCTATCCCTAAATCCAGCCCTCGAGGCCCAAAAAATAGCTTTGAGGCAATTTGGGACTAATGTGAAACAAAATGAAAAGTTTAGGAAAAAGTTGCAAAAATTAGAAATAGGGGTCACACGGCCGTGTTGCATCACCCCAGGCTATGTAACTTTTGAACAAGGGACACACGGCCGTGTCCCAACCCATGTCCTCACCTGTGTAATTCACTAAGATGCCCAACACGCCCGTGTGCCAGGCCGTGTGCTAGGTCGTGTAACTCACTGACCTGAATGCTAAGAAACTCACAAATGACACACGATTGTGCCGCCATGCCGTGTGTGTAACACCCCTTACCCATATTCGATGTCGGAACAGGGTACGAGGCATTACCAGACTTAAACACAAACAAACATACAAAGCCGAGACATAATTTCCATCCAAATTTAATACTTTTCACATACATTTATATCGTCTCTAAAATGAGCCTACTAGGCTCAATACATGCTTTGGAAGTGGTTCGAGACTAAACTGAGAACTTCAAAAAATTTTACAAAACTTAGAAGATTTTTCATGTTACAGGGCTCACATGCCCATATGGTCCAAGGGGCACGCCCGTGTGACTCTTAGACAAACACGTGCTACAGGCCGTGTTCAAAATAGGGAGCTCTCTGGCTTGTGCCACATGGCCGTGCCACACGCCCATGTGCTAGGCCGTGTGGTCGATTTAATTTTCATAATTTTTCATAAAATAGGTGCAGACTTCACATGGCCAGGGCACACACCCATGTTCAAGGCCATGCCGTCCACATGGCTGAGACACACGCTCGTATCTCTGCTCATGTGCTCAATGCTGAGCATTCTGTTTTGCAACAATTAAGGTGCAGGGGACACACGGCCGAAACACACGTCCATGGGGCAAGCCGTGTGTCATACACGGCCTATACACACGCCCGTGTGTCTACCTGTGTGGACAGAAATAAGGCTATTTACCAAGCCATTTTGTCACCCTTCAATGCAAAAACCTACACAACAAACATAGAACCATTCCAAGCATATACCATCAACCAAATCAGCTATAACTAAGGCATCAACACCTCATTCACATGCTATCATTTATCATATAGAAACATCACATAATTCTCAACTCAAATCATGCAATTTCCCACATCCATGAAAAGCGTCATCGTATGCATATATATATATATACTTAAACCAATATTAGCCAATTTCAATGGCCATTTACAAAATGAATTATTAGCCAACATAAGCCAACACATTTGGCTAAATCAATTATGACACAAAACAAAATGACCAAGTCCCTATACATGCCATAACTCAAAATATTAAAATCAATGGTACCCAAAATATTAAGTTGATAGTGTGAATGGATCTCCGACAGTTTTCGATCCCCGAGTTGGCTTGGTGACACTATAAGGCAAGGGAAAAGAAAGGGGAGTAAGCTATATAGCTTAGTAAGTTCCTATGCAAATACTAAGCATTATAATCACACATGTATCATACAAATAAACATGATGAACTTGGCATAATTAATATCAAGATCTTCTAATCATAACTTACTCATTCATAACCTTACCAAGGGATTCATCACATATCGAGCTCATTAGTATATGAGTTTTACGTATGTACCTGTACCAACTCGCAACATAATCATAACCTTTCACAACTTTGACATACTCATTGAATTTCCCGTTGAACCATTTGGAATACTAAAGGATACTCGGGAATGTTGCACTCACTATACCATACCAATGCCATATCCCAGATATGGTCTTACATGGGATCTCTTATCGATGCCAATAGCCCAGCTATGGTCTTACACGAAGTCTCATATCGATGCCATATCCCAGATATGGTCTTACACGTAATCTCAAATAACCCTAATGTCATGACATTCGTATCCTACCTATTCCTAAGGTTCAACCGGGATTTCTCACTTGTCAAACTTTATTGATTACATCCAAGGAGTCAATCATAATTCATACAATATTAAATCATTAAAAACATAAATAAAACAATGCATTATTTACATACGAACTTACCTCGGTACAAAAATAGTAGATATGGACCTAATCGTCAAACACCTTGTTTTTCCCCCGATCTAGGTCCGAACCTCGTTTCTTTTGATCTATAATATCAAATTTAACTCATTTATTACTCACATTTCTTAACTTAGTCAAAAAATACATTATGGCAAAATTATATTTTTTCCCCCAAACTTTAACATTTTTACATTTTGGCCCCTAGGCTCGTAAAATGAAATTTATTTGATTTCTTCAAGACCCAAGCCTAGCCGAACCTCTTTCATGCTTATAACAGCCCACAATTTTTATTTAATCACACTTTTACACACATTTTGAAATCTTTTTGCAAATAGGTATTTTTGACATTTTCATCAAAATCACCTAGCAAAAGTTGTTTATCTAACATTAAACTTGCATAATCTACCATTAAACATCAAAATACACATATTTCTAACATGGGTCAAACCCTAGACCTCAATCATCTCTCAAATTAATGGTAGAAATAGATAGATCGGATGATAACGACTTCAAAAATGTAAATAGCATTAAAAACGGGGCTAGAATGTACTTACAATCAAGCTTGGAAGTTGAAAAAACCCTAGCTATGGTGACCTTCTAATTTTTGGCACATGGAGAAGAAGATGGACAAAAATTTTGGCTTTATTTTCCCTTTTTTTTCAGTTTTTTACCAAATGACCAAAATGCCCTTAATACGTAACTTTGAAATTTCACCTATTCATGTCCATTTTTGTCCACTAACTTATCCAATGGTCTAATTACCAACTCAGGACCTTTAATTTAAAATCTCATAGCAATTGGACACCTTTAACAAGTAGAACTCAATTTTTTCACTTTTTACAATTTAGTCCTTTTTGCTAAATTGAGTGCTCAAACGTTAAAATTTTCGAACGAAATTTTTACAAAATCATTCCGTAAAATTTTAGACCATAAAAATATAATAAAATTAAACTTTACTACGTCGGATTTGTGGTCCCGAAACCACTGTTCTGACTAGGCCAAAATCGGACTATTATAGTGTCACACGGTCGTGTGGCAACCCGTGTCCCCAGCCTTGTGAATCCAAAATTTACCTAAAAACAAGCCATTTCATAACCATTTCATGCATAACTCAGCATACCATTTGTGCACAATTTCAAGGGACTTAAGACTAATTCAAATACACATAATCATGGGCGTCGAAACCCCCAAAAATAATTCCTACAGAAATAACTCTAAATTGTAGTAAAGAGTGGTAGTAGGGTCGAGTCCACAGGGATTGGATGTCGTAATCAACTTCTGTGTTCACTTATGAACAGATATTCGTCGTGACAAGCATCGTGGCAGGAGTCGTGCCCACGACTCCAAACGTACCTACAATTAAAAATAAACAAGTAAATCGAGGGGGTTGAGAATGTTTAAGAAAGTAATTAATCTAATCAGCTTAAACAAACAATTGATTAATATTGAAAATAAATGTAAATTGGAAATAAATTCAGAATTTTTGCAAAAAAAATAAAATTAAATAGCCTTAGCCTTAGACTCGGTAAATTCCGTGTTAAGAATCAATCCTCGAAAATTGATCTTCTCCTCCAAACGATAAGCTGGTTATAGCGATTAGGAATGTCCTAACCACCAATTATTCCTTTCGTAGCTGGTCCCAGTACGTCCTACAAACCAACCCTTATCAATTATTTAACCGAGATACACGTGTTCCCGATTGAACATTCTGATAGCCTTGCTATAACTCCCCAAACTCGGCCCAAACGCTACGACCAGATCTGGTATGCTACGGGTTAATAGTTGAAAACTTCTCTTTGAAGGGATTTGAAATCTCGGTTCGTTTAAGTGGGTATTTGATAAATACGTGCTATTTGTAGAAAACCTTTGTAGTTTTTTTCCCCTCATTTAAAATTTATTTGAAAATCCCATTTTATTCCTTCTTTTAAGTAAGTCCTTGATCATAAATTTATAAAAATGTAAACATTAACAATTATAAATCGATAACCTAAGCTATGGAGCCTTATTACATAAATGGTCCCAAAATTAAACTTAATGAAAAACCGAAAATAATTTATGGAAATAAAAACTTGATGGCCCTTCGAGTCCCCCTCGGCTTCCATGTCCACGATCTACTGCTCATCTGAAAAATTAAGGAAAATAAAGGATGAGTCACCAAGACTCAGTGTGCAAATCCCGAAAACACATAAAAGGCTTGAGGCCCACAAACACATTATGGGCCTTGGCCCATACACAATGGCAACAAAATAATTACATGCAACATGGCCCAACCCAACCTAAAAATCCATCCTCTACACACCAGCCCGTACCAACCAACACACCTCGGGGATTTCTACAATCAACCCACCAACCACTACACACCATATCGACAGCCATACTGCCTATTCCTAACAGTCAGGAATAAATTTAACGTGGCTTAGCCACCGATCACTATTGTGACCTAACTTTATAACTCGTGGTTTAACCACCGATCACCAAGTGACTTATTAACATGCTCTTCCCCTTCATCATATCAACCACATCCCATGCATACATACATGCAGAATCAAAACAATATACTACTTAAAAGTTCAAAGTCTATCACATACATCGATACACATATAGAAGTTTTTATGATTACGTACCTGGCATCCCTTGCCTACCCTTTTTGGGTAATCCGACTGTCTATACAGCCTTTTTCCAGCTTTTAGCCCAAAACATATATTTAGTACAGATTACTCTACATCCTTTTTCCGGCATTTAGCCCATAACATATATTTAGTACAGATTAATTAGTGTGTTAGAGATCTACACACCTGATTACAGTCAAGACGAGACCTTCTATGTCGACACTATCAGAAGTCGATACGACTGCTAACTGGCTAAGATTTTGTTCTGAAGCTGGTCCAAAACCCGGTGGCCAATCCCGAACTGCTGACACCGCTTGTTTCTTAAACTTAGGGATTGGTTTAACAGATCCAATCCCCTCCTTCGCCTGATCGATATTTGATTCCATTAAAAGACCTTATCAGTTGCTACCATCACAACATATGGTTGTTAAGATCACAATTACGATAGTGAATCTAAAGAGAATCTAAGGAAAACCCCTTACCTTGAAATCCTGAAAAGAGAGATATGAGGTTCAGAGACTAGTAATTTCGGCTTTTAGATCTAAGCGATCTACTTCAATTCCCAAATGTCGCCCAACACATAAACACAAGAAACCAACAATCCATTAGCCTTTCAGCTTTACAGAGAATTCGGCAACTCCTAGAAGATTTTGGCTTTTGAGAAGATCAAAAAGAAAAGATGATCTCAAGAGATCTATAAAGTTTCGGATTTTGAGAAGGTCAAAAAGAAAAGATGATCTCAAAAGATCTATGAAGTTTCGGCTTTTGAGAAGGTCAAAAAGAAAAGATGATCTCAAGGGATCTATAAAGTTTCGGCTTTTGAGAAGGAGATGATTGAGAAAAAAGAGTAATATCAAACGTAAAGAAGTGATAGGAACGATATAGGAAAAAGAAGAATTTCAGCAAGGTTAGGGCAGATTCGGCTATGGCAGACAAATGTGAAAAGAAAGAATGCTTAAGGGAGTTTTCGGCTCTTCTTCAGAAAAGGAGGAAAAGAGAGAAGATGAAAACCCTAAATGCCAAAAATAAAGAAGAGAATTGGAGAATAAAACCCTAATGCCAATTTTAATTAAAATAGTTGGGCTTCATGCAACTTGAATTTGGGCCTCCTCAGTTGACGCCACTTCCCTGCTTTTAAGTGGCGCCACTTTGCCACTGGGCCACAAGCCCATTTGTATTTTAAAACACAGATAACATCTTTTAAGCCCTATCTTACCAGGCTTTCCACTAGAGTGTCCAAACAGAAAATTGGATTAAGGCCTCTACCCAACCCTGAGCCCATTCTGGACCCCTAACACTCACATTTAACATAACCACACGTTAAATGCATACCCCAAAATTTTAGGATGTTACAGTTCTACCCCCTTAAAGAAATTTCGTCCTTGAAATTTCCAACTAACTATTAATCGTACTACCCCAGTCTCACCACTATGCTTTCGCTGCGCACTCTAATTCTAAAGCCAAAAGAAACACTTAGTATACTATGGTAAAGTACACACCGGTATTCGCATCTAGAGCGTCCTCGTCCCCTTGGCGACATGCTGCATAGACCAAAGTTGGCTGCCTCGCCTCAGCATAACCTGCACCTCTACGACCATGTCCTGTGCCATTGCCACCATTGACTTGACGATGACCCCTTGGTGGTTGTTGACCTCCTTTTCCCGGCGATGCATTCTCTTGACCTGTGGGCCCTTCACTGCACTGTTGCTGCGGACAGTTTCTAACTTGGTGGTCCGTAGATCCACACCTAAATCACTTCCCACTGCCCACCCAACACTCACCTACATGGAATTTACCACGTCTGACTAGCAGCAGCAGGTCTCTCATTCCGACTCGGTCCATCTGACCTAGGCCTTTTCTGAGTACACCCAATTGCCCCTGACGACCCAAAATTCCTTTTACCTCCACCCCTATCTCTATCCCGATTCAGTTTTTCTGTCCGCTTAACCTCCTTTGCTATCTTAGCTTTTTCCACAAGCACAGCAAATTCATTTTCCCGCTGTGGTGCTATTAGTACACGCAGATTTCCCTCAGACCATCTTCAAATCAAACACAACGTTCATGGTCTGTGGCCACCATCCCTCGGGCATAACGGCTAAGACGTAAGAATTCCACTTCATACGCAGCCACTGACCTACTTCCCTGAACTAGGTTCAGAAACGCTCTACGCTGCGCATCCACATAACTAGTCCCAATGTATTTACTCTGGAATGCCGTTTTGAAGAAATCCCAGGTGATACGGTCAGCCACCGTACCATCCTTAACCGTAAGCCACCATTGGTAAGCCTCGTCCCGCAGGAGTGATAAACCCCTTTCAGTTTTTCCTCCTCCGTGAAATCCAGATCGTCCATTATATGCTCAACCGCCTCCAATCAGTACTCAGCTGTACTCGAGGCTATACCAGAAATTCCTCTAAACACTTCTGCCCCACTAGCTCTAAGTCGCTCCGACACAGATTTTCGGGCTCCTGTGCCCATGCCTGCCCCAGCAACCCTCTCTAAAACCCTTAACATCGCTGGAGATACCACATCATCTCCGGCCGTCTGATCCTGAAATTCAGCCTCCGCAGCTGGTGGAACTGGCATCTCATTTCCTGACCCATGGCCAGATCCTACGGGTTCTGACACGGCCATCCTACCCCTACCACGGCCACGTGGCGGACGTCTACGACCCATTGTACTCATTCTACCGGTTCGCGTTTATTTAATTAGAAATTTTATGAATTATTAATTTCTTTCACTGATTAACCACGAACAATCTTATGAACAGTAGTTTAAGAGTAGTTCTTTCGAATTCTAAATTATATCTACGGGTTTCAGTCTCAAGTTTGTATCTCCTATTTCTAGGAACCACATACATCAACCATCATACATCAACATACAAGTAGCATCCATGCACTCACATTCATCGCATAAGAGTTTTTTCATCATTTCTCTACCCAGGGGTATTTCCGTAGTTTCGCCCTACAAGGTATTTTCTAAAATAAAGTATCTTGGTGATTTTCTTCGAATTAGAGGTACTTTGGTACATTTTTTTAAAGCAAGGGTATTTTGGAAAACAAGTTTTTTTAAACGAGGGTATTTTGGTAATTTTCTCGAAATGGGGTATCTTGGTTTTGTTTTTTTTTTTGAAATGGAGATATTTTGATGTTGTTTTTTTTTTCTTGAAGCAGGGGTACTTTGGAGAATTTAATTTCGCAAAACGGGTTACTCTTGTAAATCTAGAGGTTTTCGGGTAAATTTGCGAAACATGGGTATTTTATAAAATCATGGTTGTTCTGAAAATTTTCACAAACCAAGGGTATTTTAGAAATTCTACAAACCGGAGTGTTTCGGTAATTCCACAAATTTTGGTAGTTTTACAATTCTGAGGTATTTTGGGAATTTTCACAAATCAAGTGTATTTCGGAAATTTTTACAAACCTTGGGGGGTTTTTTTTTATTGTGAAATAGGGTGGCTGGTCCCTTTCGGGTTTTAATTATAAAGTTTTGGCCCGTCAACAAATCCTCGTGGATAAGGTGAACAGTCACTACGCACCAGGTAGGGTTCCAGCGAAGAGGAGGTGAGTCACTAGGACTGCTTAAGTACCAAGCTCTCCCTAAATCCAATCCTAGACATGCGTATGCCTGTTGCGACACCCTAACCAGCGATTTGTTTACGGGTTTGTTTGGATAGATTAATTCTTATGGATTTCAGGAGTTGTTTAAACTAAGCCTAAAGTCCATTAATGCTTAACATACTAGTCTACGTCCATCAAGCCCATCAAACCCAACATGCATATCACATCAAGAGTTAGAATACTTACCTGTGTCCATCAGGTGCCGGTAGACTCGAAGGCCATATCTCAACCAAAACTTTTCACCAAATTTATAAACTACTACTGGACCCATTTCACAGCCCGAGTTTTGCAACTGGGCTCTGATACCAAAATGTAACACCCCAAACCCGGCCCAAACGCTACGACCAGATATGGTATGCTACGAGTTAACAGTTGAAAACTTCTCTTTGAAGGGATTTGAAATCTCGTTTCGTTTAAGTGGGTATTTGATAAATACGTGCTATTTGTAGAAAACCTTTGTAGTTTTTTTCCCTTATTTAAAACTTGTTTGAAAATCCCATTTTATTCCTTCTTTTAAGTAAGTCCTTGATCATAAATCTATAAAAATGTAAACATTAACAATTGTATATCGATAACCTAAGCTATGGAGCCTTATTACATAAATGGTCCCAAAATTACACTTAATGAAAAACTGAAAATAATTTATGGAAATAAAAACTTGATGGCCCCTCGAGTCCCCCTCGGCTTCCATGTCCACGATCTACTACTCATCTGAAAAATTAAGGAAAATAAAGGGTAAGTCACCAAGACTCAGTGTGCAAATCCCGAAAACACATAAAAGGCTTGAGGCCCACAAACACATTATGGACCTTGGCCCATACACAATGGCAACAAAATAATTACATGCAACATGGCCCAACCCAACCTAAAAATCCATCCTCTACACACCAGCCCGTACCAACCAACACACCTCGGGGATTTCTACGATCAACCCACCAACCGCTACACACCATATCGAAAGCCATGCTGCCTATTCCTAACAGTCAGGAATAAATTTAACGTGGCTTAGCCACCGATCACTATTATGACCTAACTTTATAACTCGTGGTTTAACCACCGATCACCAAGTGACCTATTAACATGCTCTTCCCCTTCATCATATCAACCCCATCCCATGCATACATACATGCAGAATCAAAACAATATACTACCTAAAAGTTCACAGTCTATCACATACATCGATACACATATAGAAGTTTCTATCATTACGTACCTGGCATCCCTTGCCTACCCTTTTTGGGTAATCTAACTGTCTATACAACCTTTTTCCGGCTTTTAGTCCATAACATATATTTACTACAGATTACTCTATAGCCTTTTTCCGGCTTTTAGCCAATAACATATGTTTAGTACAGATTAATTAGTGTGTTAGAGATCTACACACCTAATTACAGTCAAGACGAGACCTTCTATGTCGACATTATCAGAAGCCGATACGACTGCTAACTGCCTAAGATTTTGTTCTGAAGCCGGTCCACAACCCGGTGGCCAATCCCGAACTACTGACACCGCTCGTTTCTTAAACTTAGGGATTGGTTTAACAGATCCAATCCCCTCTTTCGTCTGATCGATATTTGATTCCATTAAAAGACCTGATCAGTTGCTACCATCACAACATATGGTTGTTAAGATCACAATTACGATAGAGAATCTAAGGAAACCCCTTACCTTGAAATCTCGAAAAGAGAGATATGAGGTTCAGAGACTAGCAGTTTCGGCTTTTAAATCTAAGCGATCTACTTCAATTCCCGAATGTTGCCCAACACGTAAAGACAAGAAACCAACAATCCATTAGCCTTTTAGCTTTGTCTTCTAAAAACCGAAAGAGAAAAAGAATAGATCAGAAGAAATCAACACCTACCTTTACAGAGAATTCGGCAACTCCTAGAAGATTTCGGCTTTTGAGAAGATCAAAAAAAAAAGATGATCTCAAGAGATCTATAAAGTTTCGGCTTTTGAGAAGGTCAAAAAGAAAAGACGATCTCAAGAGATCTATGAAGTTTCGGCTTTTGAGAAGGTCAAAAAGAAAAGATGATCTCAAGAGATCTATAAAGTTTCGGCTTTTGAGAAGGAGATGATTGAGAGAAAAGAGTAATATCAAACGTAAAGATGTGATAGGAACGGTATAGGGAAAAGAAGAATTTCGGCAAGGCTAGGGCAGATTCGGCTATGGCAGAAAAATGTGAAAAGAAAGAATGCTTAAGGGAGCTTTCGGCTCTTCTTCAGAAAAGGAGGAAAAGAGAGAAGATGAAAACCCTAAATGCCCAAAATAAAGAAGAGAATGGGGGACTAAAACCCTAATGCCAATTTTAATTAAAATAGTTGGGCTTCATGCAACTTGAATTTGGGCCTCCTCAGTTGACGCCACTTCCCTGCTTTTAAGTGGCGCCACTTTGCCACTGGGCCACAAGCCTATTTGTATTTTAAAACACAGATAACATCTTTTAGGCCCTATCTTACCAGGCTTTCCACTAGAGTGTCCAAACAGAAAATTGGATCAAGGCCTCTGCCCAACCCTGAGCCCATTCTGGACCCCTAACACTCACATTAAACATAACCACACATTAAATGCATAACCCCAAAATTTCAAGATGTTACACTTGCGTTCTGAAGAACCCAACTCGAATTAACGGCCTTAACCATGTGGGCTGTTTAAACCCGATCACTTCTTCCTTGATTTGTTCTCGAAGAATAGAATACAGCAGACCGACTCTTTTGTCCAACTTTCAGCAACACGACTTCAACCCAACGTGCACTTTGACTTGAAATCGAGTTTAACCTTAAGGGATGATTGTGCTATCCCGATACATAGGAAAAAGGTGAATACCGATTGGAAGGATTTTTAACGCGAATACGAATCTCATGATTCTCGACCGAAAAGAACACCGGCCTAAAGCTAAGATAGAATTTAGTGTAGCATGAACTTAATCATGCTTGAGGGTTGTGAAATGCGATTGGATTTGTATGAAGGATGATGGAATTTGGGAAGGAAAAAGGGCTTGGAAGGCAATTGGACCAATTTTGGAAGGACAAAGAAATGTAAATGGGAACAATAGAATACTCATGCCAAAATTGAAAGAAAAACCAATTCAATTCCAAATTGAAGTAGGAAAAGACAAAGAGGATAGTACAATTCCTAATTGAAGTAGGAAAAAATATTAATTGATGATTTCTTAAGAACAAAAAGGCCCTATTTATATACATGGAGCTTACTAAAAATAGCCTAAACTAATTTAATATAAAACCTAAAATAAAATAAAATAAAAATAAAAAACAAATAAAATAAGATTTTCCTATTTTTGGGTTTTACAAAGTCAAAATATTTGATGTGTCCTTCGCTTCCTCCATCCTTTTGATTTCGCCCCATTTCAATGATTATCTTTCAATTTGGCACTTTTTACCTTGGTTTTGACCAATTGCATCCCTTCCAATATTTAAATCATAAAAACACTAATTTAACAGGGATTGATTCAGAAATAAACCAAATTAAACACAAGAAATCATGCAAATAAACATGTTATCACATAATCTTGCAAATTCAAACAACCTAAATCACCTAACCAATATTTCATTCAAAGGCACCACAATTGTATCCAAAAGCATCACCTACCAAAACAAACCAATATTACATATTCCCAAGCATAATGACCTAGATCAAATATGCACCAAACAAGTCCCAAATGGCCATTCTCAAACCATCACAAGTGTAACAGCCTGGTTTAGACCCTAGTCCAGAATAGTGGTTTCGAGACAACAAATACGAGGTCAAAATAATATTTTAATGTTATTTTGGGTGTTGATTATATGTGATATAGCCTGTGTGAAAATTTTGTGTAGTAATTTTATCGACTGTGTGCCGAATTAAAAGAAAGGACTTAATCACGTAAAGTGTAAAAGCTGTGTGCTGATTTACAAGTACCTAAGTGTTGTTGTGTTTTAATGTGGAGGCCTTATGAGGCAATTAAGCCATAAATATGATAGTGGATGCCAATGGACAAATGTGACCTTAATGTTTATATGTTTTATTTTTTAATTAAAAGGTTAATTTAGTAAATGGCATAATAATTGTAACATCCCGAAGTTGGGCCTAATAGGATTGAGCCCAATGGGCCTTACGCGTAGTAGCGTTTAAAATTTTAGAGAACGGTATTAATGCAAGTTAGACTTATTAGGTAAGTTATTTTGGAAGGTTAGAGGGCTTCTAGGAAGTCTCGGGATCAAATTTAGGCTTTAGGGAAATTTTGGTTTTAGGCGGAAAAAACCCTGGAAGTTGGAAGGTAGGCCTTAAGAATAAAAAGTGGAGGAAAATGACACAAGTGGAGCGTATGGTGTAGTGGCAAAGTGACGCCACATAAGAGGCAAGGGGGTGACGCCACAAGGAAGGAAGGAGGTCCAAGGTTCAAGTCTTGGCGTTTGCATTTTGGTTTTCTTTTTACTTGGACCTTAGAATTTGGCTATAGATTTATATTTAGTTGCGCATGGTTTAAGACACAAGAGGAGCTTGTGGCCAAGTGGTTAGCGACGTGGATTATGTTGCAAAGGAGCCTGGGTTCGAATCTCATGAGAAGGAAGGGAGTATTTATTTTGCGGATTGGACGGCAAGAGTTTCAGTTGAATTTAAACTCTACTGACGAAGGGATCCCACATCGGAAAGATACAAAGAAGAAGGGTGAAGAGCTAGCTATATAAAGAGCATTCCAGGAGGAGAGTTAACATACCTTGGTGGGCGTTTGGGCACAGCAGTGGGCGCAGGGCGGTTTAACACCAGAGTCCTATCAGGTGTGTACTTCTCTACTCTAGTTGTAGAGCGGCAAATGCCGAAGTGCCGGTCACACGGCATTAGTAGCCACACGAGCGTGCGAGCGCACATGTGGGGCTTCGACGCAATAGTTGAGGCCATCAATAGTATTCTTGTGGGTTGGGGTGCTTGGGCCGCGATGGGCCGAGGTGGGCCCAATGGGCCCGTGGGCCCAAATGAGTAAATTGTATGATTGTTTAGTATATGTTGAACTAGACTAGGTGGAACTTATATACGTGGCTAGATTTGTGCTAGGTGGGCCACACGAGCGTGTGGGCGTTTTAGGCCCAATAGTCCGATAAGGACCGGAAATGGTAGCTGAGTCGCTGGCGGCGACATTAGGCCTTCGGAAAGGCCATTGTAGGTGCGAATTTACTGAAATACCCTTAGTGGGTAAATTACCAAAATACCCCTAAAAGGTAAATTACGAAAATGCCCTTGGTAGGTAAAAATTACTGTTATACCCTTTAGAGGTTGATTAGCTCGGTTATATCGTATTTGTTGTTCTGATTATGATGGTAATTCGTTTCAGACGTTATCTGTGATATATGATTTGCATACATGTCATACTGCATACGAATTATTATGTCATATTGCATGGGTATGATGAGAGGAGGGGGAAGATATGATTCTAGACTGTCACTAGTGGTTTTGACCACACGGTGTGTTGGCCCCGCTTTCTATATTATTTTTGTGACTAAGTCTTAGTGGTTTTGACCACCAGTGGTTTTGACCACACCAATATTATCTGTGACTACGGTCACCAGTGGTTTTGACCACATATTGCTATCTTTGTGACTCGTCCCAGTGGTTTGGTACCACAGTGGGTTGGCCCCACATATCGATATACGGGATTGTCATCAGTGGTTTTGACCACATTGTGGGTTGGCCCCACATAATTTATTTGTGACTACGGTCACCAGTGGTTTTGACCACCAGTGGTTTTGACCACCAGTGGTTTTGACCACACGGGGTAGATTTGAGAGTTTCGGATGGATAGGATGGATGGGTTGCATGACATGCATATTTGCACATGGATCTGTGTATGAGCTTAACATACTTTGGATGGGGATTTACACACTGAGTCTCGATGACTCACCCCTTAGTTAATTTTGCAGGTAATCGTTAGATCGCGGATTTGGGAGCTGAGGCAGACTCGTGGAGGCCATACAATATTTTCTCGTAAACTTGTTCTCTTATTTCAACTTATTTTTAATTTGGGATTTTAAGTTGTAATAAGGCCGCTTTAACTATATTTTTGGTATTTTATCTGGTTTAGCTTTTAATATGATTACTGCCTATTGTTATCAAATGTTCAATACGGGAATGTCCAAAACCCTTAACAACCGTTTTCCAAAATGTTAAAAAAGGATATCAAGCGAATAAATATTTAAACTCGAAATTTTTAACAAACGCACAGTTTTTTAAACAACCCTTTTATGTGACATACCAGATCCGGTCGTAATGTTTAGGCCGGGTTTGGGGTGTTACAATAATAATATATATGTTATAATAAAACAAAAAGAGAAAGATGAATCCATGTTCATCTTTTCTTCCACTGAAATTGAGAAAGAAACAAGGGTTTGGAGCTCATTTGAGTTCAGCAAACACAAGCTTCAATTAGTAAGTATTTTGTGTTCGGTTTTTGTTAATTTCTACGTTTTTGTGATTGTTGCTTTGTGCTCTTTGAAACCCATGCTTTAATTTTAGAGATTTATGGTGAATTTGAGATATGCCATTGATGAATGGTTGAGATATATTTTAGTTGATAGTGAAATATGGAAGATATGTGAAGGAGGAACATGTTTTGTCTTTGAATTTTTAGTGAAAATTGAGTAATTTGGGCTAAATTGAGAAAAGTGTAAATTAAGGGACTAAAATGTGAAATAAATGAGATATGTGGACTTGTATGAAAATAGAGAGAATTCGGCTAGGCATGGGTGAAATGAAATTATTTGTATTTTGTGATTTTGTGAATTAGGGACTAAAGTATCGAAATGTGAAAATGTGAGGGCTATTATGTAAAATGCCTTAAATATGTGTGTTTGGACTAAAATGAATGATTTGTGACGGAATGGATTGAATTTGAATGTGTATAGACCAAGAGAAGAGAGGTTCGGATTGAGATTGAGGCAAAGATAAAGTGCTCGATTAATCGACCGTTTCGGTATTTTGATGTCCGAGGTAAGTTCGGATATAGTACAAGTTGTTAATTTATGTTCTATGTGATGTGAATTGAATGATTATCTATATAACTATGAGATTAGAAATGCTATGTGCTGAATTGTATAAGTTGGCACTAAGTGGACGAAATCAGAAATGGGATAGAGATGATTGACACTGTGTGTGCGAGATGATAAAAGCTTCGGCTTATTAAATTGGCATTGTGTGTGTGATACCGATATAAGCTCGATCTAATGTATTGGCACTAAGTGTGCAATGACAATTATGTTTGTCTATAAGTTGGCACTAAGTGTGCGAATAAAGCAAGAGAATAGCATGGGTGGTGACTATGTGTTGGCAAAGGTATGTATGATACCTATGTGGTTGATGAAATTTAACGTAGATGAATGAAATGCTATATGAGTATTAGATATGGTTGAATTTGTGTGACATTGATAACTTATCTATGTGATGGTTTAATGTGTACATTGATTTGATTCAATGAATTAATTGTATTGTATTTTGAACTTACTAAGCTTTGGAAAGCTTACTATGTGATTTGTTTCTCTGCTTTGCAGTGTCAGTAAAGCTAGCTTGGATTCGGGGATCATCTGTATCTATCACACTATCGACAATCTATGTTGGTACTTTTGAATATGTGTATATTGAATATGGCATGTATAGGCTAGTTGTTTAGAAATACATTTGAGATGTGTAAATAGCCATGTGATGTGGCTAGATAAATGTCAGAATTATTCATATGTGAATTTGGTATGTGAAGTATGTTTTGGTATGTTTTGTTCGCAATGAAAATGTCTTATAAAGGGTAAGCTTAGTGATGGATTGATGCTATTGTAACCTAGTGATGTTATGGATGAATCATGCTTGGTAATACAAGTGTTTAGTTGTGAAATTTGGTTATAAGTAGACATGATTAGAAGTGAGATTGAATAAGATGATACGTTGATCATTTGACATGTTTTTGGTTGTCAATGGTATATGAAATGTATTGGTATATTGATTGTAGGGTTGACCCAAGAGTGGGTGGCATTTTCGCCTTGCAAATGGTCTATTTTGCATATATGGCCAAGAGACACGGGCGTGTGTCTCTGCCATGTGGTTTAAGGATCATTTCTAGGTGTGTCTGGACAGGATACACGGTCGAGGCCCACGGGCATGCAAGGTGGCCGTGTGATCAAGTCAGTAGCTAGTCTAATAACACACGGCCATGGCACACGGGCGTGTCTAGTGACCGTGGGGATAAGTCAGTATGTATGCTCTATTTTGACACGGCCTGGACACATGGGTGTGTTTGGTAGCTGTGTGAGGCACACAGCCTGATTGCATGGGCGTGTGACCTCAACAGTGTTGAAGAATGTTTGAAATTTTGAAAACTTTCGTAAGTGTTTCGTGTAGTCCCGACCTCTTTCTAACTCATGTTTAAGGTCTCGTAGACCTCGATAAAGGACTATTTGCTCATATTTGAGTATGTTTGATTGATGACTGATTTTGTGTCATGAAATGAATATGGAATATTCTAATGATTCGATAATGCCTCTCAGCCCTAGTCCGGCGACGATTATGGGTTAGGGTGTTGCATTTTATTAGTATCAGAGCTACAATTTAGTCGATTCTCAGACTAATGTAGCGAGTGTGAGTCTAGCCATACATGCCATATATGAAATTGCGATAGTGTGATGACTCTTGACAGTTATAAATGTGTTTTCGTATAGCAAATTGATCCCGATCGAGCAGTTGCTGACGATGTAGAGAGTAACACGTCTGCTCCCACTCAAGGGACAGTGCCAGCCACATCTAGGCCAAATGAAAGTAGTGAGGGAGGAGAGGCTAAGCAAGCCTTCTTCCGAATGATGAGTGAGTGGTTTTTGGAGTTCATTCGAATGAATCCGGCTGCTCCACAACCTCTATCGCCACAAGTACTTATTGTGCCACAAGTGATAGATCCGATTCGACTGAATAAACCACCTGTGGATAATGGGGCCGAAGAGTTTAGGGCCACAGCTGATGATGATGCTGAGCGAGCTGATTTTTTGCTTGAGAATATAATTCGAGTATTCGATGAGATGTCGTTGACCCCTGATGAATGTATCAAGTGTGCAGTTTCTTTGTTGAAAGATACATCTTATAGCTGGTGGAAGACATTGACATCCGTGGTTCTGAGAGAGAGAATCACCTGGGATTTACTTCAAGTTGAGTTCAGAAAGAAGTATATCAGTCAACGATTCATTGATCAGAAACGTAAAGAGTTTCTAGAGTTGAAACAGGGCCGTCTGTTAGTTACTGAGTATGAGCGAGAATTTGTGAGATTGAGCCTGTACGCACGGGAATGTGTTTCGACCGAAACTACTACGTGTAAACGTTTCATAGAAGGGTTGAATGAGGGCATTAAGTTGTTGGTTGGGATACTTGATATAAATGAAATTGTTGTGTTAGTCGAAAGAGCTTGCAAAGCCGAGGAGCTCAATAAAGAAAAGAAGAAAGCTGATTCTGAAGCTCGTGATGAAAGAAAAAGATCGATGAGTAAGTTTTATCAACCTTCGACGAAGAGATTCAGAGATGCAAGCAACCGATCAAATGCTTCATTTGGATATACGAGTATAGATCGTGTGAGACTAAGTGTTGGTCCGAGAACTCAAGCTCCAATGGAATCAAATGCTAGTAGTGCCAAAAGCAACAAGCCTGAGTGTAGACATTGTGGGAGGTGACAAGTGGAAGAATGCTAAGGTAAGTATAATAATCGAACTTGTTATAAGTGTGGACCACGAGATCACTTCATTAATGAATGTCCAAAGTTAGCTGAAGAAGAGAATGTTCAAAATGTGAGATCGAGTAATGTGACGGTTAGGGGTAGACCACCCAGAAACACTGGAAATGAGAGTGGAAATCAAAGAAGGACTATCGATACAGCTATGAGATCGGAGGCGAGAGCACCTGCTCGAGCTTATGCAATACGTGCACGAGAGGAAACATCATCTCCAGACGTCATCACTGGTACTTTTACTCTATTTGATAGTGATGTGATTGCATTGATAGATCTAGGATCTACTTATTCGTATATGTATGTGAATCTAGTATCAAGACTCTACCTGTTGAGTCTACTGAATTTGTGACCAGAATATCGAACCCCTTAGGCAAGTATGTCTTGGTGGATAAAGTGTGCAAGAATTGCCCATTGATGTTTCGGGATATATGCTTTCCAGCTAATTTGATGTTGCTACCATTAAATGAATTTGATATAATCCTGGGTATTGATTGGCTTACTTTGCATAATGCCATTGTGACCTGTAAGCGAAAGAGTATTGAATTGAGAAGTCAGAATGATGAGATAGTTTGAATTGAATCCATTGATTTGAAAGGGTTACCAGCTGTTGTATCTGCGATGAAAGCTTTGAACTATGTAAGAAAGGGTTGTAAAGCCTATTTAGCATATGAGATTGATACAAAAGTATCAGGAAAGGAAGTTGAATATGTGCCTATGGTTAGTGAGTTTCCAGATGTGTTTCCTGAAGAGTTACTGGGATTACCTCCAACTAGAGAAGTTGAATTCGATATTGAATTAGTTCCAGGAATGACTCCTATCTCGATAGATCCATACAAAATGACACCAACAGAGTTGAAAGAGATAAAGTCTCAGTTACAAGAGTTGATTGACAGAGGATTTGCACGACCAAGTTTCTCGCCCTGGGGTGCTCCTCTGTTGTTCGTGAAAAAGAAAGATGGTACTATGAGGATGTGCATCGATTATAGGTAGTTGAACAAAGTGATGATAATGAATAAGTATCCGTTGCCTCGTATTGATGATTTTTTTGATCAGTTGAAAGGAGCTACACTGTTTTCTAAGATAGATTTGAGATCGGGCTACTATTAGTTGAGAGTTAAAGAATCCCATGTGCTGAAAACTGCTTTCAGAATGAGGTACAAACATTATGAATTATTAGTGATGCCTTTCGGACTAACAAATGCTCCTGTAGTGTTTATGGATCTGATGAATCGGATATTTAGACCGTATTTGGATCGCTTTGTTGTGGTGTTCATTGATGATATTTTGATATACTCATGTGATGAGACACAACACGCCAAGCATTTGAGAATTGTGCTACAAACTCTGCATGAGAAACAATTGTATGCTAAATTTAGCAAATGTGAATTTTGGTTGCATGAGGTTGGTTTTCTAGGGCATATTGTGTCAGCTATGGGAATACGAGTTGATCCAAGTAAAATTTTAGCTATTTTAGAATGGAAACCTCTGAGAAATGTGTTTGAAGTCCGTAGTTTTTTGGGACTAGCGGGATATTATAGACGGTTTGTATAAGACTTCTCGATGATTGCGACTACGTTGACGAAGTTGCTACAGAAAGATGTTAAATTTGAATGGTCAGAAAAGTGCCAGCAGAGTTTTGATCAGCTGAAAGCGTTGTTGACAGAGGCAATAGTGTTAGTTCAGCCTAAATCGGGCAAAGAATTCATAGTTTATAGTGATGCATCATTGAATGGTTTGGGCTGTGTACTGATGCAAGAAGATAAAGTCATTGCTTATGCTTCGAGGCAGTTAATGCCGCATGAAAAGAACTATCTGACGGGTGACCTTGAATTGGCAGCGATTGTGTTCGCATTGAAGATTTAGCGTCACTACTAATTTGGTGAGAAATGTCATATTTATACTGATCACAAGAGCTTGAAGTACTTGATGACCCAGGAAGAATTGAATTTGCGACAGAGAAGATGGTTAGAATTGTTGAAAGACTATGAACTTGTAATAGATTATCATCCGGGTAAAGCTAATGTTGTAGCTGATGCTTTGAGCCAAAAGTCTATATGTGCTTTGCGAGCAATAAATGCTCCGAAAGATCTGTGTGATGATAGTGCGGTTTTGGCCTAATTGAAAGTAAAGCTGATGTTTTTACGTCAGATTTGTGATGCCCAGAAAAGTGATATTGAAATGATGGTTAAACGAACTCAGTGTGAATTGAATGTTGATTCAGAATGTCGAGTTGATAGTGATGATTTTCTGAGATTTAGAGATCGGATTTGTGTTCCAAGAAATTCAGAGTTGACTCAGATGATTTTGAATGAAGCTCACAATAGTCGATTGACTGTTCACCCGGGGAGTACAAAAATGTATAATGATCTGAAACAGTTTTATTGGTGGCATGGTATGAAACGGGACATCTCTAACTTTGTGTCGAAATGTTTAATTTGTCAGCAAGTTAAAGCTGAACATTAGGTTCCGTCCGGTTTGTTACAGCCGATCATGATTCCTGAGTGGAAATGGGAGAGAGTTACGATGGACTTTGTGTCGGGGTTGCCTTTATCTCCGGGAAAGAAAGATGCAATCTAGGTGATAGTTGACAGATTGACGAAATCAGCTCATTCCGTTTTGGTGAGAATAAATTATTCACTTGATAGATTGGCTGAATTGTTATTGCTGAGATTATGAGATTGCACGGAGTGCCACTATATATTGTACCTGATAGGGATCCGAGATTTACCTCACGGTTTTGGAAGAAATTGCAAGATGCTTTAGGCACAAAATTACATTTCAGCACTGCATTTCATCCGCAAATAGATAGACAATCCGAGTGGATCATTCAGGTTCTCAAAGATATGTTGAAATGTTGTATTTTGGAATTTGAAAGTATGTGGGAGAAACATTTGTCGTTAATTGAATTCGCATACAATAATAGTTTTCAATCTGGTATTAAAATGGCACCATATAAGGCTCTTTAGGGTAGAAAATGTCGAACTCCATTGTATTGGACTAAGCTGAGCGCGAATAAGATTCACAGGGTTGATCTTATAAAAGAGACTAAGCAGAAAGTGAAAGTGATACGTGACAGTTTGAAAGCGGCCTCAGATCATCAGAAGTCTTATGCAGACTTGAAACGGAAGGATATCTAATTTAAAGTTGGTGACAAAGTGTTTTTAAAAGTGTCTCCGTGGAAGAAAATACTTCGATTTGGTTGGAAAGGCAAGCTGAGTCTGAGGTTCATTGGACCATATGAAATCATAGAGAGAATTGAACCGGTTGTTATAGGTTGTTGTTGCCATCTGAGTTAGAAAAGATTTATAACTTGTTTCATGTGTCGATGCTTCGACAGTACCGATTTGATCCGTCTCATGTGATTGCTTTTACAGAGGTTGAAATCCTGTCAGATTTGGCATATAGTGAAGAGCCGATTCGAATTTCGGCACGAGAGATCAAAGAGTTGAGAAATAAGAAAACCTATTTAGTGAAAGTGTTGTGTTACAAACACAGAGTGGAAGAGGCTACGTGGAAGCCTAAGAACGCTATGAGGAAACAATATCCACACCTATTCATCGGTAAGATTTTCGGGGACGAAAATTCCTAAGGGGGGAGAGTTGTAACAGCCCGGTTTAGACCCTAGTCGAAATACTGGTTTCGAGACAACAAATTCGAGGCCGGAATAATATTTGAATGTTATTTTTGGTGTTGATTATATGTGATATAGCCTGTGTGAAAATTCTGTGTGGTAATTTTTTCGACTGTGTGCCGAGTTAAGAGAAAGGACTTAATCGCATAAAGTGTAAAAGCTGTGTGCTGATTTATTAGTACCTAAGTGTTGTTGACTTTCAATGTGGAGGCCTTATGAGGCAATTATGCCATAAATATGATAGTAGATGGCAATAGACAAATGTGACCTTAATGTTTATATGTTTTAATTTTTAATTAAAAGGTTAATTTAGTAAGTGGCATAATAAAAATATATATGTTATAATAAAACAATGAGAGAAAGATGAAGCCATATTCATCTTTTCTTCCACCGAAATTGAGAAAGAAAAAAGTGTTTGAAGCTTATTTGAATTCGGCAAACTCAAGCTTTAATTAGTAAGTGTTTTGTGTTCGGTTTTTGTTAATTTCTACGTTTTTGTGATCGTTGCTTTGTGCTCTTTCAAACCCATGATTTAATTTTAGAGATTTATAGTGAATTTGAGATATGCCATTGATGAATGGTTGAGATATATGCTAGTTGATAGTGAAATATGGAAGATATGTGAAGGAGGAACATGTTTTGTCTTTGATTTTTTAGTGAAAATTTAGTAATTTGGGCTAAATTGAGAAAAGTGTAAATTGAGGGACTAAAATGTGAAATAAATGAGATGTGTGGACTTGTACAAATATAGAGAGAATTCGGATTGGCATGGGTGAAATGAAATTAAGTGTATTTCGTGATTTTGTGAATTAGGGACTAAAGTGTCGAAATGTGAAAATGTGAGGGCTATTATGTAAAATTCCCTAAATCTATGTGTTTGGACTAAAATGAATGATTTGGTGATTGAATATGTAACACCCCAAACCCAGCCTAAACGTTACGACCGAATCTGGTATGTCACATGGAAAGGTTGTTTAAAGAATTTCTGATCGTTAAAAAATTTCGAGTTTTGGTTCAATTTAAAAACAGACTTAATTTTATGTTTCTTGCAAAACGTTATAAATATTACTCACTCCGGAAGGTTGTTTTATATTACAGAAATAAGATTTGATGGTTTTCGAAAAATGCACCGTTTTGAGATAGTTTTTGAAGTTTTAGGAAAATCATGAGTTTAATTATCAATAGTTTGTGAATCATTCCTTAAAATTTTGGAAAACGGTTACTTATTTTCTTTTAAGAAAACTCTATTTTTATCAGTTCATAATAGGCAGTTAAAGCTTTAAAATAAAAACGAAATTAAGATTCCAGTGGCCTTATTACAGAATAAATTCCCAAATTTAAACAGGTTCAAAGTGATGAAAAACGAAATTTACGAAAGAAATAAAGCATGGCCACCACGGAGTCCACCTCGGCCCAAATCCTCAAGCTAGGGATTACCTGCAAATTTAAGTAGAGGGGTGAGTTACGAGAACTCAGTGTACAATTCCCCTTAAGAACGAAATCTGGGCCTAAGCCTACAGAAGCAAATTGGGCCTTAGCCCTAACGGTAACAAATTTGGCCGAAGCCCATACGGATCGAATTGGGCAGTAGCCCTAAAACATGGCATATGAGATAATGAATGCAATGCAACCCAACCCAGCCTAGTATTCCATCCGCTACACACCACTCTGTATCCAACCTAACACACATGTGGGGATTTCTACAATCAATCCTCCATCCGCTACACACCTCATTGGTAGTCATGCTGACAGTCATGCTGCTCAAAGCCAAAATTGTGACAAAGTCACCGAAATATGTGGCAGAGCCACCGAAATAATGTGACAGGGTCACCGAAATATGTGGCAGGGCCACCGAGATACACTGCCCCTTTTCATCCATCATATCTCAATCCCATGCATATATTACCATAATGTAATGAATGCAAACATAAATCAATGTACACCGGATAATCAGAGTATACATATATTCACGCAAAGTTATTTAAATGACATATTCATAAAGGTTACCAATCTGGTATCTCCGACCTTACCCTCAAGGGTATCTCAACTGCCATTGCGGTTATTTCGGCTTTTAGCCAACATACATATTAATACTAAACAAACATATGAAAGTGTGTGTGAACTACACACCTGATTACGTGAAGGATTAAACACTCCTGATTGTCGTCACTCTCACTATTACGAACAACTATGATCTGTTGATCCCAACAAATGTCGGCTCTCTACCACAACCCGGTGGGAAATCTCGAACGGCTGATACTGCACGCCGTTTGAACCTAGGAGCAAAGGGTACAAGTCCACTCCCCTCAGGCTCCTTTGTCGATGCCCCCTTAGAATGACTAGCACTCTCATCCATGAAGAGAGGACGATTAGTAAGGTACCACAGTGAATACAGCGATTGTCTAACAAAGATGTTTGGTCAAGGTAGAGTACAACGAAAAGAGATTAACCGTATAGAAACTAGAGAAAACTCCTTACTTAATAATCAATGCAAATTGATTCTATATTCGGTCACTACTGACAAGAGCTTCGTCTTCCTACGAAAGAACGAACCCACTCCAAGGTGGAGAAGGTACTTATATTCGGCCTAAAAAGAAAGGAGTAGCAAGATGGCCGCTTCGATCATTACAAGAGAGAACAGAAAACGTATGAAGAGAGAACCCGTTACCTTACAACAAGTAAAGCCGATTGGAAAGGGACTTTCGGCCACCAAAGGAATCCTACCACCCTACCTCTTGATGTTCAGCTAGTAACAGCAGATGAAAGGATGGATTTAGTTTGACACAAGAGAGGTTTTGGCTCAAGAATGGAACAACAAAGAGACGAAAAGAAAGGAGAAGATAGTGGGCAAACTGAGGTTCGGCTAAGACGAACATACAAGAAAGAAGTCGATTTAGAAAGGGGTTACAAGGGGGTTCGGTTATGGTGATGAAAACAATTTGTAGAGGATGAACAATAGAGATTCGGCTTAAGGGAAAAAGAAATGGAAGAGCAATGAAGAAAAAGCCAAGTTTCGGCTATGAAGATCACCAGAGGAAGAGATGAGAGGAGAAAAGATAGAAATGGACTTACGTAACAATAAAAGAAAACAGTGTGAAAAGGAGGAGGAAAGCAACTGAAAATTCAGCAATGCTCAAGCAAACAAAAAAATGCACAAATTTGAAAGAAAATAAAAAAATAGCTAAAAGCACTTAATGGAGATTTCGGCACTCTCCCTACACACTTTGACTGAATATGCTTAGATGGACATACCTAAGAGCTAAAAGAAATTTTGGCACACCCCTATACTAGCTAAAAACCGAAATGCCCCCCTTAGCACCACTCCACTTTCGGCCAAACTCCTCCTCTCTCCCCACCTCCCACAAATTTCTCCTCCATTCACTCTCCATCCACCAATTCGAATTGGTTGACCAATTCAAACTCCCCAAGCTCCTTTCCTCCATCCATTTGAATTTGTTTGACTAATTCCACAACCACCATGGTAGAGTCCCAGCCGAATGCCACCTCTTCCCCTCCTTGAGCACAAAAATTAAACTCCATAGTGCAGCAGATGGGAATCGAACCTTTCTCCCCTAGCTTCCCTTGTGACACCAACTCCACTAGGCCACTCTGCTGCCTTTTGTTAACACAACACAAATTTTATACTTAAGTCTTATCTCCACTAGCTCACCCTCACAAAGTGCCCTAAAACCAAAATTTCACCAGGGCCTCGGCTCGACCCCGAGCCTTCCCAAAGACCCCCGAACATACCCAAATGACCAGCTTAGCAAGCCAAACACATGGAATAATGCAATAAAGCAGGACCCCTAATTCTAGGATGTTACAGTTCTAACCCCCTTAAAGAAATTTCGACCTCGAAATTTACCTGATTAAAAGAGATGCGGGTATTGCTGTCGAATTGCCTCTTCCGGCTCCCACGTGGCTTTCTCTGAATCGTGATTACGCTATAACACTTTGACCAATGGAACAGATTTCCTATTTAAAAGTAGGTCAGGCCTTACTTCAATTTCTTCCACTGACACTATGTGAGATGGATCTGAACGATAGCACCTTAAAATCAAAATATGGAATACATTATGTATCTGACTCAACTCCAGAGGTAACTCAAGCTGATAAGCCACTGGTCCTACACGTTTCAACACCCGATAAGGCCCGATAAATCTAGGGCTCAACTTGCCCTTCCGTCCAAATCTTAGAACCTTCTTCCAAGGTGAGACTTTTAAAAAGACGTGATCCCCCACTGAAAATTCTATCTCCCTACGCTTCAGATCTGCATACGATTTCTGCCTATCAGAAACTTCCTTCAACCGAGCCCGAAACAACTTAACCTTTTCCTCGGTCTTTGAGATCAATTCTGGACCCAACAACTGTCGTTCACCCAACTCTATCCAGCGGTAGGGGTACGACACCTACGACCATACAACGCCTCGTAGGGTGCCATCTGAATGCTGGATTGATAGCTATTGTTGTACGCAAATTCTGTCAATGGTAGGAAATCCTCCCAACTACCCCTGAAGTCGATTACACAGCCTCTTAACATGTCTTCCAGAATCTGAATTACTCTCTCCAACTGACCATCAGTCTGTGGATGAAACATTGTGCCGAAATCCAGCCTTGTACCTAAAGCTTTATGTAACGCCTTCCAGAAACACGATGTAAACCTGGGGTCCCTGTCTGATATGATAGACACTGGTACCCCATGTAGCCTCACAATCTCTGCTACATATAGCTTGGCCAACTTCTGCAACGAATAGTTGACACGAATTGATATGAAGTGGGCGGACTTCGTCAACCGATCAACAATCACCCACACCGAATCTTTCTTCATAGGCGTCAGGGGTAGCCCACTAATGAAATCCATTGTTATCCTCTTCCACTTCCAAATTGGAATCTTCACTGGTTGCAGCAACCCCGAAGGCAACTGGTGTTCCGCCTTCACCTGTTGGCATGTCAAACACTTACTCACAAACTCGGGGTCCCGTTTCAGACCAGGCCACCAATACTGTTCACACAGATCTCGGTACATCTTACTTCCATCGGGATGCATAGCGTAAGGGCTACTATGCGCCTCTTGTAAAATCATCTGTCTTAACTCAGAGACCTTTGGCATACAAATCTTTCCACGAAAACATAATACCCTTCACTGTTCAGACCAAAACCCACGGACTCACCACCTTCCACTTGCTGAAGTCGAGAACTTAACAATTCGTCTAACAATTGCTTTTCTTTAATCTGACTTACCCAAGTCGGCTTCACTTGAAGTTCGGCTAACAAGCTACCATATTCATACAAACTGAGATGAGCAAACATTGTCCTCAAATCCGTTATCACCTTACGACTCAACGCATTTGCCACTACGTTAGCTTTACCCGGGTGATACTCAATTGAGCAGTCATAGTCTTTCAACAATTCAATCCATCTCCGCTACCTTAAATTCAACTCCTTCTGAGTAAGGAGATATTTCAAACTCTTATGGTCGGTGTAGATAATCGACTTTTCTCCATACAAGTAGTGTCTCCAAATCTTCAGAGCGAACACCACCGCAGCTAGTTCCAAGTCATGAGTGGGATAATTCACTTCATGTGGCCTTAATTGCCGAGACGCATATGCAACCAGCTTCCCTTCTTGCATTAGCACACATCCCAAGCCTGTGTGCGATGCATCGTAGTAGACGACAAACTCCTTCCCAGGCTCAAGCTGAATCAATACCGGTGCCTCAATCAGAATCTTCTTTAACTTCTCAAAAATTTTCTGTTGCTTATCAGCCCAAACAAAGGGTACTCCTTTTCGCAGCAACTTGGTTAAAGGTGCAGCAATCAACGAAAACCCCTCAACAAACCTTCTGTAGTACCCAGCCAAACCTAGAAAGCTTCGAATTTCTGACACTGACTTCGGTGGTTTCCAATCCAATATAGCTTCGATCTTTCAGGGATCAACCCTAATCCCCTCAGCAGAGACAATGTGCCCCAAAAAGGTCACTTCTTTCAACAAAAATTCACACTTGCTAAATTTGGCATGCAGTTGCTTCTCTCTCAAAATCTGTAGAACTGACTGAATATGCGAATCATGCTCCTCCTTAGTCCTCGAATATACCAATATATCATCTATGAATACCACGAAAAACTGATCTAAGTAGGGTTGGAATACCCGGTTCATCATATCCATAAATGCGGCTGGTGCATTTGTTAACCCGAACGACATCACTAAAAACTTGTAGTGACCATAACGAGTTCGAAAGGCAGTCTTATGAATATCCGCCTCCTTGACCTTTAGCTGATGATACCCCGACCTTAAATCTATCTTCGAGAAAACCGAAGCTCTTTTTAGCTGATCGAATAAATCGTCAATCCTTGGTAACGGGTATTTGTTCTTAATCGTCAACTTGTTCAACTGACGATTGTCAATGCACATACGCATCGACCCGTCCTTTTTCCTTACAAACAACACCAACGCTCCCCATAGAGATACACTTGGTCGGATAAATCCACGATCCAATAGCTCTTGGATTTGAGCTTTAAGTTCCAGCAGCTCCTTTGACGCCATCCTATAAGGGGCAATGGACACCGGAGCCATTCCTAGCAATAGCTCAATGCCAAATTCGACCTCGCAATCCTGAGGCAATCCCGGAGGCTCCTCAAGAAAGACATCGGAGAACTCTTTCACCGCTCTAACATCCCCTACAGACAATCCCTTAACATCTGATGAGCTGACAAATGCTAGGAATGCCTCGCACCCTTTTTGCACCATCTTCTCGGCCTTTAGTGCCGAAATCACATGGGACAGATAATATCTCCTTTCTCCTATCACAATTACTTCCTCATCCTTAGGAGTTCTTAAAACCATACGCTTAGCAGCGCAATCCAAATTTGCACGATGCTTAATTAGCCAATCCATGCCTAAGATCAGATCGAACTCACCGAACGGTAGTTCCATCAAGTCTGCAGGAAATACTACCCCTTGAACTTCTAAAGGCACATTCCTAAACATCTTGTTCACTACCACAGACTGTCCTAGAGGGCTAACCATAGATATTTCTCTAGCGGTAATTTCAGATTTAATGCTCAAAGTCCCAGATACAGTACAGGCAACATATGTATGTGTAGACACAATATCTATCAAAGCTGTAAAAGGTGTATCAAACACAAGGAAAGTATCGGTTATGACATCCGGTGCATCGCCATCCTCTCGACGTTTAGCTGCATAAACCAATCCAGGCTATCTTGCGTCTGTACTACCAGCATCTCTGCCCGGTGCTCCACGCCCTCGACCAAATCCATTTCCTCCTCTGACCGAACCACGACCTCTCGGTGGCTGCTGCCCACCTCTTCCGGATTGTGCATATCCCTGACCTACTGACTGCGCCCTAGCTAACTCTTGTGGACAGTCCCTTATCAGATGATCCATAGATCCACACTTGAAACATCCGTTAGTTCTTCTCCAACACTCCCCCGAATGTATTTTCCTACACCGAGCACACGGCCTAGACTAACCAACAGCAACAGGCATCGCAACTCAGCCCGACCCATCAAACCTAGGCCTTTTTTGGAAACCCTCAACAGATCCCGACGACCCAAAACTCCTCTTATTCTTACCCTTATCCTTATCCCGATTCTGCCTCTCAGAACGCTTCACTTCTTCGGTTATTTTGCCTTCTCAACCAGTATAGCAAAATCTCTTTCCCGCTGTGGAGCTATCAGTACTCGCAGCTCCTTCCGTAGACCATCCACGAACTGAACACAACGTTCATAATCAGTTGCGACGATACCCCGAGCGTAACGGCTTAGGCGTAGAAACTTCGCCTCATATTCAGCCACGGACTTATTCCCCTGGACCAAGTTCAGAAATGCCTTCCTCTGGGCGTCCACATAACTCACCCTAACATACTTTCCTTGGAATGCTGTCTTAAAGAAGTCCCATGTAATACGGTCCATTAGTGTACCTTCCCTCACTGTAAGCCACCACTGGTACGCTTCATCCCGCAGAAGGGACACTGCTCCTTTCAACTTCTCCTCTGTTGTACAGTCCAGGTCGTCCATAACTTGTTCAACTGCTTCCAACCAGTATTCAGCTACATTTGGGGCCACACCAGAAATGCCCCTAAACATCTCAGCCCTATTTGCCCGAAGTCGCTCCGGGATAGATTTCCAGGCTACCATTCCAGTACTTGCTCCAGCAACCCATTCCAAGACTTGCAGAATAACTTGGGACAAAGCATCGTCCCCTCCGGCTCAATCATGGGACCCCACCTCGGTCACCGGTGACACAGGTGCTTCCATTTCAGGCATGTGACCGGATGCCTCAGATCCAACCCAGTACCTCGGCCTCTACCTCGGCCGTGTCCACCATGCCCACGTCTTCTAGCGCTCATTTTAGTAGAATCGACTTAATCTGATTACAAATTTTATGAATTAGTATATCATTCCAATGTTGTTAACAGTTATCTTATGAAGGTAATGTCTCAGTCTCTATAGTCTTATAACTAGTAGGCACAATACACTAACTCTAATGGTTTTCCTAAAATCATTTCATAATATCAAAAAGAGTCAGAAGACTTACGGGTTTGGTGCCGGAGACTCGGGTGCCATACTTCGAAAAGACTTATACTTTTTCCCAAATCATATTTCAAACCTATTTTGAAAAATGTTTTTGAACCCAATCCACAGTCGATTTTGCAACCTGGCTCTGATACCACAAAATGTAACACCCCAAACCCGGCCTAAACGTTACGACCGGATCTGGTATGTCACATGGAAAGGTTGTTTAAAGAATTTCCGATCGTTTAAAAATTTCGAGTTTTGGTTCAATTTAAAAACAGACTTGATTTTATGTTTCTTGCAAAACGTTATAAATATTACTAACTCCGGAAGGTTGTTTTATATTACAGAAATTAGATTTGATGGTTTTCAGAAAATGCACCGTTTTGAGATAGTTTTTGAAGTTTTAGGAAAATCACGAGTTTAATTATCAATAGTTTGTGAACCATTCTTTAAAATTTTGGAAAACGGTAACTTATTTTCTTTTAAGAAAACTCTATTTTTATCAGTTCATAATAGGCAGTCAAAGCTTTAAAATAAAAACGAAATTAAGATTCCAGTTGCCTTATTACAGAACAAATTCCCAAATTAAAACAGGTTCAGAGTGATGAAAAATAAAATTTAAGAAAAAAATAACGCATGGCCACCACGGAGTCCACCTCGACCCAAATCCTCAAGCTAGGGATTACCTGCAAAATTAAGCAGATGGGTGAGTTACGAGAACTCAGTGTGCAATTCCCCTTATGAACGAAATCTGGGCCTAAGCCCATAAAAGCAATGGGCCTTAGCCCTCACGGTAACAAATTTGGCCGAAGCCCACACGGATCGAATTCAACCGTAGCCCTAAAACATGGCATATCAGATAATGAAAGCAATGCAACACAACCCAGCCTAGTATTCCATCCGCTACACACCACTCCGTATCCAACCTAACACACCTGTGGGGATTTCTACAATCAACCCTCCATCCGCTATACACCTCATTGGCAGTCATGCTGACAGTCATGCTTCTCAAAGCTGAAATTGTCGCAAAGTTACCGAAATATGTGGTAGAGCCACCGAAATAATGTGACAGGGTCACTGAAATATGTGGCAGAGCCACCTGAAAATGTGACAGGGTCACCGAAATATGTGGCAGAGCCATCGGGATACACTGCCCCTTTTCATCCATCATATCTCAATCCCATGCATATATTACCATAATCTAATGAATACAAACATAAATCAATGTACATCGGATAATCGGAGCATACATATGTTCACGCAAAGTTGTTTAAATGACATATTCATAAAGGTTAGCAACCTGGTATCTCCGACCTTACCCTCAAGGGTATCTCAACTGTCCTTGCAGTTATTTCGGCTTTTAGCCAACATAAATATTAATACTAAACAAATATATGAATGTGTGTGTGAACTATACACCTGATTACGCGAAGGATTAAACACTCCTGATTGTCGTCACTCTCACTATTACGAACAAGTACGATCTGTCTATCCCAAACAGATGTCGGCTCTCTACCACAACCCCGTGGGAAATATTGAACGGCTGATACTGCACGTCGTTTGAACCTGGGAGCAGAGGGTACGAGTCCACTCCCCTCAGGCTCCTTTATCGATGCCCCCTTAGAACGACTAGCACTCGCATCCATGAAGAGAGTTCGATGAGTAAGGTACCAAAGTGAATACAAAAACTGTCTAACAAAGATGTTTGGTCATGCAGAGCACAACGAAAAGAGATGAACCGTATAGAAACTAGAGAAAACTCCTTACCTTAATAATCAACACAAATTGATTCTATAATCGGCCACTGCTGACAAGAGCTCCGGCTTCCTACGAAAGAACGAACCCGCTTCAAGGTGGAGAGGGTACTTATATTAAGCCTAAAAAGAAAGGAGTAGCAAGATGACCGCTTCGATCGTTACAAGAGAGAAGAGAAAACGTATGAAGAGAGAACCCGTTACCTTACAACAAGTAAAGCCGATTGGAAAGGGACTTTCGACCACTAAAGGAATCCTACCGCCCTACCTCTTGATGTTCGGCTAGTAACAGCAGATGAAAGGATGGATTTAGTTTGACACCAGAGAGGTTTCGACTTAAGAATAAAACAACAAAGACACGAAAAGAAAGGAGACGAGTGTGGGCAAACTGAGGTTCGACAAAGATGAACACACAAGAAAGAAGTCGATTTAGAAAGGGGTAACAAGGGGGTTCGGTTATGGTGATGAAAACAATTTGTAGAGGATGAACAATAGAGATTCGACTTAAGGGAAAAAGAAATGGAAGAGCAATGAAGAAAAAGCCAAGTTTCGGCTATGAAGATCACCAGAGGAAGAGATGAGAGGAGAAAAGACAGAAATGGACTTAGGTGACAATAAAAGAAAACGGTGTGAAAAGGAGGAGGAAAGCAACTGAAAATTCGGTAATGCTCAAGAGAACAAAAATGCACAAATTTGAAAGAAAAGAAAAAAATAACTAAAAGCAGTTAATGGAGATTTCGGCACTCTCCCTACACACTATGACCGAATATGCTAAGATGGACATACCTAAGAGCTAAAAGAAATTTTGGCACACCCCTATACTAGCTAAAAACCGAAATGCTCCCCTTTAGCACCACTCCACTTTCGGCCAAACTCCTCATCTCTCCCCACCTCCCACGATTTTCTCCTCCATTCACTCTCCATCCACCAATTCGAATTGGTTGACCAATTCAAACTCTCCAAGCTCCTCTCCTCCATCCGTTTGAATTTGTTTGACTCATTCCACAACCACCATGGTAGAGTCCCAGCCGAATGCCACCTCCCCTCCTTGAGCACAAAAGTTGAACTCCATAGTGCAACAGATGGGAATCGAACCTTTCTCCCCTTGCTTCCCCTGTGACACCAACTCCACTAGGCCACTCTGCTTCCTTTTGTTAACACAACACAAATTTTATACTTAAGTCTTGTCTCCACTAGCTCACCCTCATAAAGTGCCCTAAAACCAAAATTTCACCAGGGCCCCGGCTCGACCCCGAGCCTTCCCAAGACCCCCGAACATACCTAAATGACCAGCTTAGCAAGCCAAACACATGGAATAGTGCAATAAAGCAGGACCCCTAATTCTAGGATGTTACAGAATGGATTGAATTTGAATGTGTATAGACCAATAGAGTAGAGGTTTGGATAGAGATCGAGGTAAAGATAAAGTGCTCGATTAATCTACTGTTTCGGTATTTCGACGTCCGAGGTAAGTTTGGATATGGTACTCGTTGTTAATTTATGTTCTATGTGATGTGAATTGAATAACTATCTATATGAGATTATAAATGCTATGTGCTGAATTGAATAAGTTGGCACTAAGTGTGCAAAATTGGAAAGGGGCTAGAGACGATTGGCACTGTGTGTATGAGATGATAGAAGCATTGGCTTTTTAAGTTGGCACTGTGTGTGCGATGATGTAACACCCCAAACCCGGCCCATGCGTTAAGGCCAGATCTGACATGTCACATGAGAAAAATACATTTAAGTCCATTTCATTTGTATGTAAATAGTTTTGTTAAAAATCAAGAAAACAAGTTTTGATTTAAAATAATTGACAATATAATACTAACTTCGAAGGTTGATTGGTAAATCGATAAATTAGAAGTAATGATTTACAAAACCGTGACTTTTGAAAATGTCGTAGATAATTTTGAAAGAAAATCCAAGTTAAATCATTTGTAAAAGTTTGCTATAAAATCCATTTATTAATCAAATTTGGAAAACCTTTACTTAAGTTTTTAGAAAAATCCCATTTGAAGTAATTTGAGAAAAATATAAATACGTCAAACATAAAACAAAATAAAATAAACCAGAGGCCTTATTACAACAAAAAAACCAAAAATAGTAAAAGTAAATGGAAATAGAAATCTAAAGTTAAAAATAAAACACCATTTCTGAAGTATGGCCTCCACCGAGTCATCCATGGCCCAAGTCTACATCACTGAGCATTACCTGCAAGGGTTAAAGAAAAGGGGTGAGTTTAGCAATATCTTGGGCCTGGGCCCATATAGCATAATCTTTGACCGAAACCCATTTACATAACAGAATATACATATATGCAATGTATGCAACCCAACCCATCCTAGTAATCCATCCACTACACACCACCCGTACCATCCCATGGGGATCAAGTCAACCCATCCTGCCAAACACACCAAAACGCAGGCAAAATGCCATTTAATATAATAATTCGTAGGCCAGTGGCCATTTATAATCACAGGCAAGATGCCATTTATAATATTTGTGGCTGAGCCACTAGAGTCATGATTATGGTGGCATAGCCACTATACAGATTGTGGCAGAGCCACCAGATATCATTTACGGTAATATAATCGGCACACAGCCTTGGGTAAATATGATCGACACAGAGTCGTTAGTTCATATGCTAGGCACATAGCCGTTATCAGAATTTGTGGCAGAGCCACCAGAATCAAAATGTGGCAGAGCCACCAGGGTACACTTCTCTTCTTTAACATTTTTCCCATCCCATGCAAAATATGCAAATGCAACATAAATAATAAAACATAATATTCACATATATAAACAAAAATAAATTATCAATCCAATAATTTATTACGGGGAATCAGCCCATTATAGCACTTTGCAAATTGGCCCATTAGGGCAATCTATCAAATCGGCCCATTAGGGGCATTTTCATAATTCGGCCCATTAGAGGCATTTTCGTAAATCAACATTTTTAAAGATATTTAAGCAATCCGGCCCGTTAAGGCATTTTGACAAAAATGGCCCATTGAGGGTATTTTCGTAATTTGCAACCCCGGACTTAACTACTAATTTGGGGCATAAAAATTGAAACTGTCCATCTGCGTCATATTGACTAAATTGACTATAACTCGAGTTAAGAAACTCAAAATTTAGATACGTAAATTTTCCTTGAAACTAGACTCATATATATTCTTACTACAATTTTCCAGAATTTTTGGCTAAGCCATTAGTACAGTTAATTCTTTAAAGTTTCCCTTGTTTCACTGTCCAACTGTTCTAACCTCTTTTACCCTAAACTCAAATATCTTATTGTACATTTTTCATATGGAATCTATAAATATAAATTATAACCCATAATTCACTTTGTACAATTTTAAATGATTTTTCCAAGACAGAATAGAGAACCACAAAGTCAATCAGAACCAGTCTCACTAAAATTAAAATATCGCAGAATATAAAATTCCTCTTCCTCCTATGTTTCTTTCATATAAAACTAGACACAGTAAGATTTAATTCGATATCTTATTCACTTTCTAATTCCGTTTCTCCTATTTTTCGTGATTTTTCAAAATCATGTCACTGCTGCTGACCAAACTATTTCATTGCAAAATATGGTTACTACTATGAACATACGCACGCCCGAGTGGTCACGGGTGCCGGTTTCTAGTTTTCTTCGGTATTTTGACCGAATCACAGAACATTTCATGCAAATATTCAGAGAGGTGTGAGATTACACACCATTTCAAACATGTATTCAGAAGGGTACGGGATTACACACCTTATTCGAAATCTGTAACACGATACTCTTCGCGGCACCTAAAGGTACAATCGGTCAACAATTAGTCCAAAGCCCAATTTACAACTTCAATCAATTATTGCGATTGATTATCAATCTATATCACTTACCAACAATCTGAGTCTCTTATTACGAGGGATAAGTGTTCGATTGGCCCTCCGATAAAGTACTTCGAGACCTACTTACCAAACTTCCTTCCAAAAGCCAACGGCTAGAAAGATGATGAGAGTATAAGTTAACACTCTACCGATTTGGCCCACACCAAAAGAACCAAGAAGATGGAAGTAGCAAAGAATAGATTCATCCTTGCAACCACCAAAAACCTGAGAAGGTAAAGAAGCTTCGGCAACCACAAGAACCAAATTTCAGCTATGAGATGATGTTGATGTTTTGGCTATGGTGTATAAAAAAGAATGTTTGAAAAAAAAAAGAGTAGAAGTCAATAGGCAAATTGAAGTTTCGGCCAAGAGGGAATGCAATCAAAAGAACCAAAATATTTAGAAAGGAAAATAAAATGACCCCCCCAAAAAAATGTGAAAATGCAAGGGAGAGCTAGAGAAATTCGGCTCCCCATATTTCCCTAACCAAAACTTCATCTTTTCCAAAAAGATGAACATTGACCAAAATAAAGTCTTTCCAAAACACCTTCCACACTATATGCCAACATGTTCCCTTATCCTTCCTTTTCTTTTGATTTTTTTCCTTCATTATCCCTTATCTTCCTCCTTACCATAATCCTTAGCCATCTTTCCAAATATTAAAAAGTCTTTCTCACCATAATTAGTACCATCACCGACACTTGGAAAGAAAGCACAAAAATAAATCCAAAATTACAATAGATGGGATTCGAACCCTTTCCCTTCATGCTCTCGACTTGACACCACACCACTCCACCATGTGCTCAACTTATGCTAGCAAAATACACTCTTATTTCCTTAAGCCTTGATGCCACTTACCTTCTATCCTTAAAGTGCTTAAACATAAAAATTTACTTATAGCCTAACTTGAACCTGGAACTTCCTAGAAAGCTCGTAACCTTCCAAATTCACATAACTAATAAGCCCAATTTGCAACAAAGCCATTCTCATATTCTCGAAAATTTTAAACATTCCTACGCCCAAGGCCCATTGGGCCTAATCCTACTAGGCCCAATTTCGGGATGTTACAGATGACAATTATGTTTGTCTATAAGTTGGCACTAAGCGTGCGAATAAAGCAAGAGAATAGCAAAGATTGATCAAAATGTAAAGTCGAGTGGTGAGTAGCATGGTTGGTGACTAACTATGTGTTGGGAAAGGTATGTATGATACCTATGTGGTTGAAGATATTTAAAGTAGATGAATGAAATGCTATGTGAGTATTGGATATGGTTGAATTTGTGTGACATTGATAAATTATCTATGTGATGGTTTAATGTGTACATTGATTTGAGTCAATGAATTAATTATATTGTATTTCAAACTTACTAAGCTGTGGAAAGCTTACTGTGTGATTTGTTTCTCTGCTTTGTAGTGTCAGTAAAGCTAGCTTGGATCTGGGGATCGTCAGCATCTCTATCACACTATCGGCAATCTATGTTGGTACTTTTGAAGATGTGTATATTGAATATGGCATGTATAGGTTAGTTGTTTAGAAATACATTTGAGATGTGTAAATAGCCATGTGATGTGGCTAGATAAATGTTGGAATTATGCATATGTGAATTTGGTATGTGAAGTATGTTTTGGTATGTTTTGTTGGCAATGAAAATGTCTTATAAAGGGTAAGCTTAGTGATGGATTGATGCTATTGTAACCTAGTGATGTTATGGATGAATCATGCTTGGTAATGCATGTGTTTAGTTGTGAAATTTGGTTATAAGAAGACATGATTAGAAGTGAGATTGAATAAGATAGCATGTTGATCATTTGACATGTTTTTGGTTGTCAATGGTACATGAAATGTATTGGTATATTGATTGTAGGGTTGACCCAAGAGTGGGTGGCATTTTGACCTTGCAAATGGTCTATTTTGCATATATGGCCAAAAGACACGGGCGTGTGTCTCTGCCGTGTGGTTTAAGGATCATTTCTAGGTGTGTCTGGATAGGATACATGGCCGAGGCCCACAAGCGTGCAAGGTGGCCGTGTGATCAAGTCAGTAGCTAGTATAATAACACACGGCCATGGCACACGGGCGTGTCTAGTGGCCGTGGGGATAAGTCAGTATGTATGCTCTGTTTTGACACGGGCTGGACAAATGGTGTGTTTGGTAGCCGTGTGAGGCACATGGCCGGATTGCACGGGCGTGTGACCTCAACAGTGTTGAAGAATGTTTGAAATTCTGAAAACTTTCGTAAGTGTTTGGTATAGTCCCGACCTCTTTCTAACACATGTTTAAGGTCTCGTAGACCTCGATAAAGGACTATTTGCTCATATTTGAGTATGTTTGATTGACGACTGACTTTGTGTCGTGAAATGAATGTGAAATGTTCCGATGATTCAATAATGCCTCTTAACCCTAGTTCAGTGACGGTTACGGGTTAAGGGTATATTTATGGTATGGTATATTTTCCATTTTAGTCCATGTAATTACCGTTCCTTAGCTATTTGACACCATTAATTAATAGAAACTTAAATTTTGCAACTCCAACGATTTAATCCTTTTCATCCCTAATAGTACTTTGAAAATATTTAATAAAATATTTATGGGCTCAGTTTATAGAAACGAGGTCCTGATACCTCATTTTCTTAAACCACTTGACCTTAAATATTTACCACATGTATTTCTTCAAATAGTATAAATTGCCAATTCAAAAATTTATTTTAATACTATATTTGACTCGTAAATACTAAATAATAACATTTACGAACTTACTCGTCGGATTTGTTGCTCCAAAACCACTATTTCCAGCACCACTTAAAAATGGGTTGTTATAACTCTTCCCTCCTTACGAAAATTTCGTCCTCGAAATTTCTCAATTGATGTAACACCCTTAACCCATATCTGTCGCCAGATTAGGGTTACGAGGCATTACTGACCAAAGCACATCTCTGAACAGTTATAATTCACATGCTTTTTTTTTAAAAAAAATTCCACCATACGAATCATATATGCATACTTCTCATTTATGGCATTCAAATAATCAAAGTATAAGATAACTCATTAATATACAAATTATATGCGTGTACTTTAAAATATGCAACATATATCATTTCATTTCATATAGCTAATATGTAGCAATATGTCTATTTCATCTGTCAAATATTAACGTACCATTTTTTTTTAAAACAAAATAGCATATAAGTATATTAAAATCAATCAATCATTTCACACCAACTAATATTTAAACTCATATGCAACCGTAGTGTACTCAATTACCAAAACAAATTATATATATCTAAACTTTCATCTCACAATTTATTTAACTAGCTAATTAACTATCATTATGACATTTGTATACCTAACCACAACAAAGCATGTCATGGATACGTATATAAATATTTTACTTAGCTTATGTAATATCCGGGATTTAGGGCTTGTGCATTTTTGCTTAAAAGTATGAAATAGCATGCCTATGTGTGTTGTGAATGTGTATTATGAATTTTGTGAACCTTAGTGTGTAGGTGAATGCCTTAGAAATTGTTTAATTTTAAGTCTTTAAGGGGAGCTAAGCCTGATAGGCCTTAAGAAAATATGTAGGGGGTTTATGACACAAAAATGGGCTTGTCTAAGTGGCTTGGAGGCGCCACTTAAGGCCTAGTAAGTGACGCCATATGCAAGGTGCAAGGGCTTGGGTTCGAGTCACATGGGAAGCAAATAAAAGAATTTTATTTTGCTGCAAGGAGCAAGAGAGATGGACGGCATTTAGGCTATAATTTAGGAGCTTAAACCTTTTATTTTTAAGTGATAAATAAGGATAATTTGTAACAACCCAAACCCGGCCCAAACATTATGACCGAATTTGGTTTGCTACGGAGATAAACTTTTTGAAAACCGTTTTAAAAACCAATTTAAGTTTTGTTGAAAACTTCTCGTTTTTGGTTACCCTGTCGAAACCATACTTAGATTTAGTTTGGAAATTTAATTGAGTCAAGTTTTTATGCAAATTTCAAATGTGCCCGATGGCACGATAAAACATTTTCGTGTTAATTTAGGAAAACATGTGATTTTAATTTAATTTTAATAATATAGTTTTAAACAATATATCCAACATATGAGAAAATAACAAAAATAAAGTATATGGAGGCCTTATTACATCCAAAATAAAATAAACCAATAATAAAATAAAATAGCTAAGTTTAAAGTTCATTTAATTCAAGTCCACTGCATGGCCACCTCGAGTCCATCTGGCTCCATATCCGCGGTCTATGTATCACCTGAAAAATAAAGGAGAAGGTGAGTCACCAAGACTCAGTATGTAACCCTTCCCCCGATTTTAAACATTTTCATACACAACATATAACAATTAACATGCATAATATTATGTGGCCCAACCTAGCCAACCAAACGCCACTGTCTACCCCGTTGTGGTACCAAACCACTGGTGGTGCCAAACCACTGGTGACATATAGTCACAATGTGTTACCAAAACACTGGTGTCCGTGGACACAAATCGATTGATGGGGCCAACCCATCGTGTGATGCCAAATCACTGGCGTCAATCCCGTTTTATCATCTGTGGGGCCAACCCACTGTGGTGCTAAGCCACTGGGACGAGACGCGATGGGGTGCCAAACCTCTGGAGGTACCAAACCTCTGGTGACCGTAGTCACAGTGTGTTACCAAAACACTGGTGCCCGTCGGCACAATATCACTGCCCCCTCCACTCATCAATCCCACATCAGTCGTATGTATATATGTTACATGCCATCATATGCATAAATCTCATGTATCAATGCGTCATGCTTCCCAAAAGCATCAAATAATAGATTCATCTTAACAGGTACTTACCTGAATCACCATCTATACCGATATGGTATATTATCCAATGCTACATAAATCAAGTTAGCATTCACAATATTCAGCACATTTAATAAGTTATACGTGTGTATGTACACACCTGGCACCCCTGGATGCTCTAAATCCCGAAAAGAAGAGTCGGCCACCCTAGATCTACTTGTCCCTATATTCGGCCATAATAGTGTTAGTGATATGGGCCATTCGGCCAAACCAAATAATTCTTTTAGGGTTATTGCTTGAACCCGAATCTTTACCTTTATTCTTTCGGTTACTAACCACAGTACTCAATTTCCCGAATCTGCTTAATCAATTACCACTGATTAGTAAATAAGACTAATAGCCTTCGGCTTAATCGAATGTCAAAATGAAGAGATTAATCTTACCACTTTACTTCCAAAACTGATTGCTAGAGATTGGGGCTTAGATCACCTGTTTCCAAATATCCCGGGGTACCTAGGAGAGATCGTTTACAAGAACGTTTAGAAGCCTTATTAACCATTGCCGAAATCGGCACTTACCCCTTCCCCTAATGGAAATTGGCTAAGGACAGGGAGGGAAAAACCATGAAGTTTCGGCACACTTACCTTCTCTCAGGACCGATTGAAGAAGAAGTTGAAGGAGATCTCCCTTTGCTTAAGATTCAGCTAAAGTCTAACAAAGGAAAAGAAAAGAGTTCGGCTAGTGTGGAAAAAGAAGAAAAGATGGTGAAAGTGGAACAGGGATTCGGCAAAGAAGAGAGTAGAGAAGAGTTTTGATTCAAGGAAGAGAAAAGAAAGAAAATAGGTTGAAGGTGGTGTAGGAGATTCGGCCTAAAGTGTGAGAGAAAAAAAATAAAAGGTGAAATAGTGATTAATGAGGCTAGCCGAAAGTTATGAGAAGAACTAAGGGGAATTCGGCACTAGACTCCCTTTACTTGCCGTCCACTCCACTTGAGGAGTTCCAATTTCGGCAAACACCTATCTCTTCTCCTTGCCACTAGTTTAAAACTCATTCAAAATGATTTGAATTGTTCCCATAATAATCAATTAATAATCCAATTAATATCCTTATTTATCCTGTATTATCTCCAAATTTGAGCAAATTAAAACCAATTTAAAGTGCTCATATTATCCTTTAATAATAATAATAAAAGAGTTTAAAGGGAGGAAGACTCTCCCACTTGTGCCGTCCAAACATAGTGCAAAAAGAGGGAATTTTGTGACTCGAACCAAGGCTCTCCCTTTCCCCTTGATGGCGTCACATGCTAGCTCCTAAGTGGCCTCACTTTTGCCACTTCGCCAAGGCCCATTTTGTGTCAATTAATCCTTTACTTATTCTTGTAACCCCTAACTATTCAGGCTCCCTTCCTTTAAAGCCCATAAATAATATTTTCTACTATTCCGAACCAACTCAAGGCCTTTATTTAAGCCCTATTATTCCTATAATTAATACTATAGCACCTCAAACACATGAAATAATTATTCAATCACAAATAGCCCCAAATTCAGGATGTTACAGTTCTACCCCCCTTAAAAATAAATTTCGTCCTTGAAATTACCTGGTTAAAATAAATGGGGGTATTGCTGTCGTATCACATCCTCAGATTCCCACGTAGCTTCCTCTGCACCATGGTTCCGCCACAGCACTTTCACCAAGGGCACTGACTTCCTACGTAGAACCTTGACGTCTCGATCTAAGATCTGAACTGGTTCCTCTTCAAAAGATAAGTCCGAGTTCACCTCAATCTCTGCTACTGGCACAACGTGCGAAGGATCTGACCGATACCGTCTCAACATCGATACATGAAAGACATCATGGATCTGATTCAGTTCTGCCGGTAACTCAAGCTGATAAGCTACCGGTCCCACTCGCTTTACAATGGTATATGGCCCGATAAACCTTGGGCTTAGTTTCCCTTTCCGTCCAAATCTTAACACCTTTTTCCAGGGTGACACCTTCAGGAAAACCTTGTCTCCTACAGCATACTCCATTTCTTTGCGCTTTAAATCAGCATAGGACTTCTGTCTATCTGATGCTTCCTTAAGACGAGATCGAATCACCTTGACTTTGTCTTCAGTTTCTGTTACCAATTCTGGACCCAAAACCTGCCGCTCACCCAACTCCGTCCAACACGTCGGAGTACGACATTTCCGTCCATACAAGGCTTCGTATGGAGCCATTTGAATACTCGCCTGATAGCTATTGTTGTAGGCGAACTCTGCTAATGGTAGAAATTCCTCCCAACTACCTCGGAATTCCAAGACACAACCCCTCAGCATATTTTCTAAAATCTGTATGACCCTTTCCGACTGCCCGTCCGTCTGTGGGTGGAAAGCTGTACTAAAATCCAACCGTGTCCCCAAAGCCTGATGCAACGCTTTCCAAAACCTCGACGTGAACCTTGGATCCCTATTCGAGACAATCGATACTGGCACACCATGCAACCTCACTATTTCTGACACATACAACTTAGCTAACTTCTGAAGAGAAAAATCCACTCTTACCGGTATGAAGTGTGCTGACTTAGTCAGACGGTCCACAATCACCCAAACTGCGTCCTTTTTGCTGGGCGTAAGGGGTAGCCCACTGACGAAATCCATAGTGATCCTCTCCCATTTCCATTGAGGGATCTTTACCGGTTAAAGTAGCCCTGATGGCAACTGGTGTTCAGCCTTAACCTGCTGACACGTCAAACACCTTCCCACAAATTCCGTTACTTCACGTTTTAACCCAGGCCACCAGAACTGTTTCCGTAGATCTCCATACATCTTGCTTCCTCCCGGATGCATAGCGTATGGGCTGCTATGTGCATCGTAGAGAATTCTTTGCCTCAATTCTGTATCCTTCGGCATACTCGCCCTTGAAAACATAGTACCCCATTATTAGACAAACTGTACCCTTCTAAACCACTATCCTGAACTGTACCCTTTTAGCGTTCAAGCCTTCATCCACAAACTGCTTTTCCTTAATCTCCTCAATCCATGTTGGCTTAACTTGAAGTTCTGCCAAAAGACTCCCATCATCATATAGACTCAACTGAGCGAACATCGCTCTTAAGTCCGACACAACCTTCCGGCTCAACGCGTCAGCTACCATGTTAGCCTTACCCGGATGGTACTCGATTGAACAATCGTAGTCCTTTAATAGCTCAATCCACCGACGTTGTCTCAGGTTCAGATCCTTCTGAGTCAGAAGGTACCTCAAACTTTTTTGGTCCGTGTAGACTATCGACTTCTCCCCATAAAGGTAATGTCTCCATATCTTCAAAGCGAAGACAACTGCTGCTAATTCCAAGTCGTGCGTCGGGTAGTTAACCTCATGCGGTCTTAACTGACGGGATGCATAGGCTACTACCTTTCCATCCTGCATCAACACACATCCCAAACCAGTGTGAGATGCATCACAATAGACTGTGAATAACCTCCCTGCCTCGGGTTGTACCAAAATCGGAGCTTCCGTCAGAATCTTCCTCAGCTTATCAAAACTTTCTTGCATACAAATGGGACACCTTTCCTTAGCAACTTAGTCAACGGCGCTGCGATCAGAGAGAACCCTTCCACAAACCTCCGATAATACCCTGCTAAACTCAGAAAACTTCGTATTTCAGCCACCGACTTAGGCGGTTTCCAATCCAACACCGCTTCAATCTTGCGGGGGTCTACTCTAATCCCTTCCGCTGATACCACATGACCTAAGAAAGCCACCTCCCTAAGCCAAAATTCGCACTTACTGAATTTGGCATATAACTGCTTCTCCCTCAATACTGGTAGAACTATCCGTAGATGCTCATCATGCTCCTTCTCCGTCTTAGAATAAACCAATATGTAGTCTATGAACACCACGACGAATTGATCCAAGTACTGCTGAAATACCCTATTCATCAAGTCCATGAATGCCGCCGGTGCATTGGTCAACCCAAATGGCATCACTAGGAACTCGTAATGCCCATACCGAGTTCGGAATGCCGTCTTGTGAATATCAACCTCCTTTACCTTTAATTGATGGTAACCCGACCTAAGGTCTATCTTCGAAAATACCGACGCACCCTTCAGCTGGTCAAACAAGTCGTCGATCCGAGGCAACGGATACTTGTTTTTGATCGTTAACTTGTTTAACTGATGGTAGTCGATGCACATCCGCATAGAACCGTCCTTCTTCTTGACAAATAACACGGGTGCTCCCCATGGAGATATGCTAGGTCGGATAAACCCTCTATACAATAGCTCCTGAACTTGGGCCTTTAGCTCCACCAATTCCTTTGGTGCCATTCGATACGGTGCTATAGACACAGGTGTCGTTCCAGGTAGCAAATCTATACCGAATTCAACTTCCCGATCCGGAGGCAGACCCGGAAGTTCTTCTGGGAACACATCAGCGAATTCCCCTCCCGTTCGGACCTTTTCTACTGCTGATTCCTTCGCCTCCAAGGCACAAATTCGAACTAAATACGCTTCACAACCTTTCCTGACCATCTTTTCAGCCTTTAAGGCAGACACCACATTGGACAGGTAGTTCCTTCTATTACCAAACATAACCACTTCGTCCCCTTCAGCCATCTTAAGAACCATGCGCTTTGCAGCGCAATCCAACCTCGCTTGGTACTTAACCAACCAGTCCATTCCGAGGATCAAATCGAACTCCCCAAATGGCAGCTCCATCAGATCAGCCACGAATACTACCCCTTGGAGTTCTAGGGGTACGTCTCTATATAGTTTGTCTACGACTACAGAGTGACCTAAAGGGCTAACTACAGTCATCTTCCTAGAAGCAGTTTCAGAGTCTAGGTCCATAGTCTCTACCACACTACTAGCAATGTACGAGTGCGTCGAACCCACATCAATTAATGCAATATAAGGAAAACCAAAAATTAAGAACGTACCGGTTATGACATCCGGTGCGTCACCCTCCTCGCGACGCCTCGCCGCATAGACTAAGCCAGGCTGCCTTGCCTCTGTACTGCCTGAAACTCTGCCCTGAATTCCACGACCTCGATTAGGACCGTTGCTTCCTCTGCCATTACCACGACCCCTCTGTGGTCCCACATTTCTGTTCTGCGTGCGGTTCTACCCCTCTGGCTGATTCTGAGCTCATTTCTTGGGACAATCCCTCACACGGTGATCCAAAGACCCACATTCAAAGCAACCCCTCTCCCCAGTCCAACAACCTCCCCAATGGGATTTTCCACAACGGTTACACTGAGCCGGTCTTTGATTAGCGTCCATGGGCCTCGCTGCCTGACTTGGCCCACTCTGTCTAGCCTTTTTCTGAACATTACTACTAGACCCAGACGACCCAAAGTTTCTCTTCTGCCTATTCCTGTCATAACCTTGCCTTACAGACTCCTTGATCCCCTCGGCTACCTTAGCCTTTTCCACTAGGGATGAAAACTCACGAACTTGCTGTGGGGCAATCAGTAGCCTCAAATCATCTCTAAGTCCATCCTCAAAGCGGACACAGCGCTCATGTTCAGTATTCACAATGCCTCTAGCATACCTACTCAGTCTTAGAAACTCCGCCTCATATTCCGTCACTGACTTAGTTCCTTGCACTAGTCCCAGAAAAGTTTTCCTTTGAGCATCAGTATAGCTAGTGCCTACATACTTTTTCTGAAAAGCGGTTTTGAAATATTCCCACGTGAGATCATCTGCCGTGGCTCCATCCCGAACCGTGAGCCACCACTGGTACGCTTCATCCTTTAGGAGCGACACTGCCCCTTTTAACTTTTCCTCCCCAATCAGGTCAAGATCACCCATGATCCGTTCAGTAGATTCCAGCCAATATTCTGCTGCACTGGGTGCTACTCCCGACACACCTCGGAACACCTCAGCTCCATTAGACCGAATTCGCTCGGGAACAGATTTCCGAGCTCCTAAATTTCCACCACCCCCAGCCACAATCTCCAGAACTCACAATACCGCTTGCGATACTGCCTCACCACCGGTCTGATCCTGCTCCTCAGCTCTAAAAGTAGGAGGTGGTGGTGGCGGTGGTACTTCATTTCAGAACCCTGTCTCGACCCGACAGGTTCTGACACGGTCATCCTACCCCTACCGCGTCCACGGCGTCCACGTCCTCTAGAACTCATTCTATCCACTGCGCTTTTAATCTGATTAAGAAAAGTTTTATGCGTTAGAATTTGTTCCACTTTCTTATTCACGAAGGAATTTTATGGATAAAGTTTGATCAGGGATTCTTTCGAGCAAACAAGGTTTCAGTCTTCTAGCCTAGTTCACACAAAAGAGTACATACATCCATTCCCTAATACTTTCCATGCCTATTCGCTCTTCGGACATTTCTGCCCATTTCTATCCCAGGGGTATTTTCGTCATTTTCCTACAGGGGTATTTTCGTAATAAAAGAGATTGTAAAACTTTAATAAAACATGTCATTTTGAAATTCCCAAAACTGGAGAGTGTTCTGAAATTAGTAAAATTTGAAGTTATGGCATCATTTCGGAAACCAGGGGTATTTTGGTAATTTTGTCAATCGGGGTAATTTTATAATTTTTTTTTAATCCTGGAATTTTTTTAACAGTTGTAAAACTCTGAGGGTTCCTTTTGCAAGTTTTTTTTCTTTCTTAAAACGTTGCTGTTTGCAAAAAGTTCAAAAGTCAAGGTCATTTTGGTAATTTTGCAATTTGAGGGCGTTTTCGTAATTTTTCCAAAGCCAAGATATTTTATTGGTAATTTGCAAAGCAGGGTTTTTTTAAATTTTGTAAAATCATCGAAATTTTGGGCAAAACCATTGAGTTGAAATTTTATGAACCGAGGGCATTTTGGTAATTTTCCACAAATCAAGTTTTTCGAGGAAACGTTGTAAAAATGATGTTCTCAAATTTGAAAGGGTTATTGCAAAAATTTCGAAAACATTAGGGTTTTTGTTGTTTCATTCATTTTCGAAAACATGGCTAATTCCCTTTTCGGGTTTTAATCATTATGTTTAGCCTATGACTGAGCCCTCTTGGTCAGGGTGAACCAAAGCTACGCACCAGGCAGGATTCGAGTGGAGAGGAGGTGAGTCACACGGACTACTTAAATACCAAGCTCCCACTGAACCTTTCTAGACATGCGCACAGAGGTTGCCACACCACTGAGCCCTCTGAGTTAGGGTGAACCGAAGCTACGCACCAGGTAGGATACCTGCGAAGAGGAGGTGAGTCACTCGGACTGCTTAAGTACCAAGCTCTTCCGGTTCCAATCCTAGACATGCGTACAGGGGTTACCACACCCTAGCTCAATGACTTAGCCATAGGTTGGTTTAGTTCTTTAAGTCTTATGTTTGGTTTGTGTGTTTGAGTACTCTAATCCTAGGGTTCAAGTTTCTATAAGTCTATCTACGTTCCATGCTTCCTACCCTTCTACAGAATATAATTCACAAAGAGGTTTAGACGTACTTACCTGGGCGGATCGGTGCTGGAGACTCAGGCCATGCTGTTCAAAAATCAAAAATCATTCCATAAGGCCTACCAAAACATTTTTGGGCCTTGGGCCCCCACAGCCGAGCTTTGAACTGGGCTCTGATACCAATTTTGTAACAACCCAAACCCGGCCCAAACATTATGACCGAATTTGGTTTGCTACGGAGATAAACTTTTTGAAAACCGTTTTAAAAACCAATTTAAGTTTTGTTGAAAACTTCTCGTTTTTGGTTACCCTACCGAAACCATACTTAGATTTAGTTTGGAAATTTGAGTCAAGTTTTTATGCAAATTTCAAATGTGCCCGATGGCACGATAAAACATTTTCGTGTTAATTTAGGAAAACATGTGATTTTAATTTAACTTTAATAATATAGTTTTAAACAAAATATCCAACATATGAGAAAATAACAAAAATAAAGTATATGGAGGCCTTATTACATCCAAAATAAAATAAACCAATAATAAAATAAAATAGCTAAGTTTAAAGTTCATTTAATTCAAGTCCACTGCATGGCCACCTCGAGTCCATCCGGCTCCATATCCGCGGTCTATGTATCACCTAAAAAATAAAGGAGAAGGTGAGTCACAAAGACTCAGTATGTAACCCTTCCCCCGATTTTAAACATTTTCATACACAACATATAACAATTAACATGCATAATATTATGTGGCCCAACCTAGCCAACCAAACGCCACTGTCTACCCCGTTGTGGTACCAAACCACTGGTGGTGCCAAACCACTGGTGACATATAGTCACAATGTGTTACCAAAACACTGGTGTCCGTGGACACAAATCGATTGATGGGGCCAACCCATCGTGTGATGCCAAATCACTGGCGTCAATCCCGTTTTATCATCTGTGGGGCCAACCCACTGTGGTGCTAAGCCACTGGGACGAGACGCGATGAGGTGCCAAACCTCTGGAGGTACCAAACCTCTGGTGACCGTAGTCACAGTGTGTTACCAAAACACTGGTGCCCGTCGGCACAATATCACTACCCCCTCCACTCATCAGTCCCACATCAGTCGTATGTATATATGTTACATGCCATCATATGCATAAATCTCATGTATCAATGCGTCATGCTTCCCAAAAGCATCAAATAACAGATTCATCTTAACAGGTACTTACCTGAATCACCATCTATACCGATATGGTATATTATCCAATGCTACATAAATCAATTTAGCATTCACAATATTCAGCACATTTAATAAGTTATACGTGTGTATGTACACACCTGGCACCCTTGGATGCTCTAAATCCCGAAAAGAAGAGTCGGCCACCCTAGATCTACTTGTCCTTATATTCGACCATAATAGTGTTAGTGATATGGGCCATTCGGCCAAACCAAATAATTCTTTTAGGGTTATTGCTTGAACCCGAATCTTTACCTTTATTCTTTCGGTTACTAACCACAGTACTCAATTTCCCGAATCTGCTTAATCAATTACCACTGATTAGTAAATAAGACTAATAGCCTTCGGCTTAATCGAATGTCAAAATGAAGAGATTAATCTTACCACTTTACTTCCAAAACCGATTGCTAGAGATTGGGGCTTAGATCGCCTGTTTCCAAATATCCCAGGGTACCTAGGAGAGATCGTTTACAAGAACGTTTAGAAGCCTTATTAACCATTGCCGAAATCGGCACTTACCCCTTCCCCTAATGGAAATCGGCTAAGGACAGGGAGGGAAAAACCATGAAGTTTCGGCACACTTACCTTCTCTCAGGACCGATTGAAGAAGAAGTTGAAGGAGATCTCCCTTTGCTTAAGATTCGGCTAAAGTCTAACAAAGGAAAAGAAAAGAGTTCGGCTAGTGTGGAAAAAGAAGAAAAGATGGTGAAAGTGGAAGAGGGATTCGGCAAAGAAGAGAGTAGAGAAGAGTTTTGATTCAAGGAAGAGAAAAGAAAGAAAATAGGTTGAAGGTGGTGTAGGAGATTCGGCCTAAAGTGTGAGAGAAAAAAAATAAAAGGTGAAATAGGGATTAATGAGGCTAGCCGAAAGTTATGAGAAGAACTAAGGGGAATTCGGCACTAGACTCCCTTTACTTGCCGTCCACTCCACTTGAGGAGTTCCAATTTCGGCAAACACCTATCTCTTCTCCTTGCCACTAGTTTAAAACTCATTCAAAATAATTTGAATTGTTCCCATAATAATCAATTAATAATCCAATTAATATCCTTATTTATCCTGTATTATCTCCAAATTTGAGCAAATTAAAACCAATTTAAAGTGCTCATATTATCCTTTAATAATAATAATAAAAGAGTTTAAAGGGAGGAAGACTCTCCCACTTGTGCCGTCCAAACATAGTGCAAAAAGAGGGAATTTTGTGACTCGAACCAAGGCTCTCCCTTTCCCCTTGATGGCGTCACATGCTAGCTCCTAAGTGGCCTCACTTTTGCCACTTCGCCAAGGCCCATTTTGTGTCAATTAATCCTTTACTTATTCTTGTAACCCCTAACTATTCAGGCTCCCTTCCTTTAAAGCCCATAAATAATATTTTCTACTATTCCGAACCAACTCAAGGCCTTTATTTAAGCCCTATTATTCCTATAATTAATACTATAGCACCTCAAACACACGAAATAATTATTCAATCACAAATAGCCCCAAATTCAGGATGTTACATAATTAGGGGAGAAGGATATAGGGTATGGAAAAGATGAGATAAAGTTATCAGAATAGGGAGAGTTGGCTGAATATCCAACACTGAGGGTGAGGTGGTGTATAGCCGAAATTCTCAAGCCTTGTGATCATCTTCTTCATTTGAATTCTTTTCTCTTCTTTTCTCAAAGTTTCTCTCCTAGCCGAAAATTTACTTCTTCAATTCTCTCAATTCTTTCTTTCTTTCCCACTCTAGCCGAATCATACTTGAGCCTCCATATCATTCCTTGCCATCTTTTTCTCATTACCACTGCTGTTAATCAAAAGCCAAATCTCCCTAGTGTTCTTCCAAAGCCGAATACACAAGTGTCTCCTAGCCGATTATTCACTAAGCCTCAAAGCCGAATCTCTCTGTGGATTTAAGCAAGGGTGCCGTCGATTTCTTCAGTAGGGGTAAGATCAAATTCGATTTCTATTCTTTTTCTTTTAGACTTGCCGAAATCTAGGAACTAATCCTATTAATGTACTTTGGCCGAAACTCTGAAGGATTTTGCTATTGTCGACTACAAGGGAGGAAGTCTTTGGGATTTTAAGGATCTAAGGTGAGTCATGTGTAATATTCGGCCAAGGGCCATTTGTTGTGATTAAGAGTTAGAACTAGATCTAACATAAGTCTATGGGGGTTTCGACAGATACTACCACCAAGTAGCGATTTTCGGGATTTAGATCCACAAGGTAAGTGAATCTGACATTCGGCCAAGGCCCTAATTAGTGATTCGGATATGTTTCTTGTTTTTTCAAAAGCCGAAACTAACCAAGTCCAATGAACTAGTGTTGGCCGATTGCAAGGAAGAAATACCACGGAGTTTTGGGATTTGATTAGTAGTGAAATCGGCAGCAAGGTAAGGATTTTTGTCGCAATAATCCTTCGGGATTTGATTATTTAGGCGAATAGGCTTTTGCTAAAACACTTGGTATTGTCCGAATGTAGGGACTAAGGATCTAAAGTATTAGATCGGGATTTTTCGGGATTTTAGTGGAAGCATTATTAAATCAGGTGTGTACCCCACACTAGCTCTTAATAGATTTATGGTAACGTTTTAATATATGTGTTTATGATAATGTGAAATGTGAGCAAAGGTACCATACAAATGGTACAGAGTACTCAGGTACGTTATTCTCTAAAGTTATGTCAATAATAAGAATATCTGTTATGACACAAATGTGAAAATGTTATGAATGTGCAATAAGGCCTATGGCATGAGATTGCATGATATGTATGATATATGGGGCATATGGGTGATATGTTAAGGGGAAGTGATCTGGTGGTTTTATACCACAATAATCTGAATGTGGTGACTTATGTCACGTAATCTGAATGTGGTGACTCATGTCACAAAATATTATCTGGTGGCTATGCCACAATATATATAAGGGCGATGAGCACGTCGTCTGCAGCGACTGCCTTCGATGGTGTGTAGCGGATAGAGGGTTGACTTAGTAGTCCCCACGGTGTGATGGTTGGTACGGGTGATGTGTAGTGGTTGGTTATCTAGGTTTGGGTTCGGGATTGCATCATTATCTATAATTGCTATATGTTTATGTATGATCTGATATGCCTAAATCATTGGGACTTTGTGTTGGTGGTTATACACACTGAGTCTGTTTGGCTCACCCCGTTGTGGGATATGTTTCAGGTGACACTCAGTGATGGACCGGGTCGGCATGAGCTTAGTGGTGGCCATGCTCAGCTTAAAGTTATTTTATTTGGACTTTTTGTTTTAAGTACTTTGAATTTATTTTGGGTTTTGTTTTGATGTAATAAGGCCAATAGCATTGAATTGTTTTATGCATGCATGTTATTTATTTCAATACGATTCGATTTTTGACAATCCAAAGTTTAGGTAATGTTTTCAAAAGAAATTCGACATGTTTGACACTTAATCACAAATAGTTTCCAAAATTAAAGGTACACCTTAAAAACTCGGAAAATACTTTTAACTTCTTGGTTTCAAATACGTAATTAAAGTTTTATTAAAACCCAGACTTTCCAATTCAAACCCTCAAGGTTTTCCAAAGAACAAACGAATTTGTACCGTTTTACTCGAGGAACATACCAGATCTGGTCGAGGCTCGTGGGCCGGGTTTGGGGTGTTTCAGCTTATGCTGAATATATCATCAACTTAACCTTTTTAGCTATCCAAATAAACTGACCAAAACATTCAAATTGTATATTCATTATTTTTCTTTACCTTTCGTACCTGATTAGTCAACCACAACCCAATCAATTGAATACATATTCGGACATTCATGACAACAATCAATACATAAAATAATTATATAATTATGCTATATAACATATCACAAACTTATCCTTATGAATCCAAGCCTTAGCCGAATATGCTTATACACATTATGCTATATTCTGATACAAAAACCACATTCCTTAATCAAATTTTCATAGCCTAACTTAGTCCACAAGTCCAATACCAAAATTTTAACATTAACATATACTAAACACTTAATGACATGATTTAAACACCATTGTCGAATACATAATTTACATTATAAACAATTTTCAAATTGATTCATGTTGTAAATTACGCATCTCAATAGTAAGTCATTAACAATCCATAATCCAAACACATTCAACAACCACATGTATCAAGCTTTACAAATGAACTAATCATAAGCCATATATAATTACTTCATGCCAAAACATATATATACCAAGCATATCACACACTTATACTATGAAACATAATATCCAACATAAACTTATATCACAACTGAAAATGCATAAACATAAGCATAATTCCAAGCCATTTTTGTATGGCTTAATATTTACAATTTCAAAACATACCCAAAACACAAGCTAGTCTATACATGCCATAGTTTCAAAAACTCAACTAAAAAAAAATACCAAAGTTAGTTGATAGTGTGATAGATTTTGACGATGATCCTCGAGCTTGTAACTAGACTTCAGAATCTACAAAACCATACAAATAAACACACACAGTAAGCTATTATAGCTTAGTAAGTTATAAGCAATTTCACAACAACAATGCATTATAACACTATTCTAGCAAAGTCAAAATAATATAATCCCAACCAAGGTTTATAACCATGACTTTAGTTTATATCACCATTCGAAAACTTTCTCATTTCACAGCCCAAAGGTCGAACTTCCAAGCCTTCGATAATAGGTTTCACATGCACGTATATATTACTTACCGAACTTATACTTGCACTTCAAAACCATATAAATCACATATTCAAGATTTAAAACTAATCAAATGAACTCTTTATAAAAACTTCCACATGGCCGAATACAATATATAAAATTCATGTATAAATCAATGAGATTTTGTAAGCATTACTCCATGTCAACCTATATCAATTGAACTATAAAATTTATTGATACATTCCATCCAAACTAATTTGTCACTCTTATTTGATTTCAATTAATATCATCTCATAATATCAACTTACCCAAAATTCAATCCAAGATATAAAAAAATTAATCGCACACTTAGTGCTCCTTGTCTGATTTCGCACACTTAGTACTCAGAAATTAGATTCATTAGATTCGCACACTTAGTGCATAACGAACGATTTCGCGCACTTAGTGCTCAGTATTTTAAAATTCACACACTCAGTGCTCATTATCCGATTTCGCACACTAAGTGCTCGAAAGTTAAATTTGCACATTAGTGCATCTCTCAAACTTGTTCCTTATTCATACATATACATAAGAACTTAACTCCAACCATATATATTCATTTTCGAATCAACTAATTCATTTCATAAACCATTACCACATTCGGCAATATCCCTTATATATAAATATATATTTACTCCCATTTAAATTTATATACATCATTATAAATAAAATCAATGCTACTCAATTGCTTAAAAACTTACCTCGAGTACCGACGGACTTTGTTTTCCGACTATTCAATTAACTTCTCCTTTCCCTAATCCAATCCTGGTCCTTTCCTGTTCTTAATCTAATAAATTTCAAATTTAGCTCATTCAAACATATTTTCATTCAATTTTATCCAAAAACACATAAATGGGCAAATTACTATTTTACCCCTGACATTTAAAATTTTTACAATTTAGTCCTTATTGCACAAAACACAAAATACTCAAAATTTGACCACACTTCTTTAGGGCCGAGTCTTCATCATCTTATTTGATCGTCAAAATCAGAGCTTTAAAATTTATAATGAGAATGATCGAACCTGGAAACTAACTCTGACAATGATTTTAAGGCAAGCGCATCTATCGAACAGTAGTATAGTTTAGGCAAGACCGAAATATCGAATCCCAAAGGAACCAAAAGTACTAATACTAACTCTCTTCCTATTATTTAGCCTAAGAATTAAGTGAATGGTTATCTAATCTAAAACTAGCTAACTACTAAGCTAAGACGCAAAGACAATAAGAGAATGAATTGGGGAAAAATAACTTGGAAGAAAAACCAATTGATTAAGACGATACCCTTAGGAAGAATCCACCTAGACTTCACTTGTTGTCTAACACTGAACCAGACGATGTATTCACTTGACTTGATCCGTAAGATTCCCTAATTTATATTAAACCCTCTCTCGAAGCGAATAATGTCTAACCCTAGGTTGATTAATTGAAATCTCTTTCTAATTAAAACCACTAGAATCGTATTAACTCGATCTATGGACTCTCATATTAGGTTTCACCCTAATCCGAGAAAATCTCGTCACCCTATCTCTAGGCGCGCGATCAACTCCGCTTAATTATGCTAGATCTACTCTTAGGCAGGGACTTTTGCTCCTCCAGCTAAGCACATCATACTTGAATCAATATCTCGGAATTATCAACACAAGAATTAAGCACACATAATCAAGAACAAGTCAAATATTTATCATATAGTTCAGAAAACAATAACAAGATCAGTCATAGGTTTCATCCCCTTCAAGTATCTGAAGGGTTTAGTTTATAATAATAAAAGAAAACATCTTAGAAGAAAAGATAAAACAAAACATAAGAAACCCTTAAAACTCCCTGAAGGAATTGAAGGAGAGAGCTGCCATCTTAAGTAGAATTCCAGCTTCTTGAGATGGATCAACTGGCTATCTTCGAGTGATTCTCCACAGATCTAACATTTTCGGCTTGGCTCCTTGGCCTAGCTAACAGCCTCCTTTCAGGTAACACTTAGGGTGTTTATATAGGCTTTTGGAATGTGTTTCTTTGGCCCTAAGTATCCTTTTCCGATTGAAATTGCTCTTTGCCACGACAGGGACACGACCATGGTCATGGCTAGGCCGTGCTCGGACTTCTTTAATGAGATACGGCCGTGTGCATCAAGATCAGGTCGTGTTCTAGTAGATTGACGTGGCACGGCCGTGTGGGCTTAAGTCCAGGCCGTGTCGATTTCTTCTTTGGCCCAATTTGGTCCGTTTTAGGCCCGTTTCTCGTTCTTTTCATCCTCGAGTGCTTTCCTGAGTATAAGACATGAAAAGAAAGGATTAAGAGCACCTTTTTACATAAATCAAGGGATAAATCATCCAAAAGTATGCTAAATATGGGATTAAAATATGTTACTTTTACGGTTTATCAAATACCCCCACACTTAAGCTTTTGCTTGTCCTCAAGCAAAATTCTCAACTTACAATTAAAACGAACTTTCCGTAATTCATAATTCCTACCGACAATGTCTCATCATAATTCATAGATAATTTATACATGGATAATTTAACTCAAAGAGTCCTAAAGATTCAAACAATCAAAGTCATACATTTGTAGCATGAAAATGTAGGTGTCTCCCATTATCTAAATACTTACCTTTAATTCAAAACCAACAAGGACTGACATCCTCACAAAAGATTCACTCAAATCACTCGAAGTGTTTAAGGTTCAAAATTAAGCACTCAAAAGTCGAACCTGAAAAGTTAATCCCATATGCTTGCCTAAAAATCAAATCTCCACCACTGTAAAATGAGATGATAAACAGATCAAAAGGTCTTTAACAAAGTTGTAACGGGGCTAGGGTTAAAGGTGTGGAAAAAGGCTGAATTAGGAGGTTAGAATCGAGATTGACCTGACAATTTACCTAAATATAAAAATGAACTAATCCTAAATAATTACATCAATTGAAAACTAATAATACGAGCTTTTCTTCAAGATTTGGAATTTAATGCATAAGCTGACTTAATCACACAACTGATAATGAATATACTTCATTTTTTTTAGGAACAAGTCAAATAATAGGAAAGAACTTTTACAACAGAAATATAGAACATAATTAGGCAACTATTCAAAATCAAATCTCGACAAAAAGGGAGTCAAGGAGGATGGTGATAACAAATACAAAGGGTTTTGGGTTAATATTAGTGGGCGAGTCAAAAAAAAAAAGGGTTGTTAGGATTAAACAGGGTTTACTAGGGGTTAATTGTGAAGGTAGACTTTTTATGGATTAACGGGGTTAGATCCTAGGTGCCTTAATCATCTCTGTATATCAAATCAAAGGTGTGGTCTCGATATGTATGAATGAGGCAAGTTCTAGAATAACAATTCAAAGCTGACACACTTATAATCAAAAAGTGAGCATGAAAAAATGTATGCTCTAAAAGGCCCAAAAATCTCACAAAAAATTATGGGTGTTTTTATGTCAACCTCATAAATTTCAAACTTCAAGATAATATTCAGATTCAACTCAACAACCTAGCAAAAATTTTAATTCTGAAAAATAGACTTATCATGCTTGATTCTCTAGTATCTTAAAATTTCAATCATCAATGCACAATTGACTATGACTTACTCAAAAACATGTCAATAAAAATCATAAATCATAGGAAATTTCATTCTAATCATAATATGAGAAAATTACTTAAAAATAAGACTAAATCCAGGGATTTGAGAATAATGAAGAAAGTTAGGCACTTTCTTGAAATAACTATTCACCCCCTACACTTAAGATGTACATTGCCCTTAATGTACAAAGATAGATATTCAATTTAAGAGAGAGGGAGAGGTGAAACTTCCTGAATTTGGATAGTTTCCCAGAGTTGGAAGTCGATAGGGGTGGTGGCTGCTACCGAGCTCTGTGCTAGATGAAGAAATTGGAGAGCTCGTAGAGAATTAGCGAGGTGGGTGTGACCTCTAAGGCTGCGGAGGTGCTGACGGTGGCAGAAGTGGCGTGGTTATGGTCGTGGTCGTGGTGATTCCCTAGCAGCCTTTTGAACCTGACACTAATAAACTAAAATATATTAAACTAAATTAAGCATAAGATTGTCAAAGAGAAGGAAATTGAAGCAAAAGAGAAAAGAAAAATAGAAACTAATTGGTCTCAAAGGCCCTTAGCTTGTTGTTTGGATGAAGCGGCCGACATGAACTTATGTATAGGGGTCTCCCTTGAGAAGACTACGCTTGCCTTATTCCGCTTCTTCGACATTGATATGTGTAGCTCAAGAGTTTGGAGACTTTGTTATGGAGAGGGGCAAAAAAGGAAGAAAAGAGGATAGGTATGGGATGAATGGGTGGGGTGGTTTAAATAGAGTTTTGGAGTCTGATGTTCCCCCACACCCGTGGACCGTAGGCGTGTCACTTCACACGGTCGCCTCATACGGCCGTGTGTCTAGGCGTGTTGATTCACCCACACCCGTTTTACAGATTGCCACGCCCATTTCCGAGAAGTCAGTGTCGACCACGGCCGCGTCGCACGGTCGAGGGCTTTTTTCGGTGCCCGTGTTGGAGTGGTTGGGTCCGTGAACTTCAAAAATTAGTTAACTCTGATTCGTACCGCCTCTGCCATGTTGGTACAAAGATTCTTGAGGTACACACGGCCACGGCCACGGCCGTGTGCAAGGCCGTGTGGCCTGGAAATCTGTACCCTTGGTTAGTTTAAAATTAGGTGCTAAAAAGGAAGATAAAAGAAAGAATAAAACAGAATAAATAAAAATAAAAATGTAAAATTTAATGGGGTTAGTACTCAGGTTGCCTCTCGAGAAGCGCTTATTTATAGTCTTAAGCTAGACTCTCCTCTCATTTGTATGTTCATGGTGGTTTGAGGAGTTGAAAGTCCTTCCTTGTGCTGGCAACTCCTTTATCATGATGGAGTTTAAGACGAGTAGCATTTATTCTTAAAGTGCCAAAAATGGGGTTACTTACCTCGATTGTTCCATATGGAAAAACATTGATTACCTTGAAAGGGATTTCCTTACTGGTGTTAGGATCAGGAGGGGACACTCGTGGATTTGCTTTATCTAAAAATACCTAATCTCCAATTTTGAACTCGTGTGCCTCGTAGGGTGGCTTTGGTTCTGGTTCGGGTATTCCTAGTTCTTTTTCAAGATGTGTCTTCCCCTCTCTTATTTCATCGATCTAAATCCCTTATTCCTCGTGAGTTATATCTTTGTTGGCACAGGGTTTAGAGTCGGGTTCAATCATGTCCTTTTGTGATGCTTCCTGAAAAGAAGGGTTAACCGAATGGTTATCAATAGATTTGACTCACTCACCTTGGTTCTTCGATGTTCTAGCAGAATCGAGGGCTTGAAGAGTGATTGTTTCGTCACCTACATAGAGTATAATTTCGCCTGTATCAACATCGATTTTAGTTCTGGCAGGTGCTAAGAATGGTCGTCCTAAAATTAGGGGGATCGTGTTGTCCTCATCCATGTCTAAAACGACAAAGTCTATCGGGAATACGAATTTGTCAATTTTTACAAGAACATCTTCGATAATACCCCTAGGAATTCTAATAGTTTTATCAGCTAATTGAATGCTCATCCTAGCTTGTTTGGGTTTCCTTAGACCTAGTTGTTTAAACATTTTATAAGGCATGACATTTATACTTGCCCCTAAATCAGCTAATGCATTATCAACAGTTAGTCTACAAATTAAACATGGAATTGTAAAACTCCCATGACCTTTTAGCTTCTGCGGTAGTCTATTCTGTAACATTGCTGAGCATACTGCGTTTAATTCCATATATGGATCCTCGTCTAATTTGCGTTTGTTCGTCAAGAGTTGTTTAAAAAACTTCCTCAAATCTGGCATCTGGGAAAGAGCTTTAAGAAGAGGTAAGTTGATATGTAATTTCTTTAAAAGTTTAAGAAACTGACCGAACTGTTCCTCTGTGTCGTCTTTCGTTATTGCTTGAGGATATGGTATGCGAGGTTTGTACTCTTTGATTACTGGTTTCGGCTTGTTATTGACCTCAACCATATCTTCTTCTACCACCTTCTTTTATTCTGAATTAGGCACGTCTAACCCTTCACTATCTTGAGCTGTTATGGCTTAAACTTGCTCCCTTGGGTTAGTCTCGGTGTTGCTCGGTAGTCTTCCATGTGGTCTCTCAGAAATCTGCTTAGCAAGTTGCCCGAATTGATCCTTGAACTCTTGTGACAATGCCTCAAGTTTTGTTTCTACCTTCTGGAAATGTGTTTCTGAGGCTGTTATGAAGTTTGTTAGCACCTCTTCAAGGTTCGGCTTCTTTTCTTGTGGGTAGGGTAATTGTTGGAAGTTTGGGATGGTTGTTGCCTTTGATTTCTTTGACCGCCCCATGAGAAATTGGGGTGGTTCTTCCAACCTGGATTATAAGTATTACTATAAGGGTTATTGTTAGATCAGAAATTATTGCCCATATAGTTCATTTGTTCGCTCTCCATGCCCTGTCCGTAGGGTGGGTACTCAGGATTCACAACTCCTTCACTTGCGTCAGACTGCATTACTGGATGTGCCTGCGAAGAACCATAGAAACTATCAAATTTTTTATGTAGCAATTCTACCTGATTTGATAGCGCGGTCACTGCGTCAATGTTGAAAACTTCGGCTGCTTTAGCTGGCCTTGTCCTTGTAACTTGCCACTGATAGTTATTCAGTGACAACTCCTCTATAAACTCGTAGGCTGCTTTAGGAGTTTTGTTGTTCAGAGTTCCACCGGTAGCTAAATCAATTAGCTGCCTTGTTGAAGGGTTCACACCGTTGTAAAAAGTTTGTACCTGTAGCCACAATGGTAGTCCGTGGTGTGGGCACCTCCTTAACAAATCTTTGTATCTCTCCCATGCGTCGTATAATGTCTCTGAATCTATCTGCACAAAAAAAGAGATATCATTCCTTAATTTGGCCATTTTGGCCGGTGGAAAATATTTTAATAAAAATTTTTCGGTCATTTGATCCCATGTAGTGATTGATCCTCGTGGAAGAGAATGTAACCACTGTTTGGCTTTATTTCTCAGGGAAAAGGGAAATAACCGAAGACGGATGGCATCATCAGAAACGCCATTTATCTTGGTGGAGTCACAAAATTTTAGAAAATTCGCTAAGTGTGTGTTAGGATCCTCATCCTACAAACCATCAAACTGAACAAAATGTTGTATCATCTGTATAGTGTTAGGTTTCAGTTCAAAATTATTTGCAGCAATAGTAGGCCTAACAATACTAGAATCAGTTCCTGTTAAACTAGGTTTAGCATAATCATACTTAGTACGTGGAGCATGATGTTCGGCCATCTCTGGAGGTGGCGGATTATTCTCTGCCATCTCTTCTATGGTATTTATTTCGGCTTCTTGCTCTTCATTTATGTAGTTTAGGCTTCGCCTTATTTCTCTGCGATTTCTACGAACGGTACCTTCAATATCACTGTCGTAAAGTAGAGGTCCTGTCGGGTTCCTTCTAGTCATAAACTAGAGGTACTTGAAAGGGAAAAAAGAAAGAAGAGAAAGAAAAAAATTAGAAAAATAAAAAAATAAAATTTAATTGCAAAAAATAAAAATAAATATGGCTAAAGTAATAAAAATTAAGCTTTCTTAATATTTCAGTTCCCCGGCAACGGCGCCAAAAACTTGATCGTTGAAATCAGAGCTTTAAAATTTATAATGAGAATGATCGAACCTGGAAACTAACTCTTACAACAATTTAAAGGCAAGCGCACCTATCGAACAGTAGTATAGTTTAGGCAAGACCGGAATATCGAATCCCAAAGGAACCAAAAGTACTAATACTAACTCTTTTCCTATTATTTAGCCTAAGAATTAAGTGAATGGTTATCTAATCTAAAACTAGCTAACTACTAAGCTAAGATGCAAAGACAAAAAGAGAATGAATTGGGGAAAAATAACTTGGAAGAAAAACCAATTGATTAAGACGATACCCTTAGGAAGAATCCACCTAGACTTCATTTGTTGTCTAACACTGAACCAGATGATGTATTCACTTGACTTGATCCGTAAGATCCCCTAAGTTATATTAAACCCTCTCTCGAAGCGAATAACGTCTAACCCTAGGTTGATTAATTGAAATCTCTTTCTAATTAAAACCCCTGAAATTGCATTAACTCGATCTATGGACTCCCATATTAGGTTTCACCCTAATCCGGCAAAATCTCGTCACCCTATCTCTAGGTGCGCGATCAACTCCACTTAATTATGCTAGATATACTCTTAGGCAGGGACTTTTGCTCCACCTAAGCACATCATACTTGAATCAATATTCCAGAAATATCAACACAAGAATTAAGCATATATAATTAAGAACAAGTCAAATATTTATCATATAGTTCAGAAAAAAATAACAAGATCCGTCATAGGTTTCATCCCCTTCAGGTATCTGAAGGGTTTAGTTCATAATAATAAAAGAAAACATCTCAGAAGAAAAGATAAAACAAAACATAAGAAAACCAATATGCCTCATTCGGCACGACAATTCAATCATGAAACAACAACCATTCATTACCATTCATGCCTAAACATACTTATACAATCATCGTTACTTTAACTAAGATATCAATAAGCAAAGTTCAATAAGTGACAAAAAAATAAGAATCTATTTTCACAATCTAAGCATACCTTACTAAACCATGCCTCGAACCATTTTAACCATTCAAGTCATTCACTCCAAACATCATCAATTACCAACATTCAATATTAAGTCATGCTATTACCTAAACTTACACATAATGCCATTCAAATATTGGCTACCATCATCAACTTACTAAATGTCAATTAGGTACCAATCACTTAATATATCAAGGTTATTTATAATTTTATTGATAACCAAAGTAGTAAAACATATCATTAATTTGCAAAGTAGACATCATGTATACATGCCACAAGTAACCACATTTTCAAACTTCAAAAATCTAAAATATCGATCCAGTCAGGAATCATGCAATAGCCCATTTACAGTGAAATTGGAATAGTGGTTTCGGGACCACAAATCTAAGCCAGAAAGAAAAAGTATTTTAATATTATTACATTGTCTGCATTATGATATGAATGTCATATGAAAATTTTGATAAGAAAATTTTAACGATTATGTGCTTAATTACCGAAAGGACCAAATTGCATAAAATGCAAAAGTTGAATTATAGTAGCTAGAAGGATCAAATAGCTATGGAATTCAAAACCCGAGGTCCTTATATGGTAATTAAACCATTAAAGAAAAGTTAGTAGATATTTTTGGTGATTCATTCATGGAAAAATTATAAAATGCTAAGGACTAAATTGGAAATGAGAACAAATTAAAAGATGATAAATAATTAAATAGAATTTTATCATTTTATACCATCTTCATCCCCAATTTTTCTATGGAAACACTAGAAACTTGGCTTAATTTGCTGAGTATTCTTTTCCCGTTTTTAGTAATTTTTATATTTTTGAGATCGGGATAATTTAATTTATCTATTTTGGGGATTAATTTGAAAAGTTATCAAAGTATAGAAATTTTTCCATTGATGAATATGCTGAAATTTTGAAATTTATGGTAGAAAATGAAAGGTTGTTTAGAGATAAACAAATTTTACAAAGTGAATTTTCATGAAATTGTGATTTAGGGACTAAATTATAAAAATGTAAAATTCATGGAAAATTTCTAATTTTGATGAAATATATGTGCTGTAAATTTTATATTAAAATTTTAGTTAGGCTTGGAATAAGGATTCAATTGCATGAATTTCATTTTCTGAGCCTAGGGACAAAATTAGAATTTATGAAAAGTTAGGGGCAAAATGGTAATTTTACCTAGAGTGTAATTGAACTCAATTGAACATAAAATATGATAAATTGATGATTAGATTAATTTATATAGATCCGGACAACTTAAATTCGAAGCTAGATTGAGGAAAAGAAAAAGTTTCGGATTAGTAGATTTTTATATACACGAACAAGTGTCGAGGTAAGTTCGTGTAATTTAACTATACATGTTAATATGGTTGAACTGAATGTTACATGTGGAATGAATGTAGTATGGGTTTATGTGAATTATATAAAAGTTATAAATACATGAAATGATTACATGATCAAAAATATTCATAAGGAGTTAAGTTTCGTTTGAATAATGAAATTCGATGGATACGTGTGATTTCCCGTATTTGAATGTGATTCTGCATATGTTACAGACAGAATTTAGCTCGGACGAGTAATCCTGATATAGCCCTCTTGAGTATCCTGATATATAGGTCCTATGAGCATCCTGATCCGTAGTGATTTAGCATGTGTTGCACACTATCGCAGCTCTGTGTGAGCGTCTTGTTACATGACTAGATCGTTGTGATTCAGCATATAATACAGACACAAACGCAGCTCTATGTGAGCGTCCTGATATAAGCTCTTATGGGCTTCCTGACATGGCTCTCTTGAACTCTCTGTTTCCTTATCTGGTGCTCCCTGATATTAACTCCTCGGAGTTATCTGTTAGGCTCTATGAGCTCCCTGAATAAAACTCTTATGAGTGTCTTGTTTAGCCCGGATAAGTGTCCTATTACATGGCTCATCTCAGCATCTTGATATGTGGCTCGAGATTTTGCTCTCTGATTACGTTCCCTAATGGGTACCCTTAATTATGAGTTGACAGTTTATAGTTTTTTATACCTTGAGTGTACTACCTGAGTATCAATCAGAATTTCAATGATTCAACGGATAAACTCCTAAAATGAGAAATTATGAAATTTAAATGAACTATATTTCGAATAATCCCAAAATACCTGAAAACTTGTAACATGATGAGCTCATCTATGCTGATTTGATATACATGTTAATTATGTAATTAACTTACTTATAGGTAAAATTGTCAAATTATTAGACAGCATGTTATTTGTATGCTTATTTTAATGAATGTGATTGGTAAGTTTATTTCCTGTTATACGAACTTACTAAGCATTGAGTGCTTACTAGGTTTTATTTTCTCTATTTTTATAGTGTTTGAAAGCTCGCGAAGGTTGGAGATCGGTCGGAGCAACATCACACTATCCACTAGCTTGTTTTGGTATAGATAGTAAACTTGTTTTGGTATAATGGCATGTGTAGCTTAACTTGGCCTTTGTTGGTTTGTAAATGTTGTTTGTAATCTAGCCTTTGGAATGGCTAGTAAATGGTTTGTTTTGGCATATTTATAAGGTTATATCATGATAAATATTTATGTGACAAGTATGTTTAATATATAGGTTAAACAAAGGTAAGAAAATAAACATGATTGCATGTGATGAAATACCATGTTAGATGTTAGAATTGACTTGATTTATAATGCTTGAATTGGTTGGCGTAGACTTGTAAGTTTTGGTGTAGGTTAATGACAAGTTTGGGTGAGAAAATAAAGCTAGGAAATGACATTATTTTGCCCACACGGGCAGACACACGGCCATGTGTCCTGACCGTGTGTTGGCACATGGGCATATGGATTAGCCGTGTGTCCTCTGCATCTTAAATTTGAGAAACAAAATGCTTAGAATTGAGCACATGGGTAGAGACACGGGCGTGTCTCAACCATGTGTGCTACACGGCCTAGAACACAGGTGTGTGTTTTGGCCGTATGAAACCTGCACCTAATTTATGAAAAATAAATTGACTGCATAGGCTAGCACACGAGCGTGTGGCAGGCCGTGTGACACAAGTCAGAGAGTTACACGAGGTCGGACCCGGCCTACAGCACGGGCATGCGTACCCTATATCTAGGAAAAAATTTGAAATTTCGTGAAAAATTCTCTAAGTTCCCGATTTAGTCCCGATTCGATTCCAGTGTTTATATTGGGCCTCGAAGGTCCATGCAAGGGACAATATGATTAGTTTCAAAATTAAATAGTAATTAACATTAATTATCTGTAATTATTTTGCAAACTTTGGAAATACTCTATAACCCTGTTTCAGCGACGGGCACGGTTTAGGGGTGTTACAAATCAATCTGAAATCTCGTTTGTGAGCTTTTACTATGTCCATCGGAATTATATCACAAATCAATTCAATCCAGTTCGTTACCAAATAATCTGATTCCAACTTACAATAGTAAATATATAAATAATTAACACAATTTAACAATAATTTGAAATCACGTAAATCGTATGAACTTACTTGGAAAAACGATAATGCTTTAGATACCAAGGACTGTTTGGCAATTTTCCATTTTTCACCTAAGTCAACAACTTGATATGTGTGAATCTAATGTTGGCCAAACCTTAAGCTATCAATAATGGCTTTTCAAGCTTTTGTTTCTCTTATTTCAGTGGTAAAAATGCTAACTGGAAGATGATGGTTTTCATTTTTATATTTTTTAATTAATTTACTTTTTACTAATTTAATTTCAACTAAAAATCTCCACCAACCATCCAATATACTTAATTATGGTAAAATTACATCATAAACCCTTGCACATTTATTGATTGAGCCATTTAACTAAAAAAATTCAATAATGATTAAGTTTTACGTCTTTTACGATTTAAACCTTTTACTTAATTAACTAACCCAACATTAAAATTCCCGAACTGAACCTTCGCATACCAATTTAATAACTCTGTAAATATTTATTCAATATTTATGAATCCGATTTACAAAAACTAGGTCTCGATACATTATTTTCAAAAATCGCTTGACTTTCGGAACAAACCACTTTTGTTTAACCATTTGTTCAATAAGCTAAAATTATAAATTTCAAAATTACATATAAAATTATATTTGACACATATGAATTAAATAATAATTACAGACTCATTAGTCGGGTTTGTGGTCTCGAAACCATTGTTTCTGACACCACCAAAAATGGGTTGTTACAATCTTGGCCTCCAAACATGTCTTCTAGATTATCTAGAATCGCTTTAGCAGTCATACAACTCACTAGTTGCTTATATAGAGTATTGGTTACTCTTCCCAGCGTTTTCTAGCCTCAGATTGAGTGGCTAGAGGGCACTTACTATCAAGAACTGTTTTAAGTTTCTCACAACTCAAGACAATTATCAGGTTCCTTTTCCATTCATTATAGTTGTTTCTGTTCAATTTGTCTTTAGTGAATATGTTCAATAAGGGAATTGTTGTCACTTCCAAACTAAAAATAAAATATTCATATATTCTTATCTTTATATTAAGCAAATGTTTGAAAAGCATTTTGCAACATTACGATATGCATTAAAATGATGCATGTGTCTTACATTAAACCTTGAAAACATTAGAAATGAGTTCTAGGGGACGTGGTCGTCGTGGATGTAGTAGAGGTAGAATGGCAGTATCGGAACCGGTAGGGTCTAGCCATGGGTCAGAAAATGAAGTTCTAGCAGTGGGCGCGGAGGATCAAGATCAGACAGGAGGCGATGACGCAGTATCGCGGGCCATGTTGCGAGTGCTCAAGCGAGTGGCAGGAGCTAGTGTAGGAAGCGGAGCTCGAAAGTCAGTGTCGGAGCGACTCAGGTCGAACGGGGCTGAAATTTTTAGAGGAATATCTGGAGTAGCTCTGAATGTGGCGGAGTATTGGATTGAAGCAGTCGAAAGAATAATGGACGATTTGGACTGTACCGATGAGGAAAAGCTGAAAGGTGTTGTTTCGTTACTCCGGGACGAAGCTTATCAATGGTGGCTCACTGTCAGACAAGGTGTCCCGACAGATCGATTGGATTGGGATTATTTTAAGGTTAAATTTGAAGGAAAGTACGTTGGAGCCAGTTACTTGGACTCGCAAAGAAAGGCGTTTCTCAACTTAGTGCAAGGAAGTAAGTCGGTAGCGGAGTACGAAGCGGAATTTGTGCGATTAAGTCAGTACGCCAAAGGGATCGTGACCACTGATTATGAAAGGTGTGTACGGTTCGAAGATGGGTTACAAGATGAGTTGCGAATGTTGATTGCTCCGTAAAGAGAAAGGGACTTTGCTGTTCTAGTGGAGAAAGCTCGGATTGCTGAAGAAGTTAAGAGGACTGTAAGGGAGAACCGAGAAAAGGATAGGAATTGGAACAAGAGGAGTTTTGGACCAGCAAAATAGCTGGTAGACTTTCAGAAAAGATCGAGGGTCGAGAATTCGGTACGTACACCTGTACCAGTTGCTGAGAATCGGAGTCGTCCATGTGCTCAGTGTGGGAGAACTCACACAGGAGAGTGTTGGGGTAATAGTAAGGAATGTTTCCGGTGTGGATCCAAGGCTCATTTGGTTAAGAATTATCCTCAAACAACGAAGGTTCTTGGTCCAAACCATGGAGGGAATGGTTCTGACCGAGGTCGCGTTGTGGATTATTGTGCTTAATTGCACGTGGAAGGCATTGATTGCCTTTTGGAGTAAAAAGGAGAGGGTGATTTATTAATCCCCTGGTGTGTGGTAGGCTGGATAAGGGGGTGTGTAGCGGATGGACCCTAGGATTGGGTTGGGTGCACTTTGCATAATTCTATGTGACCTGTGAAATGAGATATTAATGTGGAAATGGGCCAAGCCCAAAATGTGAACGTGGATTGGATTGAGAAATGGGCCAAGCCCAGTATATGATATGTGGAATAATGTGATATGAATGTGGGCCAAGCCCAGAATGTGGTAATATGTGAATATGAAATTTTGTTATCTGATATATGGATTAATATGTGGTTAACATGTGGGTGGAATTCAGTGGATTAATTACACACTGAGTTTGTGTGACTCACCCAATTTTTCTTAAACCTTTCAGGTGATGCTCGGACCGGGTTGGAGTGGATACGAGGTGGCCCATGCAGAAGATATTTTATTTGTTTTACACATTTTATTTTTGAAAGGTTATTTATTGTAATAAGGGCCACTTTAAGTATTTAAGGACTTTTTATTATGTTTTAAGTTGGATTGTCGATTATATTATTATTTGAAAATGTTTTATTTTAATCAACTTAATTTTATTTGGAACTTTATTTACACAATGTTTTAGTAAAGACAACAAATTTTTATGTTTTTAACTCTAAGTCAAAAGTTTTTCAAACGTTTTCTGCAGTGGCATTTCAAATTCGGTCATAGCAAATGGGCCGGGTTTGGGGTGTTACATGTAAGCATTGCAATGATAATTCCCACACCCATTAAATCAAGCCACTATGGGGTGATCATGATCAACTAGTAAGAACATGGATTTTCATCAAATTTTTACATGAACCTAATTCATCAGGCATTCACATGTACTAATATCCGTGTAACATTTGACCATCATTCTAACTTAAGTAGAGATCTGTGGGGAGTTACTTAACTACAAGATCTTGAGTGTATAACCATCAACTCAACACCTATCGCATCATGCACCCCAGATGACTCATCATGGGACAATCTCATCGAGTAGCATGCTTTGACTAGTTGTCCTCTTTTAAAGATAGAATTTCTTGACCTATCACATGATAATGCCTACCACAAGGACCAGTCCAATTATCATTTGATCACAAGAGATTTCTTCTTACTTTCAGGAAATCTCCTCAGTAAAATCCACATAGCAATCCTACCGTGGGGTAGTACACTTGTCATGCCAGCATAAAAAACCATTGATGGAGGCCATAGGTCTTGTTTTGGGACCTTCTCCCACTCAATATTTTAAATACATGCAAGGTTTTTAATTTCCAATTTCAATCATGTATGATCAATATATGCATATGATTAATATATGCATGACAAGTACATGTGACATTCTTTCCTAAACTATATGGCATGCTTATCTCATGTATGCATGACATTCTTTGACAATTCTATAATATTCACGTTCATTCATTCATAAACATCAACATTTTGATTTTCCATAGTTTTTCTTTTAAGGGAAAACTCAAAGAAGTGAATGTGACTCGTGCACCAGGTAGGATCCCATGAAAGGGAGGTGATTCGTATTTGACCACTTAAAAACCAAGCCTTTCCTTGTCAGATCCAATCCTAGAGATGCACCTTTTCATTACCACACTTCTCACAGTAATCGAATAACCTAAAGAAGTTAATAGAATAATAAAACACATGTATTTTCTTAATGCCACACTTTTTATGTTTAATTGATCAACTGTGGATCATCTCATATATATATCACAATTATATAAAAAATAATTATTAAACATATATATAAAAGAGATGAGTAGAAAAATAAATTAATAGTCAATGTTTCCATGTTTATTTTTCTAGAAAATAAATGAAAAACCAAAAATTAAATAGTTTTTCGCCACAAGGAATTCCTTGAGTCTTCAACTGCCATCTCTCCATATTTTCCTCGTCACATAATCCTTTTTAGGAAAATTACATTTATGCCCTATGTCTGTTTTCGGCTCACAAGAATTCTAAAAATAAAAATAATCCTACATGGAGATGATAGTCCACGGTCTACTTCTTAAGAACCACAACATTGAAAAATTAATAATTATATAACAGAAAATATATAACATTCCATTCATTCACATACATTTCCCTAAACATGAATAAATACAAGAATGTCACATCTTATCAAATATTAATAAAAAAAGATGAACAGAGATTCGGTCTCGGTTTACACCATAAACATAGCACAACCTAGTGCTCTAATACCAATTGTTGGAAAAAACTTTGTTTGAAAGCGGTTTTCTTGCATAGCAAAAAATTAATATTTTAAAAATAGACCTGGTTTGTGATATTTGTAGCAATAAACCTTAACCGAATACACACCTATATTTTCTAAAAAGCGGATCATTGATATTTTTCATCTTACAACCAAACGATCTTCTCCGCTATTCTAGTACCATGAACTGCTTCGAGTGTAGGCTCGAATCAATTGAACCAAAACACAAAACTAGAAAAAAATTCTTTTGGGGTGAAAACGAAAATTCTCTCTTCTCTAATAGAAACCGACAAAATTGTTATTCTGGAATAATATCTTTAAAACTTGAGATTAATTATCATTATTTGTAGCCAGAATAACAATCTCTCAAAAGTGGTGTTAATAGCTCTATTGATGCCATTTATATACAGGAAGAGAATGTAAAACCCTTTTAGAGTTGTATAAGTTTACTTCCACTAGAAAAACAATATCCTAGTTTATCTAGGATTTTTGGGGCAGCAACTGAAGTTAATAACACTAGGTTTTTGTCATCCCACCTCTTTACATGAGGGGTTTCGGGCATCTCTCATATCGGGTCCAATTACGAGTACTTCCTAGGACTTTTTGACCTAGTACTTGTAATATGATTCGACCCGATTCAATTTTTATATTTCTCAAAAGAAATTTTAATATCTACATATTAAACAAATTTCTCACCTCAATTTTATCCCAATAAAATTTTGACAATTTTTACCTCGATAAATTTTTAACGATTTTATCCCAATAAAATTTCGAGAGAATTCATTCAATGTCACAACTCAACATGTTCACTATGACCAAATGATTTATTTTCATTTTCGGGCTTCAAAATAGTAAACATAAACTCATTTTTCCATCATTTTTTAAAGTAATCTTATATAGGAAAAATACATTCATTTCTCCGTCATTTTTTTCCATCTATTTTCATTTCCATTTCCATTTTTGGAAAACTACATTCATTTCCAATTGATTTCATTTCTCAATTTCAAAAAAAAAAAACATAATCATTCCTAAATATTTCCCATTGTTTTCTATTCATTCCGTTCTTTTATATTCAAACACGTAATTCATTTTCAGTTTCAACAAGCTAGGGGAGAGACCAATTAGACATATGTAGTTGAGGCTTAAATGATTTATAATTAAGTTTTGGCTTTTCGCCTATTAATAGTAAAATCATTTAGTTCAGAATTCATTTTACTATAATATTATGACTATGCTCTTCCCAACGTCATACCATTACGAAACCAACTACTTAGTGCTTGTCCAATGACCTTGTCATAAGTGTGTTACCTTCATAGGATATCCCTGATCTCTTTGGGATAATATCCACTCTCAATATGATCTTATTTTATCTCATGGTAACCATTACATCTTTCTCCATGAAAAGTCAATCATTATTAAATAGTGGTCAAGTCATCTATCACAAAGACAGACAACTCGTGGCCATTTTCACATTTCATCAACCATGTAATGCCAATGAGAGTATACATTTACCCTTATTTTAGGTTATGAATTCCACTGTTGTGAACGACGTTACATACTACAAAAGTGATACACCCAATGCACCAACTTTTGGTTCCTTATCCATTAGAACTCAAGCTTTTACTTACATCAAAGTGTACGAGTCACACATATATAGTCAGCCAGCCACTCTAGATTTAAGTATGCCACAGTATGAACATCACAAGTGAATAGATCTATAATTATATTCAAGATCTATTCTGCTTGGGTCCTGTCCAATGTACTGTCAGTCTAGTCAGTCACATCTATGTCTTTATCTTGTAGGAGTCATCTGCTCTGATGCCCAAGACAAGGCATTTCTGCAATTGGACTTGATAGATGACATATTAGTCTTTTAATTGGTTTGCTAATTTTCGATTAGACTAAGAATATGTTTAGGTTCATCTACTAAAATAAGTTGTCTTTCTGTATTACGATTCGTCCATGTAATACCGCTTAGTATTAGTTAAACATTAGACAACTAGTGAGCAACATTTACTTCCATTTTTCTTTGCATGCAAAAACCATGTAAGGACAATAGACAAAGTATTAATGTAATTCATGAACAATTTTATTAACCAATCTATTCTAAAAAATTACAAGTGTACTTAGACGAGAATACTACACTCAAGGCATTAGATCCAACAATAAACACCCATAAGATCAATGGAACTTAATAAGTCTCAAACAGTTTTACCTTTTAACGATTAAAGAAATCCTTGACTTTAAGATCCTGGACGTCCTTTCAGACTTTTGCTAAAACTTTTCTGATTTCTGGTTGGCGGATAACTATACGCCAATTTCTATACTTGAACACCTTATAGACAGTCCACCTGACTGGCAGATCACAGACTTCATACCATAGTTCAAATCCTATTACACAATCTTTTTGAATGTACTAGTTGGATGCACTCCTTACAATGGTATTTATATAGATACTATTCTTAATTGATTCTCCTATTGACTTTGGAGACTTTCAAAATGCCATTCACACCAAATCTTCAAATTAATACAGACAAACGTACTTACTCGAAAGATTGTATTATTTTAGGTCATCCAATAGAATTCTAAATAAATTTGATATATAACGTGAAAATAATCAGGTTTGGTGGACTTTTACCCCACCGTAGCTCTGGATACACCAAATTCTCTGTCTTGGTGGATTACTACAGTGGATTCCTTGGTTGGAGAGATTGCTGAGAATTCTTTCAGAAAATAATTCAAAGGCATATCCAGATTTCACTGCAAAGGTGGGCTTACCACTCGCCACTTAAGCATTATGGAATCCCTTATACAAGCTTTCCAAATAACTTGTTACCAAGGCTTTCCAGATACTTAACCACTAATGCTTCCCAATATAATTCTCCAATAAAGCTTACCAAGTAATTCGCCACAAGGACTTTCACCACTAAAGCTTTTTAATTAATTCACCAGAAAGGCTTTCAAGATTTGTAACACCCTAAACCTGGCCCAGACGTAATGGCCGAATCTGGCGTGTCACATTGAAGTGTTCTTCAAAAACCATGTTTTCATTGAAAACCCTTCTTGAATTTCAAACTTCTTGCCATTTAAAACTTGTACAAAACCTCAGTTTGCGTTTGTTTATTTTTCAATCTTGGTTTACTAAAAAGTTATTCCCTTTTAAAACATTATTACCTTTAAAACCTTATTTGTTACGGATGCTTAATTTAAAACAAATGATTTACGAAAACATGATATTTACAAATTGAGATACGGAAACGTAGTGTTAGAAAATAGTTATTATTTTGGAAAACCATGTTCTACTTTTAGTAGATATAAATCACAATCAAATCAAATCCAAAAATTTAAAATCCAAAAATTATAAAGGCCTTATTACAATCCGAACCAACAAGCTCATTCTTAAGTAAATGAGCTAAACAGAATAAAACTTATTCAGTTGTGTAGCCCTCTCCGATTCCCCCGCATCTCCAAACCGTCTAACGTTGGGGATTACCTGAAAGGTTAAAAACGAGGTGAGTTTACGATAACTCAGTGTGTAATCCCCTTATTAAAGAAACAGTCAGTATATAGAAACAAAATCATTCTGGGCTTAAGCTCTTTAACGGTAAGAATACAGTGTGGCCTTTTCCCATTACAGTAATAGTGGCAATTGGGCCTTAGCCCCCATCAGCCTCGTTAGGCCTTAGTCCTTATCAAATGTCACATATCACATATATCTGGACCTAAGCCCATCTCAATATTAGAATCAGTATATGCAATGCATAAATACCCAAACCAGCCCCGCACTCCGTCTCTTGTCCAACCCTACACTCCTATGGGGATTAAATCGACCCACCCATCCCTACACTTCTTATGTAGCACCAGTTTTAACGCCCCAAAAATGAGGGGTTGGTAATTTTGCTAAATTTCCATGTTGTGCTTGAGCAGCTAGCTATTTGAGTGTATTTGGATGTTCTAAGATGGCCTGGGTTTGAGTTGGAGCTGTGGAAAAATTTTAGTTTTTGCTCATAAAGGGAGCTGGCAGTTAGCAGTAGGACTTATGTATGATTATGTGTGTTTAAGTGACACAAAATGAGCATGAGACCTAGTGGCTGTGGCGTCACTGGGATAACAAGGAGGAGTGGGGTTCGAATCCTACATATAGCAATTGGGGACTTTTATTTCATGTCATGGGAGTAGAAGAAGTAGAGTTTGGATCAAACTCTACAAGAGAGGTTGAGGACTTGGTCAAATATTTCACACGGAAGGTGGGGAGCAATTCTAGGAGATTTTGGTGGAGAAAATTAGGGAAGTGATGTGTGTGGGAGTGTTGGCCGAATTTGAGAGTGTGGCTAAGTGAGAATTCGGCTAGAGGGGTGTCATTTTGGAGTATTTTGGCAACCTTAAGTGTTAGTAGAAACTGAAATCCCTTTTTCCTTTCAAGTTTTCTTTTGTTCATTTCAGGTTTTTTTTCTATGATGGCATCTCAAGCAACATTTTTACCATTCAGGTCCTTTGCTTGTCCATTATTTCCCCAACTGCTGCCCACCCCCTACCTACACATATTTTCTTCCTTTAGATTCCTTGGTCGAATTCAACACTCTCTTTTCCTCTCATCTCCTTTTCTCTTCTCTTCAAGATAGCCGAACCTAACCTCCCCCTTGTTCTCAACACTCCATCTCTTGTTCTTTAAGTTGTTTAAGCTGAAGCTAACCTCTTCCTTCCCTTCTGGTATACTTTCATCTCTGGGGCCATCTTTTCCTGTTGCTAGAAGTAAGCTATTCTTACCGAATTTGAGAGTGCTCTCGTAGTGTAAAAAGGGGCAAGCGTCCGGAAGCAATCGATACGTTACTCTCAGCCTTGATCAAGATCCATTCAGGGTTCTTAACCTTCACTGATATTTGGAAAGGACTTAGCAAAACTCAGTAAACAAGGATTGGTGCTATGGGATTTGTGGCACGTTCGTAATCAAGGTGTGTAATCGTACACCCTTTACCATTTTGTTCAAACACTAGATAACGATGTCTCATATCGTTTGTGCTACTGTGTATCGATAAAAGCCGAAAAGCCGTACTTCCAACATCTGAGAACCCTCGAGCGCGCGAACGCTCGTAGGGATAAATCGAGCCATAACCATTGGTGTTAGATTGTAGAGGCCGCCACGAACGTTTCCGTGGGTTTAGGTCATATTGGGCCTCGATGGGTCACGGGGCCCAATGGGCCCTACATGGGCAAAGGCTCTGATAAAATGATAACATTAAATTGGGCTGCGAAGTTCACATAGTCGCAACCAATATTGGGCTGTGTGGGTCACACGAGCATGTGGGCCCACTTAGGCCAAAAATTGGGCTTTGGGCCCAATTGCACCATTTTGATCAAAAAGGGTATTTGTGTCGCTCGAGGCGGCTGTAGGCCTTTGGAAAGGCTGTTATAGAACTAAAGTTATAGAAATATCCTCTATGGGTAAAAGTACCAAAATAGCCTCGATGGGTAGAATTACCGAACTACCCCTAAGGGCTGAAATGATCATTTTACCCCTAACTAACCAAATGACCGTTATACCCTTAGTGGTAGTATAAGTGTTGTATGTGTATTTTGTCTGAATTATTATGGTTGTGATATACTGCATACATGGGTTATATATATGACATAACATGCTGCATGGGTAGGGTTTTGTATTTTGGTGGAACACTGTACTGGTGGCTATGCCATGTTTTACTGATTTAGTGGCTTTGCCACGTATACTGATTCTAGTGGCTCAGTCACGTATGCTGTTATTAGTAGCTCGACTGCGTTACTGTTGTGTAGGGCTGGGTGGGTCGACTTGGTCCCCACATGGTGTGTAGGGTTGGTATGGGTGGTGTGATGGTTGGACTGGGTTGGGCTGTATTCTGTTTGCATTGACATGATTTTGGGCTTAGACCCACTCGAATACTGAATAGGGCTTAGGCCTAGACTGATACTGAATGGGGCTTAGGCCCAGATTGATACTGAATAGGGCTTAGGCCCAGACTGTTACTATTATGGGGGTTACACACTGAGTTCTCGTAACTCACCCTTTCCTTTAACTGCGCAGGTAACCTTCAGCCGTAGAGGATTTAGAGCTGCGAGGGACTCGGAAGTGGCCACATGCCTGAAACATTTTTAATTTAAACTTAGTTATTTCATGTGTTTTTAATATGTTGGGTTAATGTTTTTGTAATAAGGCCTTTTTGGGGATTTTTAACTTTTATTTGGTATTTTCTATTGATTACTATCTCCTAGACTAGGAAACTCAAGTTTTAAAATGATAACGGTTTTTAAGTAAATCACGGTTTCCAAAACTTAAAGTGATTCTTTGATTAAGCCTCCAAATATTTAATTCTGTTTAATAAACATTTTGATAAATAAAGGAATAACGAATTTATGATCTTGCTATCTTAAACGTCTCCAAGTGAATTATCGTTTAGTTTTGAGTTTTTATCAAACTAGCCATTTTTTATCAAACGTCATTTGATGTGACATGTCAGATTCAGGCCTAATGTCTAGGCCGAGTTTGGGATGTTACATTTAGTGGTACCAGAGCCAGGTTGCAAAACTAGATTGTGGAATGAGTTTTGAATTTTTTCTAATCTATTTAAATTTTGGGTTGGAAAGTAATGTTGTTACTGAAAGTGTGGCACACCGAGTCTCCGGCACCGGATCCGTAAGTCCTCTGACACTGTATTCTGTTATATACTGAAAACACTGAGAAACTACTAGGGATAGTAGTAGTACACTGAAACTTCTTAGTTAGAGAAACTGAGACTGTAGGAGATTGAAAACGCTATTGAGCTCTCGGCTTGCGAAAACAACTCTAATTACTGTTTATCATAAAATATTTGTTAATGATTATGAGAATTATAAGTTGATTCATAAAACACTTAAATCAGATAAATACGCTACGTCGATATAAGCATAAGAGGTCGCGGAAGGGGTACACGTGTTCGTGGTAGAGGCCGAGGTGCTAGGCTGAGTCTTTAGCATCAGAACACATGCCTGCTAGGGAAGCGCCAGCCTCACCAGTAACTGAGACAGGGTCTCATGACCGAGCCAGTGGGGATGATGCCCTGTCTCAAACGATGTTGCAGGTTTTGGAAAGGGTTGCTGGAGTAAGTACTGGGTCTGTGGGCCGAGGGTCAATCTCTGAACGACTCCGGTCGAATGGGGTAGAAATTTTCAGGGGCATCTCTGGTGTAGCCCCGACTGTGGCGGAATATTGGTTGGAGGCTGTTGAGCAAATAATGGATGACCTCGGTTGCACGGTGGAGCAAAAACTGAAGGGAGCAATGTCTTTACTGCAAGATGATGCATATCAATGGTGGCTTACCGTGAGGGAAGGCACGCAGGCCGACCTTTTGGCATGGGACTTCTTTAAGACGGCCTTCCAAGGAAAGTATGTCGCGGTGAGTTATGTGGATGCCCGGAGGAAGGAATTTTTGAGTCTGGTTCAGGGAAATAGGCCTGTAGCTAAATATGAGGCAGAGTTCCTACGGTTGAGCCGGTATGCTCGGGGCAAAGTTGCGACTGAGTATGAATGCTCTGTGTGTTTCGAGGATGGTCTCCGAGATGAGTTGCGGGTACTGATAGCTCCGTAGAGGGAAAGAGACTTTGCTGCCCTGATTGAGAAGGCAAAGATTGTCGAGGACGTGAAACGCTCAAAGCGTCAAAATCGTGAGAAGGAAAGGGGTAGAAACAAGAGGGATTTTGGGCCCTCAAGTTCCTTTGGTGGGCCTAAGAAGAGGCCTAGGTTTGATGGGCTAGTCCGAGCTGGGGTTCCTGCTATTGCTGTCGGACCACAACCTTACGCAGTGTGTGGAAGGCCTCACTAGGGTGAGTGCCGGAAAAGAACTGGAGTGTGCTTCAGATGCGGGTCTAGGGATCACAGGGTTAAAGACTGTACTTAGAGGCCTGGTCAGATGCAATTGCGGGTCAGGGCTATGTTCAGCCAAGGAGAGGTGGTCATCAGCCACCGAGAGGTTGGGATCAGGCTAGAGGGGGTAATGGTTTGGGATGAGGTCGTAGAGTACTGGGGAGAGGTGCTAGTAATACCGAGGCGAGATAGCCAGCTTTGGTTTACGTCGCTCGATGCCAAGAGGATGGCGATGCTTCTGATGTCATAACTGGTACGTTCCTCATTTATAATGTACCATATACCACTTTAATTGATATTGGGTCTACATACTCGTATGTTGCATGTACTATGTCTGGGTCGTTGGGCATACAATTCAAAATTAATGACAGAGAAATGTCAGTGCTAAGTCCGTTAGGACAGTCTGTTAGAGTGAATAAACTATTTAGAGATGTGCCCCTAGAAGTCCAAAGGGTTTTGTTTGTAGAGTTAAAGGCTCAGATCCAAGAGCTGCTGGACCGAGGATTCATTCAGCCGAGTGTGTCTCCATGGGGAGCACCAGTATTGTTTGTGAAGAAGAAGGATGGGTCCATGCCTATGTGTATTGATTTTCGTCAACTAAATAAACTGATGATTAAGAGCAAGTACCCATTGCAAAGGATAGACGATCTGTCCGACCAGCTGCGAGGAGTTTCAGTTTTCTCCTAGATAGATTTTAGAACGGGGTACCACCAGCTAAGGGTTAAGGAGGCGGATGTGTACAAGACTGCATTCAAGACTCGTTATGGACATTACGAGTTTCTGGTCATGCCATTTGGGTTGACGAATGCACCAGCTGCTTTTATGGATATGATGAATCAGGCCTGCCAACCCTATTTGGACCGGTTCGTGGTGGTGTTTATAGATGACATTTTGTTGTATTCAAGAACTGAGGAGGATCATGATGCGCATCTCTGAATTATTCTGCAAATACTAAGAGAAAATCAGCTTTATGCCAAGTTCAGCAAATGCAAGTTTTGGCTGCGAGAGGTGACATTTTTGGGTCATGTAGTGTCTGCTGAGAGGATTAGGGTTGATCCTCAAAAAATTGAGGTCGTGTTAGACTGGAAACCACCAGAGACGATATCAGAGATTCGAAGTTTTCTTGGTCTTGCTGGGTATTACAGACGGTTCGTTGAGGGGTTTTCACTGATTGATGCACCCCAAACTAAGTTACTATGTAAAGGGGTACCGTTTAATTGGACTAATAAATAGCAGGAGAGTTTTGAAAAACTGAAGAAGATTCTGACTGAAGCCTCGGTATTAATACAGCTAGAGGCTAGAAAAGAATTCATTGTCTACTGTGATGCGTCGCACACTGGATTAGGTCGTGTGCTTATGCAAGGGGGTAAGGTGGTGGCTTATGCGTCTCATCAGCTTAAGTCACACAAGGTGAATTACCCCACTCATGACTTGGAATTAGCTGCGGTGGTATTTGCACTAAAGATTTGGATACATTACTTGTATAGGGAAAAGTCGATCATTTATACCGACCACAAAAGCCTCAAGTACCTCCTTACTCAGAAGGAGTTGAATCTTAGGCAATGAAGATGGACAGAGTTGCTTAAGGATTATGACTGCTCGATTGAGTACCACTCGGGAAAAGCTAACGTAGTAGCTAACGTACAAGTTGGATTATTGCATTTTTTTTTGTTTAATATTTGAATGTTATATTATTATGAATTGAGGACTTACTAAGCTAGTAAGCTTATTTGTGCGGAATTGTTTCCTATGTTTTATAGATTAGGTACAAGCTACAAGCTCGTTTGGATCGTTTGGAAAGTCGTCCACGCTATCAAACTATTTTGGTACTCTTTCATTTTGGGTTTCGAATGAAGGCATGTATAGGAAAGACTTTGTCTTTGTTTTGATGAAAACATTTGGTTCATGTATATAATAGCCATGCGAGTATGGCTAAATTTCTAGTTAAGTATGCTTTTGGTGCTTTTGATACAATGTCGGTTTATGTTGGTAATGTTTGTGCATTTTTAATCGAAGTTTAATCGTTTTTGATAATGAAATGTATGCCTACGGAATGAATCTTTGAATTAGGTATTGTGGTAAGAAACCAATGGTACACTCGATTATATGAAACCATAGTTGTGTTTTGTTAATAAATCGATGATGTGAGGATATTATGTGAATGTTTTAGGTATAGGTTAATTTGTATAAATGATTAAAATGCATGGACAGTATGAGTTGTATGTGGGTATGTTCGGTTATAAACTAGTTAATCATATTTTGCAATGAAATAGTTTTTAGTTAGCAGCAGTGATGTGATTTTGAAAAATCACTAAAAATAGGATAAATTGAATTAGAAAATGAATAAGATATAGAATTAAATCTTATTGTGTCTATTTTTACCTGAAAGAAACAGAGTAGGCAAAGGAATTATATATTATGACATATTTAAGTTTCAGTTAGACTTGTTCTGAATGAATTCGTGAGTCCCTGTTCTGTCTTGGAAAAATTGTTAAAAATTGTACAAAAATAATTATGGAGCATAGTTTATATGTTTAGAATTATTAATGAGTCTATTTTTGATTAGAATAAACAAGAACATTATTGAAATTTTGTGCAATGAGATAACTGAGTTTTTGTAAAGATAGGTCAGAATTATTAAACAGTGAAATAGGGGTAACTTTGATGAATAAACTGTACTAATTGGCCACATGAAAAATTCTGGAAAAATTATGGTAAAAATTTATATGAGTCTAGTTTCAAGGAAAATTTACGGATATAAATTTTGAGTTTTCTAACTCGAGTTATGGTCAATTTAGTCAGCATGACGCAGTTGGACAGCTTTAAATTTTTATGCCCCAAATTAGTAGTCAAGTCTAGTAATGCCACATACTCGACTCCGGCAAAGGTTTCGGGTAAGGGGTGTTACAACACACTAAGTTCTCGTAACTCACCCTTTCCTTGAACTGCACAGGTAACCTTTAGCCGTAGAGGATTTAGAGCTGCGAGGGACTCGGAAGTGGCCACATGCATGAAACGTTTTTAATTTAGACTTAGTCATTTCATGTGTTTTTAATATGTTGGGTTAATGTTTTTGTAATAAGGCCTTTTTGGGGATTTTTAACTTTTATTTGATATTTTCTATTAATTACGATCTTCTAGACTAGGAAATGCGTGTTTTAAAACGATAACGGTTTTTAAGTAATCACGGTTTCCAAAACTTAAAGTGATTCTTTGATTAAGCTTCCAAATATTTAATCCTGTTTAATAAACTTTTTGATCGATAAAGGAATAACGAGTTTATGATTTTGCTATCTTAAATGTCTCCAAGTGAATTATCATTTAGTTTTGAGTTTTTATCAAACTAGCCGTTTTTTATCAAACATCATTTGATGTTACACGTCATATTCGGGCCTAACGTCTAGGCCAGGTTTGGGGTGTTATACCCGTTGCGGCACTAACCAAGAATGCAGCAGAGCTGCCAATAACGTAATCGGCTTAAAGCCATCAGTGGGTCCACAGTCGTCTCATGCGACCCGTGCTCAGAATCAGTCATTTTATCCTACAGGGACATTACGGTCATTTTACCCTACAAGGGCATTACAGTCATTTTACTCTATAGGGGTATTACGGTCATTTTACCCTACAGGGGTATTACAGTCATTTTACCCTACACGGATATTACGATCATTACGGTGTAAATGGGCCCAAGGCCCAATATTCGGCCCAAGTGGGCCCACACGCTTGTATGGCCCACTTAGCCCAAATTCAATCACGGCTATGCGAACTACATAGCCTAGTCCAGTATTTGCCACTTAACGTGGATTTTATCTGTGTGGGGCCCACGAGCCCATTGGACCCACACGTCCCATTTCATCCAAACGAGGCCCATAACGGCCCAAGAGCACGAGAACACTCGTGGTGGCCTCTACAGTCTATCACCCATGATTGTGGGCTCGGTTTACCACACGAGCGATCGCACGCTCGTGAGACCTCAAATGCTGAAGTTTCGACTTTTCGGGTTTTGCCGATTCACAATAGAGATAGTGTGATTACACACCTGATCGTGAAATGTGTGAAAGACCCATGAGAACTCCAACCTCTCCCTTGACTAGATCAGTCGGTTGTAGTTTGCCCACTTGATCCAGAGATTGGTGCAGCCACCCTATCGCACCCCAGCGGAAAATCCTGAACAGCTGACACTTTACGCTGCTTAAATTTGGGGGCAGGGGCTACGTGCCCATTCTCAGCTGGCACTATTCCTAATCCTCCCTTAGAATGGCTACTACTCACCACTGTTGATATCTCTTTATGCAACATATTATCGGAAACCTCCATTTGGAGTAAAATATAATCTACGTTTACTGGACATTTGAGAATGAAAGTGTGACTCTTCCAAACCATTCACACTTCACCACTCCTTGAAGAAGACCCTAGAATCGCAATGAGTGCAGTAAGTGAAGAATGAAATAACAATCAGTTAATGGGGTTATTCGGTTTTGGAAAAGAAAGGAAGAGCATAGGTGCATTCGGTTTTAAAAGAAATGCAGAGCATGGATTCTGAACACTTACTAATTGTTAGCAACTTTGCAGTAGATCGACGCAGAGAGGGGTTAACAACTACAATATTCGGCTAGCCTAGATTAAAGGATGAAAAGAAGTTAAATAAGGGAAAGGGAAGGTTCAACCTTTAGAGAAAAATAGAGGAGTGGAGGGGAAGAAAAGAGAAGTGCACTAGTAGGAGAGTAGAGGATCGACAAAGAAAGGAAAAAAAAGACCATAATGAAAGATACATATTCGGCAGTTTGTGGAAAAAGAGAGAGAGTAGAAGCCATTTTGGTCACTTCAATAGCTAAAACGTAAAACCCGAAATGTAAAGAAAAAAACAAATGGGAAACCTAAGTAGTCAACAAGCGAAATTGGAAATTCTACTCTCAAATGCCACAAAACCGAAACAAAGGAGTGCCTAGTGCTGAAAATGCTCCCTCTTTCCCCCCTTAGTTAAATTCCACTAAGCCTTAGAGTCCCAATCGGCCACACACTCTACCAACCTCCCACTTTTGAAAATCATTGATTTTCTACCCAATCTCCTCCTTGATTTGCTCCACAATCTTCTCATTGACCAATTCAAATTCCACCTTGCAGAGTTTCAGTCGACTTCTGCTTCTCACATGGCAAGAGAGCAAAATAAATACTCGTTTTTCCTTTCTATGACTTGAACCTTAGAACTCTCAACTGCGTCACACGCCACTTTCCACTGAGCCACAAGCTCCTCTTGTGTCATAATTTAACCACAAATATTTAAGAATCTTTTATCTAAATCCTAATAATTTTATTCACTAAAAATAATTTTTTTGCTAAAGCTCAAGTTTGAACCCAGGACTTCTCAGACATTCCCAAACACTGCTAAATCACTTAACCACTGAAGCAGACAATCAATTGTGTTATTTCCTTCCACACATAAACTTTTATGTGTTCCTACGCTTAAGGCTTTGTTTGGTTTTCCATCGAGGCACCACATGGATTGTCATGTTTTAATGATATGGATTTGCCTAAACTTAGCATCGCTTGAGGTTTGCACATCATTACCCCCAGGACATGTAGACAACCCCAGTAGAGAAAAGCAATTCATCTGCCATCATCGTATCACATGTTTTCCTGACACTCCGTTGTCAAAACCCCTTTTTTGAGATACACTTTTTATTTTTAAAAACAAAGACAGAGTCGCCACCAATCCTTTTTATTAAGTGTGATTGGATCATCTCAAGATTTAGTCATTTTAATAAAATGTTAATCTTACTAAAACGATGATTTTTGGTCTACAAAATTTGAGAAATAGGATCAGGTGTTGGTTACGTACGAGAAAGGGTTAACACCCTCATAACGCCCAAAATTGGTACATAGTTGATTACTTGGTGCCTTAGCATTAAAAATTGAGAATTTGAAAAGGATTTAAAATGCGATCCCTTTCACGCAATGTTATTTGATGGTATTGAAAATGTCCCTATCTAAATTGAATTTTTAATGAGGAAGCTTTCTCATTTTGGGTCGATCAAGACGAAAATTCTTGTCTCATAAGTTGGGGAAATCTTGAATAAGAACGCTCACCGTTTAATTATTGCCTAAATCTTATATATTCTTAATTAATTTTTTAAAGAAAACAGGAGGGACGTTCGATTATTTTCGTTCAAGGAGAAAATCGTACCCCATAAGTTAGGGGCATAATTTCTCGAATCTCAAAATAAAGAGCATTGCTTCAATTCAAATTACCAAATATACGTCGTATAAAAATGAACACAACATTTAATGCAATATGCAATTAATTTATTCGAGTGTAGGTATAAAAATGAACTAATATTTAAATGTGTTGTATAATATGGTTGTGGAAAAAATGGAATAAATTAGCTTACGTGGGTAAAAACAATGATAATAAAAAGAAAATAAAAAGTAGTAGTGGGAAAAATTTTAATCAATTAATAATACTACTTAATAATGGTAATAATAGTAAAATAATAAGAGAAAGTATGATAATGCTATGATCATGATTGTGTAATATTTGCAATGACAAAATGTTAAACATAAAACATTAATTAGCAATAATAATCATTTAACAACAACATCAACATTTAAAAATAAAGAAAAAACTAAAATGAAATAATCAAGAAATTTAAGGATAAAAATGCAAGATACGTAAATTAAAGGATAAAAATATAAATAAGGAAATTTAAAGAGATGGAAATTAAATAAGAAAAAGTAAAGGGGTGGGATTAAATAAATAAAGGACTGAATTGAAATTTAAACAAATACTAAAGTAGGAATTGCAAAAAGACAAAAAAAATAAAGGATTAAATTAAAACAAAATAGAAAATACGGGGACCTGGGGTGTTATTTCCCCAACGTCAATACACATGTCATTCCCTTAGTGGGTCAACAGTGGGTCAAGGGACTGATTTGTAAGGAAATAAAATTAAAGGGATAAAAAGTAAAATAAATAAAAAGATATAGGAAGCAATTTAAAAAAAGCAAAAAAGTGGAAGGATCTAAATAGCAATTTGACCCTCTTCTTCAAAAACACGCGAATCCTAAGGGGATCTGGGTAGGGTCATCGGGTCAACCCCAAAACGGCGTCGTTTTGGGGCATTTGGAGTCACTATGAAACGGAATCGTTTACATAGCCCTATTTAAGTGTAATTTTTAAAAAAAATTATTTGTAACTAGTTTGTTTAAAAAAAATTCATTTCACTCCTGTTTTATCTCAAGCTCTCCCTCCTATCTGGCCATGGGGCGGTGGGTCTCCGTCGTGGCCGTTGGTCATCTACGACGAAGACCGTCACCTCCGGTGGCTAGAGTACCCCAAAATTTCCCCTTGGAGCCCCTTTTCGTGAAAAAGACACTAATTCAAAGTCAAAACTACCAGGACTCTAGCCAAAACTCCAAAAAGGGAGAGAACCCTTTCGACTTCCTTCTCTCTAACGAAGCCTTCAATGAGCCCGTATGGATTTGGAGGTCCTTCGCGTCGGAGAAGACCGTCTTTCCTTAGAGATGGGGTCCTCACCCACACACGACGACGAAAGACGAAAAGTCAGGTAAAAATGTAAACTTCTTATTTTATCTTATGTTTTTTCGAAAGCAAAATAAATGAACTACCTTTGTTTTGTTAAAAACTCTGTTGTTTTATTTCTTTTTTGTATGTGGTTTCTTCGGTCTGTAAAATACATAGGATTTTAGTTTGGTTTTTATAACTGAATTAAAACACAGATATTTTTTTTTGTTTTTTTCGTTCTTTTTTGCTTGTTCGCTATTTCTTTGCTTCTACTTTCTGTCCTCTTCTTTTTTGTCTTCTTTCCCTTTTTTTCATGTGGTGGTGGAAAAGGGCAAAGTCAACGGTGGTGGTGGTAGAGGAGGTGTCAGACGGCATACCTGCTGACGTGGCGAGGCTGTGGTACAAGAGGGAGCTAAGGTTTTTGAAAATTTTTAAGTTATGGGCTTTTGGGCTGTTAGGTTATTGGGTTTAGCAGATTTAGGCTAAGGTAGTTTAGGTTTGGACTTGTAATTTGGCCAATCTTTTTTTTTTTGTAAGTGGAATATGATATTAATATTAATATTTTTTTGGTTTTTGTTTTATTTGGGCTTAGGCTGGATGAATTTAGGTCACTACATCCGTCGAACCCTCTTATTGCCAATCATACATTGACATGCATCACTCAAATAACACAATAGACATGTTTACACAGATTTCACTCATATTCTTAATAGAATCATATTTCCTAACAAATATTTTATCATGCATGCTTACTACACATCATTATATTCATGTAACACATCGTACACTTTAGTGTATACATACATGCTCTTCATAGAAAACACACAAACATACATGCATACAACAACTCCTCAGGAAGATATGCTTAAATATATGGACGTCAATCATGAAAAGAATTATCATAATATAACGTGTAGGTGAAAGGTCTAAAGACTCACCTTTACCTTGGTCCAGAACTTCTATTTCGATTGTCTGTCCTGATCTAGCAGCTACAACTACTTAAAAAGATCATGAAATTTCCATTAGAATCCCCATTTACAGATAGTTTACTATTGTTTCAAGTACATGCGACCCCCAAGCAAGGCCTTCCACTCTCACCTTACTGTTCATACATTCTTACTCCTCAACAATCGTAACATTAAGAGTTGTAAGATTTACTAAAGGTTGATTTGTTCACTAATTAAACAAAATCTTCGCTCCAGCTTAATGAAGAAGAAAAGAACATTTAGGTTAGGAAGAAGAACCAGAGTGTAAAGTAGAAAGAAACATCGTCTTGAATGAATTCTCCCTTACTAGGTATAAGCTTTATGTCCCCCTATTGTGGACTTTGACAAGAGACAATGCTTACCTAACCCAAATCTTCTAATTTTCCCATAAAAATCTAGGGGAGGGTAAAGAGAATCCATCAAAGATCTTTAATACTAATCAACCAGTCATGGGGAGTGTAACACCCCAAATCCGACCAAGACGTTACAGACGAATCTGACGTGTCACATTGAAGTGTCTTTCGAAAATTGGACTTGTTGGTAAAAACTCATTTCTAAGTTTAAAACCCCTTTCATATTATTTAACAAATCATCTAGTGAAAATGTTTGCCTTATTATCTGCTATTGTTATAATAGGTTGATTCAAAATCGCAAAAGCTTTTGAAAACTCTAATGTTTAAATTTTGTGTCTTTGAAAACAATAATTATTTTGAAAATTCGTCTTCTCCTAGACTAGCAATTTAAAATAAGTAAGCAAAAGCCCAATTAAAAATTTAAACAAACGTACATGGCCATATTACATAAACAAAACCCAATACAAACTTTAAATTTAAAGAAATGCAAGTGTAGAATACCTGCAGTTGTGTGGCCATCTCCGTGTCCCACACAGCACCAAATCGCCTATGGCTGAGGATTACTTATACAGTAAAAATGAAAGGGTGAGTTTACGAAAAACTCAATGTGTAATCCCCTATCAGTCAATCAGTATGTAACAGTACAGTACATGCAATAACAGTCTAGGCCAGAGCCCTATTCAGTAACAGTATAGTGTGGGTCTTAACCCAACACAGTAACAGTGTGGGCCTTAGCCCAATACCATATCAGTACAGTGCAATAATGCAACCCATCCCAAACCTAGCCAACACACCACTTCGTAGCACCAACACACCATGTGGGGATAAAATCGACCTACCTAGCCAACACACCAATATCGCAGCAAAGCTGCCAGTAATAGTATCGTAGCAAAGCTTCCAGTAATAGTATCGCAGCAAAGCTGCCAGTAACAGTGTATGTGGTAGAGCCACCAATACAATATACTTCCTCCATAACAGTATCCAAACCCCATGTTGTATGTCATGTCATAAATCATACGTATATGCAGAATGTCATACTCAGTAACAGTCATATACAAATCATGAACACATCAGTCCACCTACCTTTAGGTGTATAACCGTCATTTCCATCTATTAGGGGTAAGTCATTTCAACCTTTAAGGGTATTTTGGTCATTTTACCTACTTTGGGGTCTCGGTGCATATATCGCCCTCTCAGAAGGTCCGTAGTCGTCTCGAGTGACTTTGGTAACCTAAATGGTCATAACAGTGTAATTGGGCCCAATTGGGCCCATACGCTCGTGCGGCCCATTCAGCCCAGATTTCGCCACAGCTATGAGACCTACATAGCCCAGTCCAGTATTTGCAACAAGTCGTGGATTTCATCTATGTGGGCCCACGAGCCCATTGGGCCCACACGACCCCTTTTCGGCCCAAAGTGGCCTCTTACGGCCTAAGCCCATGAAAATGTTCATAGAGGCCCCTACAACCATACGCCCGTGATTCATGGGCTCGATTTGACCACATGAGCGTTCGCACGCCCATGTGACCTCAAAGCCCAATCTTTCGGCTTTTCGGCTTTTCAGCTTTTGCCGTTCCACAGTCAAAACAGTGTTAATACACACCTGTTTATGCAACCGCTCCAAGTTTCTCAAGCACCCAACCTTGACTGAGTAATATGCGATCTACTCCTCTTGGATCACTGACTAAAATGATCGAACGCTACTTGCCGACTTACTGCAATAACAACAGATCTCATAAGGTAGAATCATTTACAAGTGTCTTAAATCCATGAATATCAAACTTGCAGAAACATAGGGATATTCGGCTTATGCTAAAAAAAAACAAAGATAATGCTTTTACCTTAACTGAACAACGAACGAAAAAGCTTTTGATTGCTTCAGTCACTTGCACCCCTTCACTCAACTAAAAAGCAAATTCGTCAGAACTCTTGCAAGACCGAACCCACAACACCACAGCAGAGTACAGGAACAGTCAGCCAAAAAACCCAAAAATAGAATAACACCGAAAAGAAAAATAGAGAAAGGAAGGAGGGATATACTATTCGGCCAGATTTGAGAAAAGAGCGAATCAGCTAAGATAGAAATCGAAAAGAACCAAAAGCCAATAAATGAAAGAAAAGAAAAGGAGAATTCGGCAGATGCTAACACCAAAATGTTCCTCCGTTGCCGAAAATGGCAAACATTTTCCCTAGCCAAATTCTCAAAGCTAGAGTCCCCCCAAACGGCACAACACTTCCTTTCAATCAAACTCCTTGATTTTCTCCTAGTATCTCTCCCCTTATCATTCCTTGAATTACTCCACCGATTTCTCCTCAACTCCCCCAACAACTCCATTCATCTTCTATTCAAACTCTCTTTAGCTGTGTTTCAGTCCAACTCCACTACCTATACAGCTCAAGCAGCAAAATAAATACTCCATTGTGCAACCCAGGACTTGAATCTTAGACCTCACAGTTACACAACACGCCACATTGCCACTAGACCACAAGCTATTTTTGTGTCATAAAACAAGCACTATTATTTATATGGCCTATATGCCAGTGTCCAGATTCATTTAAGAGCAAAACTAAAAATTCTACAAAAGCCAAGACTTGAACCCACGCTTTTCAAACACTCCCATACACACCCAAATCACTTAGCCATTAAAGCAAACAAGCAATTTGTGTCATATCATGCAAAAATTAAAGACTAAAATATTTAGGGCGTTACAACTCTACCCCCATTAACGAAATTTCAGCATCGAAATTTACCTGGTCAGAATAGATGAGGTTATTGCCGACATATCGCCTCCTCAGGTTCCCACAGTCCAATATCTGCACTAGCTCTTCCTCGAAGGTCAGATCTGGCCTAACCTCGATCTCCTCAACTGGTACTGTATGTGTGGGATCAGAGTGATAACGCTTCAGCATGAAGACGTGGAACACGTGAATCCGATCTAATTCTGGAGGCAACTCAAGTTGATAGGCGGCCGCTCCCACACGCTTCAATATATCGTAAGGCCCAGTGAACCTAGGGCTAAGCTTGCCCTTCCGCCCAAACCTCAGTATCTTTTTCCATGGGGAGACCTTGAGAAATACGAAGTCCCCCGTAAAATACTCAATCTCTCGGTGTTTAAGATCCGCGTAAGACTTTTTCCTATCAGATGCTTCCTTCAACCAGTCCTGAATCAGTTTTACCTTCTCTTCGATATCAGAAACTAACTTTGGCCCCAGAACTCACCGCTCGCCCAGCTCAATCCAACAGGTAGGAGTACGACACCTACGACCATATAACGCCTAGTACGATTCAATTTGAATACTGGAATGGTAGTTATATTATACGTGAACTCTGCTAGCGGCAAATAGTCTTCCCAGCTACCTTGAAAATCAATTACACAACTTCTTAACATGTCCTCTACTATCTGAATCACCGTCTATGACTGACCATCTGTCTGAGGATGAAACGCAGTATTGAAGTCCAACCTAGTACCCAAAGCCTCGTGTAATTTCTTCTAGAATTGAGATGTGAATTGAGGGTCTCTATCAGATATGATGGAAATTGGTACCCCATGCAGTCTCACAATCTCAGCCACATACAACTTTGTTAGCTTCTGCAACTAGTAATTAGTACGAACTGGAATAAAATGGACAGATTTAGTCAATCGGTCTACAATAACCCATACTGAATCCTTCTTAGTAGGTGTTAAGGGCAACCCACTCACAAAATCCATGGTTACCCTCTTTCACTTCCAAAGTAGAATCTTAACTGGCTGCTGTAACCCTGAAGGCAGCTGATGCTCAGCCTTAACTTGCTGGCACGTCAACCACTTACTCACAAAATTGGTAACTTCGCGTTTCAGTCCTGGCCACCAGTATAGCTCACGAAGATCTCGGTATAACTTGTTTCCACCAGGATTCATAGCATATGGACTACTATGCGCGTCCTGCAGTATATACTGCCTCAGATCAAAATCCCTCGGTACACAGACTCTTCCACGGAAACACAATACTCCTTTACTATTCAGCCCAAACTCCGAAGTTTCCCCATTCTCAACCTATCAGAAATGAGGAATTAGTGACTCATCCAACAACTGTTTACCCTTAATCTGTTCAGTCCACGTCGGTCTAACTTGCAGCTCAGCTAACAAGCTACCATCATCAAACAATGTCAGACGAGCAAACATTTCTCTCAAATTAGATACAGCCCTACAGCTCAGTGCGTCAGCTACCACGTTAGCCTTACCAGGGTGGTACTCAATCGAGCAATCATAATCCTTAAGCAGCTCTATCCATTTTCGCTGTCTAAGATACAGCTCCTTCTGAGTAAGGAGGTACTTGAGGCTATTATTATCTGTGTAGATAATACACTTCTCACCGTATAAATAGTGCCTCCAAATTTTTAGTACGAATACCACCGCAGCTAACTCCAATTCATGAGTAGGGTAATTCACCTCGTGAGGCTTAAGCTGTCGAGACACATAAGCAACCACCTTACCCTCCTGCATCAGCACACAACCCAAATGAACGTGTGATGTGTCACTGTAGACAGTGAATTCCTTCCCAGACTCTGGCTGTATCAAGACAGGGAACTTAGTCGGAACTTTCTTTAGTTTCTCAAAACTTTCTTGATGTTTATCAGTCCAGGTAAACACACCCCCTTTATGCAGCAACTTATTCATAGGTGCAGCAATCAAGGAAAACCCCTCAACAAAACGTTTGTAATACCCTGCCAGACCTAGAAAGCTTCGAATCTCAGATACGGTCTTAGGTGGTTTCTAGTCCAGTACAGCTTCAGTTTTTCGAGGATCAACCCTAATCCTCTTGGCAGATACCACGTGACCTAGAAATGTCACTTCTCGTAGCCAGAACTCACACCTACTAAACTTAGCATACGGTTGTTTCTCTCTTAAAATCTGCAGAACAATTCGGAGATGTGCATCATGTTCATCCTCAGTTCTCGAATACACCAAGATATCATTATAAATACCACCACAAACCGATCCAGGTAGGGCTTGAATACTCGGTTCATCAGGTCCATGAAGGCGGCTGGTGCATTCATCAGCCCAAAAGGCATCACTAGGAACTCATAATGACCATAACGAGTCCTGAACGCAGTTTTATACCCATCAGCCTCCTTAACTTTTAGTTGATGGTACACATAACAAAGATCTATTTTGGAGAAAATCGTAGCTCCTCGCAGCTGATCAAATAAATCATCCATCCTCGGCAAAGGATACTTATTCTTGATAGTCAGTTTATTCACTTGCCGATAGATGATGCACATGTGCATGGAACCATCCTTCTTATTTACGAACAACACTGGTGCTCCCCATGGAGACACACTAGGTCGAGTGAATCCTCGATCCAGCAGTTCTTGGATTTGAGCTTTTAACTCCACCAGCTTCTTCGGTGCCATCCTATAAGGAGCGATGAACACTGGAGCTGTTCCAGGCAGGAGCTCTATACCAAATTCAACTTCGCGGTTCGGAGGCAACCCAAGGAGCTCATCAAGAAATACATCAGAAAAATCCCTAACTGTTATGATATCTCCAACACCAATATAGGCTTGAAACACCTTACAACCCCTTGCGAACCAATTTTTTCAGCCCTTAATGCAGAAATCACATTAGACAGAAAGTCCCTTCGCTCCCCAATCACAGCCACCTCCTCATCCTCAGTAGTCCTCAATACCATACTCTTAGCAGCATAATCCAAACTTGCACGGTGTTTTACCAGCCAATCGATCCCCAACATTAGGTCGAATTCACCAAACGGTAGCTCCATCAAAACCACTGGAAATATAACTCCTTGAACCTCTAGGGGCACATCTCTGAACAACTTGTCTACTCTTACTGACCGTCCTAGTGGACTTAACACAGTCATCTCATTAATAGTATTCTCACACATGATACCCATGGTGCCAGACAAAGTGCATGCAATGCGTAGACCCTATATCAATCAGAGCAGTGTAAGGTACATTATGAATTATGAACGTACCGGTTATAACATCTGGAGCGTCACCATTCTCTCGACGACGAGCAGCATAGACCAGTGCTGGCTGCATCGCCTCAATGTTACCAGCACATCTGCCTGGCGCTCCACGACCTCGTCCCACACCATTTCCACCCCTAGCCTTCCCACGGCCTCTCGGTAGCTGCTGACCACCCCTCGTTGTCTGAACATAACCCTGACCTGCAGCTTGCATCTGAATAGGCCTCTGAGGACAATTCTTGACTTAATGCTCGATAGACCTAAATCTGAAACATGCCCCAATCTTCTTCCAACACTCACCCAAGTGATGTCTCCCACAATCAGCACAGGGCTGTGGTCTTGCAACAGGAACCCCAACTCCGACTGGCCCATCAAACTGGCCCTCTTTTTAGACCTTCTAGAAGAACTTGAGGTCTCTGAATCCCTCTTATATCTGCCCCTATCCTTTTCACGGTTCTGGAACTCAGAGCACTTCACATCCTCAGCGATTTTTGCCTTCTCTACTAGGGTAGCAAAATCTCGCTTCCTCTGCGAAGCTATCAAGACTCGTAACTCATTTCGGAGGCCATCCTTGAATTGCACACATCGTTCATATTCAGTCGCCACTATCCTGCAAGCATAGCGACTCAGTTGCAGGAACTCTGCCTCATATTCTACCACAGTTTTATTCCCCTGGGTCAAGCTCAGAAATTCCCTTCTTCGGGCGTCCACATAACTTCTGCCCACATACTTTCCTTGGAATGCCACCTTAAAAAATCCCACGTTAACCGGTCGGCCTGGGTACCCTCTCTTACGGTAAGCCACCACTGATAGGCCTCGTCTCGCAGTAAAGACACTACAACTTTTAGTTTTTGTTCAGAAGTGTAGTCAAGGTCGTCCATTATTCTCTCTATGGCTTCCAACTAGTATTCAGACACATTAGGGGCTACTCTAGAAATACCCCTGAAGATTTTCGCTCCATTCGACCGGAGTCATTCTAAAATCGACCCACGGCCTACAGCACCAGTACTGGTCCCTGCAACCTTTTCCAGAATGCGGAGCATAGCTTGGGATAGTGCATCATCCCCAGCCACTTGATCGTATGGTCCCGTCTTAATCACCGGTGAAGCTGGTGCATCCCTAGCCTCAACATTAGGCATGTGGCCTGATGCCGAAGACCTAGCCCTATGACTTCCCCGGCCTCTAACGCGGCCTCGTGTACCCCTTCCGTGAGTACCTCTAGTGCTCATATCAAATAGCGTATTATTTGTTTAAGAAGTTTTATGTATCAATTTGTAATTCCAGTAATTATTAACAGATGCCTTATGAAAAGCAGTAATCAGAGTTTTGTTTTTGCAAGTCAAGGTCTCCCTAAGTTTTTAGTTTTCTACAGTCTCAGTTTACTCTAACTAAAGAGTTTCAGTACAGTCCTACTATCTATAGTAGTCTCTCAATGTATTTCAGTTTAAGCAATCTACAGTATAAAGAAAAGTTACGGATTCGGTGTTGGAGACTTGGTGTGCAACACTTGTAAACCTTCCAAAACACTTCAAGAACAGTTTTCCATAAATTCCAAATATTTTCAAAATCTATTCCACAGTCGAGTTTTGTAACTAGACTCTAATACCACTAAATGTAACACCCCAAACTCGGCCTAGACGTTATGGACGAATCTGACGTGTCACATTGAAATGTCTTTCGAAAATTGGACTAGTTGGTAAAAAATCATTTCTAAGTTTAAAACCCCTTTATTATTATTTAAAAAATCATCTAGTCAAAACATTTGCCTTATTATCTGCTATTGTTATAATAGGTTGATTTAAAATCGCGGAAGCTTTTGAAAACTCTAATGTTTAAATTTTGTGTCTTTAAAAACAGCAATTATTTTGAAAATTCATCTTCTTCTAGACTAGCAGTTTAAAATAAGTAAGCAAAAGCCCAATTAAAAATTTAAACAAACATACATTGCCTTATTACATAAAAAAACCCAACACAAACTTTAAATTTAAATAAATGCAAGTGTAGAACAGCTGCAGTTGTGTAGCCACCTCCGAGTCCCACATAGCACCAAATCGCCTATGGCTGAGGATTACCTGTATAGTAAAACGGAAAAGGTGAGTTTACGAAAAACTCAGTGTGTAATCCCCTATCAGTCAGCCAATATGCAACATGCAGTAACAGTCTGGGCCTGAGCCTTATTTAGTAACAGTATAGTGTGGGTCTTTTCCCAACACAGTAACAGTGTGGGCCTTAGCCCAATACCATATCAGTACAGTGCAATAATGCAACCCATCCCAAATCCAGCCAACACACCACTCAGTACCACCAACACACCATGTGGGGATAAAATCGAACCACCTAGCCAACACACCAATATCGCAGCAAAACTGCCAATAACAGTATCGCAACAAAGCTTCCAATAACAGTATCACAGCAAAGCTACCAGTAATAGTGTATGTGGCAAAGCCACCAGTACTGTGTACTTCCTCCATAACAATATCCCAACCCCATGCAGTATGTCATGTCATAAATCATGCGTATATGCAGAATGTCATACTCAGTAACAGTCGTATACAAATCAAGAACACATCAGCCCACCTACCTTTATGGGTATAACCGTCATTTCCATCTATTAGGGGTAAAATAGTCATTTCACTCTTTAGGGGTATTTCGGTTATTTTACCTACATTGGGATCTCGGTGCAGATATCGCCCTCTCGGAAGGTCCACAGTCGTCTCGAGCGACTTCGGTAACCTAAATGGTCATAACAGTGCAATTGGGCCCAAGGCCCATTACTCGGCCCAAGTGGGCCCACACGCTTGTGCGGCCTCCCGTTCAGCCCAGATTTCGCCACGGCTATGAGACCTACATAGCCCAGTCTAGTATTTGGCACAAGTCATGGATTTGATCCGTGTGGGCCTATGAGCCCATTGGGCCCACATAGCCCCTTTTCAGCCCAATGTGGCCCATTACGGCCTAAGCCCATGAAAATGTTCATGGAGGCCTTTACAGTCATATCCCGTGATTCATGGGCTCGGTTTGACCACACTAGCATTTGCACGCCCATGTGACCTCAAAGCCCAATCTTCCGGCTTTTTGGCTTTTCGGCATTTGCCGTTCTATAGTCAAAACAGTGTGAATACACACCTATTTACGCAACCGCTCCAAGATTCTCAAGCACCCAACCTTGACTGAGTAATATGCGATCTACTCCTCTTAGATCACTGACTAAAACGATCGAACGCTACTTGTCGACATACTGCCATAACAACAGATCTCATTAGGTAGAATCATTCACAAGTGTCTTAAATCCATGAATATCACACTTGCAGAAACATGGGGATATTCGGCCTATGCTAAAAAAAACCAAGATAATGCTTTTACCATAACTGAACGATGAACGAAAAAGGTTTTGATTGCTTCATTCACTTGGACCCCTTCACTCCACTGAAAAATCGATTCGTCAAAACTCTTGCAAGATCGAACCCACAACACCACAGCAGAGTACGGGAAAAGTCAGCCAAAAAACCATAAAAATAGAAGAACACTAAAAAGAAAAATAGAGAAAGGAAGGAAGGATATACTATTCGGCCAAATTTGAGAAAAGAAAATGAAAACAAGGGAGAAGAGCGAATCAGCTAGGATAGAAACCGAAAAGAACCAAAAGCCAATAAATAAAAGAAAAGAAAAGGAGAATTCGGCAGATGCTAACACCAAAATGTCCCTCTAATGCCGAAAATGACAAACATATTCACCAGCCGAATTCTCAAAGCTAGAGTTCCCCCAAACGGCACAACACTTCCTCTCAATCAAACTCCTTGACATTCTCCTAGTATCTCTCCCCTTATCCCTCATTGAATTACTCAACCGATTTCTCCTCAACTCCCCCAACAACTCCATTCATCTTCTATTCAAACTCCCTTTAGCTGTGTTTTAGTCCAAATGCACTATCTACACAGCTCAAGCAGCAAAATAAATACTCCATTGTGCAACCCAGGACTTGAATCTCAGACCTCACAGTTACACAACATGCCACCTTGCCATTAGACCACAAGCTTTTTTTGTGTCATAAAACAAGCACTATTATTTATAAGGCCTATATGCTAGTGTCCAGATTCATTTAAGAGCAAAACTAAAAATTCTGCAAAAGCCAAGACTTGAACCCAGCCTTCTCAAACACTCCCATACACACCCAAATCACTCAGCCATTAAACCATACAAGTAATTTGTGTCATATCATGCAAAAATTAAAGACTTAAACTTTTGGGTCGTTACAGGGAGGGTCAAATCAATTCAATTGACTCTAACTAATCTTGTCACAAAAACCAACTTGAACAGTGCTCGAGTAAATCGAGCGCACTGTACCTTGGGGGTGACTCGTGTATGGTATGGTCTTAAAGCCAATTAAGTCTCCTATAGCGTTCTCATACAGTTGGTAGGCTCTTGGTGCCTAACCAATACTTTGAGATGTACTCTTCCTTAGGCGTACCTATTATTCTGCGTATTCTTTTCTCACTTGAACATAACCTGATATCAAATCCTTAGACACTGCCAATAGGCGAATACTTTTACGCTAGTATGCGCTAATACTCTATCTCACCAGCAAACCAACAGGGTAAATACATTACTCACCTTTTGCATCTGTCACTTTTCGGGTGTGACACCGCACAAGGCTTGTAATGATAGTGCATATATAATTATAGTTAGGACATGACTACCCTACGTAGTTAGTTCACACACAATCATAGCTCGCACTTACTAGTTATAAGGTCAAATCACCCATCTCTTCTTTACAAATTCAATTAGCATATAACTACTTCACAAAAATTTTGTATACCACTACTTTACTGAGAGTTCACACTAAACACTTTATAGAGTCAGCTAGCACATTATGCGTTACAAAGTTAGTTTGTGTATAATTCACAGGGACAAATCACACAATATTTCACAGAGTCAGTTTGTACATACGTTACAAGGACAACTCATACATACTTTGCAGTGATAGTTCACGCATATTTTACAAGGACAGTGCATGAATACATCCTTACTTGGTTGGCCCACACATAACTATCTTATAGATCAATTACTCATACCTTGTAGGAACACTTAACTCATGCGTTATAAGGGTAGTTCACATAGATAAATGCATTGACAGTTTGCGTATACAATGCAAAGTCGGTCCATACATTGAATACAATGATAGTTTGCATTTATAATGCTTTGAAGGGACAATCCATACATTTAGTACAATAACAGTTTGTATGTACAATACTTCGCAAGATTTCATTAACCCTTCCTTGTGCTAGCTTCTGATCCCCATATACTGAATCTTCGTATATATTATTTCATTTATACCAACCTAACCTTTGCAAATCCTCCTTGTGAATTTGAACACCCTTGTGTTCCCCAACAAGGCCTGGGTCTTTTGCCAATCTCGATTTTCATTTATATGGCCTATCGGAGGAAAAAACATATATCAGATCATTATTCTCCAATCAATTCTCCTTTTCACAAACACATTCCAATAGTCTCCCCCATTTTTTGATATTGATCTTGTGCACCAAAGAAGGTATAACCATTTTAATCTTTCCACTCGCTTTCAATTTCAGTCTTTCTCTACAGTTCGCTAACACAGAAAGCACATCACCATTATACAAAAAATCATTCAAAATAAAATAATGGCATTCAATCATTCAAAAAACAAGAATGCAACCAAACGGTCGACTTAGCATAGTCATTAACAATACAATCAGTTAATATCATTATTAGTTGATGTTCACAGTGCTTTGGACAGCCCAAGGAGTTCGAATTGCTCAATTCACAACACTCAGCTCATATACATTCAAAAATGTCCAAGACCAGACAACATTTAATAATGTGAGATCAAACTTCAAACAACTTAAAATAACATGCAATCATGAAACTAAAGGTATAAGTCAGCTATACATTGACAGCTGAAACCTTCGAGCTAGCACATCAGTTTACCAAACATAAAGATTTAAAGAACTCACCAAATTTCTTCCAAGGATGCTTCTCTTTACTCAAGCATGCTCCTTCCCTTTACCATTTTGGGCTTTTCGTACTTCTTTAGTAGTAGTACTCGAAAGGACAACTTCTAAGCAAGCCAAATCCATGGCTTTCTCGTACGTGCAATTGGTCAAATTTCCTCTTATTCCATTTAAAAAGAACCAAAGAAATAAAAAGAAAAGAAAAAAAAATTAAGTTCTCTCTCTCCGCCGAACAATTTAAGGATGAAATAATTTAACCAACCAATGCTCTTGGTCGACCACCAATCACAACACATGCACACATAAATCCACTAATCATTTACTATTATCGAGGGCCTCCACGTGCCATGCATAGTGACACATTTCCCCTACCCAAGATAAACACGTACCTAGAAAGTGTCACACTCACCTTGATGTGTTAAGTAAACTAACGAGCTCGCAATCTAACAAACTCGCAAATGGATGTGCTCGCAAACTAATGAGCTTGTCGACTGGTGAGCTCACTAACTAGAAAGCTCACAAACTAGCAAGTTCACAAAACAAGAGGAACGACTCGCCGCATTTGAAGTGGAAGCTCGTATGACAACTAAACAACTACAAAGTGGTTTGCAATGAGGTGTTAGAAACATAACTAGGCCAAATTCCTACAAAATAAACATGCTCACAAAGTCCTATTCTGATCCCACTTGGTTAAGATTCTTAACAGTCAAAATGATAAAATTAACCAAATCACTTTAGTTGAAAAGCAAACTAAATTACATGTTCAAAAATTTGGGGTGTGACATATTTACTGTATAGATAATTGTAGTTGCTCTGGCTGCAACTGTAGCATTTCGTAGCTCAGACCTTACTATTAGATAGTAAGTGACTTTTCATTAATGAAAATGTGATGGTTACCATAAGATAAAACAGGATGATATTGGGAGAATGAATACATTACAAAGAGATTAAGGATATCTTATGAGGGTAACACACCCATGACAAGGTCATTGGATCTTGTCATTTGGATGAACACTTATTAACGATCTTTCTTAATGTATGCAATTAAGGAGAGCTCAATCATGATACTATAGCGGAATGACTTTGTGACTAAATAAGTTTATAATTAATAGGTGAAAAGCTGAAACTTAATTATAAAACACTTGAGCCCTAATTATGTAACACCCCAAACCCGGTCAATACGCCATGGCCGAATTTGAAATGCCACTACGGAAAACATTTGAAAAACTTTTGACTTAGAGTTAAAAACATAAAAATTTTGTTGTCTTTACTAAAACATTGTGTAATTAAAGTTCCAAATAAAATTAAGTTGTTTAAAATAAAACATTTTCAAATAATAATGTAATCGACAATTTAACTTAAAACATAATAAAAATCCTTAAATACTTAAAATGGCCCTTATTACAATAATTAAATACTTAAAATACTGAAACATAAATTGTATAAAGAAAATCCTCTTTTGCATGGGCCACCTCGTATCCACTCCAACCCGGTCCGAGCATCATCTGAAAAGATATCCCACGAGGGGTGAGTCAACAGACTCAATGTGTAACAATACACTAAAAGTCCAATCGATCATAGCAATAAAGCTCATAATATAGCAAATAATAATTTATCAATTCACATGTACATATAAGATGAAATGCAATCCCGAACCCAACTTAGATATCCATCCGCTACACACCACCCGTACCTACCAATCACACCGTGGGGATTACTAAATCGACCCTCCATCCGCTACACACCATCGAAGGCAGTTGCTGCAGTCAACATGCTCATCGCCCTTAAAATCGTGGCATAGCCACCAGATAATTGTGACAGAGTCACCGGATTCATAATATGTGACCGAAGTCACCGGATTCATAATATCGTGATCGAAGTCACCGGATTCATAATATCGTGACCGAAGTCACCGGATTCATAATATCGTGACCGAAGTCACCGGATAATGTGGTAAAACCACCGGAACACTTCCCCTTTCAATATTACCCATATGCCCATGCAATAACATATTATTTCATTATCATGCCATATATCTCATAATCATATCAGAATCAGACACATTTCATATTATGCATATAGCATTATTAACGATGCAAATATCATGCCTTGTACATTATCCCAAAAATCTTAATCAAATATCGAATATGTTTCATATTAAAATCATACATAGTACGAAGGAATAACGTACCTCAATTCACCGTACCATTGAATGGTACCCGAAGCCATAATCATTTATATTTCTTTATAAACATATCTGTATTAATAAAGCTATTAATCAATTAGAAATTTAGTATAAGTTACACACCTTGTAAACACGGAAAGCGATATAATACTTAAGATTTCCGACTCTTGCCTACAACGTCGACAATACCTACATAACACTATGTGAGAAATCGGTTATCACTAAAAAGATATGGCCTTTGGCCGAATATCATTATCCCTTACCTTGGATTATTCAAACTCGAACGACCTCTCCCTAACGTTGACTACAAGAAAACCTCGAAAATCTTTCTTCAAAGGTTTAGCCACGGAGAAATAAGAGAATTAGATTCCTAAAATCGATTAATCCAAAGAAAAATAAAGAAGAAACGATTGATAGAAAAACCTTACCCGTAACACGATGATTGATTAACCCTTATTTGAACTATAAAGAAATTCGGCCTTAACAACTTAAAAGAAAAAGAATGATGATTTCGGCTTTAACAAAAGAAAGAAAAGAAAGAAAAATGATGAAAAGATATAGGATAGTTTCGGCTATGAGAGGGAAAGAGAAGAGAGAAATAGAATGAAAAAGAAAAAGAAAATGAGAGAGAATGCTTTTGGTGAAAGATGGGTTCGGCACTAGAGAGGAAGAAAAGGAATTGGTAAATGTCCTCAAAAGTGACAATATTTTGGTTCCAAAAGAAAGGAAACTTGAGAGGAAAAGAAGAAATAAAGGTATCAATTTGGTCAAATGTAAAGGCCAAACAAAATAAACTTTTTACCAAATGCCAATGACAAATTCGGCTAAGAGAAATATTTTTTTTTTGAACAAAGGAAAATGCACAAATGACAACCTTTTGGTCAACTAAAACCTCCCTAATCCCATACCAAGATTCGGCCAACACAATAGCCTACACAATCCCCCTTTTTCCTCCTTAATTCTTCCCTATCAACCCCATAATTTCCAACACAATTAAACCACTCACTTAGCCCCTTATGCCGTCTAGGTTCATGGTCAAATGACCATGGAAAAGCTTCCAAAACATCTCCCACTCTTCATGCCTTTTGTCCCCCAAACCTTCCATAACAACTTGATTCCTTACCAAAACTACTAACTTACCTTTTCCCTTTGGTCTACTATCCATAAATGATAAAGTCCAAACTTATCTTAATTATAGTAGACCAACACTTAATGTAAGGTGCATAAAAATAAAGTCTTCAAAATGCTCATCATGCTACTCGAACCTCTATCCTCAAGCTACCCATTCAAATGCCATAACCACTTTGCCACTAACTCCTCATGTGCTAGAATTTAACACTTAAATTAACTTAAGTGTCAAGTTCACCTAATCCACTTCACTAAATTTTTTAATACTAAGAATTATTCTAGCTTCATAACTAAATCCAAACCTTCACAAAACTATACTAAGCCCACAATAAAAATTATACCCAAGCTAACACAAGTAACAAAATGATATTCATAAATTTTCCTAAAACCCAAGGCCCAATCCTACTAGGCCCAATTTCGGGATGTTACAAATTATATATGTCCAATTGGTCTTTGTACTAGCTCGTGAAACCAGAAATGAATTGCATGTAGAACCAAATAAACATAAATGAATGTAATAATGAAGTAAGAGATATGTGTTGGATTCACAAATGGATGCTTTTTCCTTCTAAGTAAAGAAATGACATAAGAATTAATTTAAGGTTTTTCGAATTATTATTTAATTAACTATAATTAAATAATTGAAGTTCAAAAATAGAATTAATTTAATTAGTCATTATGAATCCACTGAATAAGGAAATTAAATATATTTCCTCATAAATTCTTTTAGGTAAAGTTGTCATGACTTCAATAGAATTAGATTTGGGTTGAGAAAATCATTTAATTTAATCAATTTAATTAATTGAATAAATAATATTTATTTTAGGAAATAGAAAATAAGTATTGAGTTTGAGTAAAAGTATAAAGTGATGGATAAAAAGTCCAGGAAGCACATCTAATTAGACATAATACATGAGAGGCCTAAACTCCCCTCATAAACATGTGAAGAGAGACAACCCTAGGAATATTTACTAGGGTTTGCCACCCCTCCTACTCTAATTAGAGTAGGAGTGTGTTTTCTATTAAATAAATATTATTTTTCAATGGCTTGTTCAATTAAGATTTTTGTACCTCTCCCTATAAATATATGACATCGGTTGACCTAAAATACACACTTCATAATTATTAAGTTATGGTTATTACACTAGAAAATAGTGAGAATTAATTATCTAATAATAAATTATATTTTCTAGAAATTACGATATTTGTCAATTTTTATTGAGAGAGATTATTTTCCTACTGGAAGTAATTACATTGTTTCTTTTCTGTGATTCGGTTCGTGTTACTTGAGTCCACACTTAGCGTAGTTCGTGGAACAAGAATAAGAAAAAAGGTTGTTTGGTTAAAAGCCATGATCAACTTGGTTTCATGTTGAACAAAGTAGAAGTACTATTCAGTTAAAGTTTATTGGTATAAATATCACAAACATGCTAGATTTTGAAAATTTTTAATCTTCCGCTGTAACTGTAAATTATTTTCTTAACAAAAATTTTTAAATAATTGGTATCAAAGTCAAGTTGTGTTATGTATATAGTTTAAACTGATATTGGATACTCTCTATTCTTCATGCTTGGTTAATTTTTTTATAAGATTTAACATTATTTTAATTATATGCATGTTTTGGGTTCTGTATGTGAATGAATCTTTTTATTTAGTTAATTGTATATGATGAAGTAATTTTGTCAAACTTGTGATTCTTATAAATTATTTTGAGTGTAATTTTAGGTTTTAATAAATTTTGGGATATGTAATTAGATCGTGGACTATCATCTCCATATAAGTTTTATTTTATTTTATTTTTTAGAATAATTCATGTGAGCCGAAAATGAACTTAGGGTTTTGTAACCTTATTTTTCAACAAAACCCAGAGAATTGAGATATATCCATAAATAATAGAGATGACGCAAACCCAACACAACCAATCGTCAATAATTGGTTGTGGCTTGATCGCAGAAAGCTAGCGATGGCCAAGGGTGGCCGATAGTTGCTGGCAATGGCGACAACGATGGTTAGCTGGCCGGTGGTGGTTGACAAAGGGGGAAATAAGTTCGGTGGATTTTTTCAATTTTCGGGTTTTGGGAAATTGAAAACTAGGACGTTTGATTTTCTTCGAGAAGACACAAAGAATGCTTTGGGATAATAATGTAAATTCAATTATTATTTATTTTTCTAGGATAAAATCACCAAATTTTATTGTTGGTCAACATCAAATTATTTTATTCTTTTATGTGATAGCATGATGAAAAATAAATTGACTAAAAATTAGGTTCATGCATATGAATGATAAGCATATCATATTGTAACAGCCTATTTTTGAGTCAAACCGGAACAGTGGTTTCGGGACCACAAATTCAAAGTTAAAATATCATTTTATTATTTTATTAAAGTTTACATCATGATAGAATTATTGTGTGAAAGTTTCGTAAAGAAATTTTACTGTTTGAATACTTAATTCGGTAAAAAGGACTAAATCACGTAAAGCGTAAAACTTGTGTGCTATTAGTTTAATGTGCCTAATAGCTATGGTTTATTAAATTATAAGTCATTAAGGTGTAATGGGACCATTGGTTGTTTAAATGGACAATTATGGATATTATTATGCTTGTTATACAGATTTTATTTTAAGGTTAAAATGGTAAATTAGTTAATAAATGTTATAACAGACAAAACCAAAATTTATTTTATATCATCATCATTTTCTTTAGCCAAATTTGGCAAGAAGAAAAGAAGAAATTCTAGGCTTTCATTCGGCTATGGTTCAATAGCTAACTAAGGTATGGTTTTTACTCGGCTTTTAATGATTTTTATGTTTTTGAGATCGTTGCTTTGTATACTAGCTAGCCCATGCCTTAATTTTGGAATTTGTTCATGATTTTACAAAGTGCCATTGTTGAATAATTGAGTTATTTGATGTTTGATGATGAATTTTGAATATTTGTTAATAGTTAAACTAGTTTTGTAAAGTGATTTTTGACAAAAATGTTAAAAAGGGATTAATTTGTGAATTTGTAAAATGTGGTGGTTAAAAGTGTGAAATAATGAAAGATATGGGTTGCTAGGAGTCCCTATGAAATTCGGCTAGGCATGGGTAGGTACTAAATTGCATGAATTTTCAATTTTATGTGATAAGGACTAAATTGTAAAAATTGAAAAGTATAGGGGCAAAGTGTAAATTTTCCAAAATATGAATTATGGACTAAAATGAATAGATTGAATGCTGAATTTATTGATTTTGATAATATATAAATCAAGATAAGTCGAGATCGAGTTTAGATCGGGGAAAAAGAAAGATTGACGAATAGTCGATAGTTTTTATCCGAGCAATACGAGGTAAGTTCGTATAATTAGAATCGAGCTTTTAATATTTATTTTTATTTGAAATGCATGTACATTATTGAGGAATTGATATACTTGGAATAGAAATGCCTAATTGATATATAGATATATATTGATGGTTACCGAGCCCCGTTTGATCCGTAAGAATTCGTAGGATACGAGTGACATGTCACTAGTGTAACATCCTGAAAAGGGCCTATGCATTTTCGGTTTAATTGTAAGAAATGACATGTCTTATGTGTTATGACTATGTTTTGAACTTTTTTGGAAACCTGGAAATGTATGGAAATGTTAAGTTTAAAAGAGGAAAGTGAACCTTTTTGGAAACTAAGAAAGGTAAGGAAATGATTTGGAAATGATTCAAAAGAGGAAAGTGAACATTTCTGGGAACTTGGAAATGTAAGGAAATGTTAAGTTTAAAGGAGGCAAACGAAAATTTTTGGAAACTTGGAAATGTAGAGAAATGTCAAGTTTTAAGGTTTAAAAAGAGGAAATTAAGGCAAGGTGGCCTTAAGAAAATTAGTAGGAGGAATTTGACACACAAACGGGCTTGGAAAAGTGGCCTGGAAATGCCACTTAAGGCCCAGGTAAGTGACGCCACCTACATGAGCAAGTGGGCATGAGTTCGAGTCACATGGGAAGCAAATAAAAGAAATTTTATTTTGCTTCCAGAAGAAGTGAGGTGGACGGCACAAGCTATTTAAAAAGGAAGAGTTTTATTCTCTTTAAAATTCGGCTAAATGATGGATAAATAAGGGATTTATTTATCATTATTTTCAAGAGATAATGGTTGGATTAAATTCTTTTATTTAGTGATAATACAAAGGATAAAGCTATCAAATAGAAGAGTGGTGGCCAAGTAAGGGACTCTAGCTAGTAATTTGGCTATAAAAGGAATAGAGTGGCCATTCAGCATTATTTACTCTTCCTTGATAACCTCTGCCGAATTTTCTCTGCAACCCCTATTCTTTTCTTCTTCATTCTTCTCCTCTCAATATTGCAAAAGCCGAAAGCTTGCTAAGATCAAGGCCATAGCCGAATAGTTTGAGACTTCAAGCAAAGGAACTGTCGATATCTAAAGTAAGGGTAAGATCTCATTCAATTTTCATCCTTTTTCTTTTAAGATTTACCGAAATCTAGGACTAATCCCATTAGAAACTTGTTTGCCGAAATTTGGAAGGATCTTCCGGGATTTACTAAGTGTCGACTACAAGGAAGGAGAAGTTCTTTTCCCGAAGGTACACCATAAGCTACGTGTTCCCTAGTTATTCGGTGAATTTCGGGATTTAAAATCCACAAGGTAAGTGTCTATAGCATTCGGCCAAGGCTTATTTTAGTGTTTGGATCTATCTTTTATTATCTTAAAAGCCGAAAACTAATATGTTAAAGGGATCTAGAGTTAGCCGAATACAAGAAAGAAGATACAAAATTTTGGGACTTGGTTCTTAAGTCAATCGGCAACAAGGTAAGTTTTAGGTGTACAAATCCTACTAGGATTTGGTTTTATAGCCAAATAGGTTTTTACTAAATAGTAAGTGATTAATCAAATGTAGGAATTGAGATCTAAGGCGGTAGATCAGATCTCGAGATTTCAGTGAAGTTGTTAAGCGAACCAGGTGTGTACCCCACACTAACTTTTAATATGTTATATGGCAAATATTTAATATATGACTGTATAAGAATGTGAATGTGGCTAAAATACCCTAATGTGGTACAAAGTACTCAGGTACGTTTCCTACTCCTACTAGGATTACGAAATATGTTATATTTAACATGTGAAAAGTGACATGAATGTGAATTTTAAGTATGATATGCATGATATGAGTAATATGGGGCATTCGGGTTATATGAGAAAGGGGAAGTGAATGTGGTGACTTCGGTCTCACTATCTGAATGTGGTGGCTTCGGTCACATTATCTGAATGTGGTAACTTCAGTTACATTATCTGAATGTGGTGTCTTATGACACAATTATCTGGTGGCTATGCCACGAATTTTATATGGGCGATGAGCACGTCGACTGCAGCGACTGCCTTCGATGGATTGTAGCGGAAGAAGGGTTGACTTAGTAGTCCCCACGGTGTGCAGGTTGGTACGGGGATGTGTAGCGGATGGCATCTAGGTTTGGGTTTGTGATTGCATCATGATCTTGAAATATTATGTGAACATGAATTGTATGGTATGCCTAAACCTATTAAATTTTAGTGTTGGTTACACATTAAGTCTGTTTGACTCACCCCGTTGTGGGTCTATTTTCAGGTGACGAACAGTAATGGATCGGGCTCGGCAGAAGCTTAGGGGTGGCCATGCACAGCAAGAAATTTACGATTTGGACTTTTATTTTATTTCAAGTATTTTAAATTTTAATTTTGGGATTATTTGATGTAATAAGGCCATAGTTGAATTTCTTTACTTCACTTTGATTTATTATGTTACAAATATTTATTAATTGAAAGATTAAGTAAATTTATTATCAAAACCAACCCTAAACGTTTTGTCACCTAAAGCTAAAGGATTTTTAATCAAATAAACCCGTTTTCAACTCAAGCCCAACCCAAAACAAATTTTCTTTCGAAACACACAAGTTTTTCCTAAGTAACAAAGGAATTTTGAATTGGTTTACACCGGGGAACATACTAGATCCGGTCACGGCTCGTGGGTCAGGTTTGGGGTGTTTCAATTTGGTATCAGAGCCCAGTTTTAAACTCTCAGCCTGTGGTTTTAGGCCTAAAACGTTTTCAAATTGAGCCCTAATGAGTTTCATGAAAATATTTTTGGAAAAAAGCAGGTTTTTCTGGCATGGCACCTAAGTCTCCGACCCGCAGTCCACCAGGTAAGTACCCCTAACCTCTGTGTGATTTATATTGTGATCTGTAGAAGGGTAGAAGTGGAATGGAACGTAGATTAGCATGATAGGAACTTGAACTCTAAGGCTAGCTTACCCCAACAGTTACATAAGACTTAAATGCTTAATAAAACAAACCTGTATCTAAGTCGCCGAGTTAGGGTGTGGCAACCATTGTGCGCATGTCTAGGATTGGTTTCGGTGGGAGCTTGGTATTTAAGCATTTCGCGTGACTCACCTCCTCTCCACTCGAATCCTACCTGGTGCGTAGCTTCGGTTCACCCTAGCCAAGAGGACTTATTCATGGGCTAAACCCCTAACTAAAACCCGAAAGGGACTAGCCATATTTTTATGGAAACCCTAGTTTTAAAACTTTTAAAAATTACCCTTTTGAATTGCAAACACGATTTTATAAAATTCTCTCAAATATTCTTGATTTGTGAAAAATTACTAAAATACCCCTAGTTGTAAAATTACAAAACTGCCCTTGGGATTTGAAAATTACCATATTACCCCAATTTCAATAAAACTCTCTTATTTTGTAAAAGTATCCCAAACCTCTATTTTGCAAAAGTCCAAAACACTCCGTTTTGAAAAAAATTTACGAAATTGCCCCTAACTTACAAAATTACCAAAATAACCTTGATTTTTAAAATTTTTGCAACATCACCGATTTGGAAAACAGATTCTCAAAAAGAACCCTCAAGTTTTGCAAATGTTGAAATACCCTTGATTTAGTAAGATTTACAAATTTACCCTGGTTTATTACCAAAATACCCCCGAGCTCCAAAATTACCGAAATACCCTCGGATTTCAAAACTTTCCAAAGTGCCCCGGGAATTTAAAAATTCCAAAATACTTTTTGACAAAATCACCAAGAAACTTTTTCTTTTGAAAAATTACGAAAATACCCCTGTAGGACAAATTACGAAAATACCCCTGGGTAGTGGAAAAACAACAACAATGAAAACTACAACATTTCTCTAAATGAACGAAAGTTCATAATTGATTGATGAATGTATGAATGTAAAGACTGTGTGCATGTATGAATACGAAAGAACCACTCCTAAAATTCTTTTCATAAAACTTCTTCGCGGGTAATTAGTGGAATAAAGGCTAATTCATAAAATTTCTTAATTAGATTAAAGCAGGATCGTAGAAATGAGCTCTAGGGGACGTGGTTCTGGAATACCTTAATTGCCTTGTTCGTTGTAAAGTCAGTTCGTTCTTATGTGGCTAGTAATGTGTATGGAACCTTGATTGTAAACTAAGAGAATGTGCCTAGAAAGTATGATAGTTTCTTAAGATCAGAGTGCGCAGCAGTAGCGTAGTGTGGTGAGTTAGACCGTACGATTGTTCGTTAGTAAGTAATTTCGAGGATGAAATTATTTTTAAGGGGGTAGAACTGTAACATCTTGAAAAGGGCCTATGCATTTTCGATTTAATTGTAAGAAATGACATGTCTTATGTGTTATGACTATGTTTTGAACATTTTTGGAAACCTGGAAATGTATGGAAATGTTAAGTTTAAAAGAGGAAAGTGAACCTTTTTGGAAACTAAGTAAGGTAAGGAAATGATTTGGAAATGATTCAAAAGAGGAAAGTGAACATTTCTGGAAACTTGGAAATGTAAGGAAATGTTAAGTTTAAAGGAGGCAAACGAAAATTTTTGGAAACTTGGAAATGTAGAGAAATGTCAAGTTTTAAGGTTTAAAAATAGGAAATTAAGGCAAGGTGGCCTTAAGAAAATTAGTAGGAGGAATTTGACACACAAACGGGCTTGGAAAAGTGGCCTGGAAATGCCACTTAAGGCCCAGGTAAGTGACGCCACCTACATGAGCAAGTGGGCCTGAGTTTGAGTCACATGGGAAGCAAATAAAAGAAATTTTATTTTGCTTCCAGAAGAAGTGAGGTGGACGGCACAAGCTATTTGAAAAGGAAGAGTTTTATTCTCTTTAAAATTCGGCTAAATGATGGATAAATAAGGGATTTATTTATCATTATTTTCAAGAGATAATGGTTGGATTAAATTCTTTTATTTAGTGATAATACAAAGGATAAAGCTATCAAATAGAAGAGTGGTGGCCAAGTAAGGGACTCTAGCTAGTAATTTGGCTATAAAAGGAATAGAGAGGCCATTCAGCATTATTTACTTTCCTTGATAACCTCTGCCGAATTTTCTCTGCAACCCCTATTCTTTTCTTCTTCATTCTTCACCTCTCAATATTCCAAAAGCCGAAAGCTTGCTAAGATCAAGGCCATAGCCGAATAGTTTGAGACTTCTAGCAAAGGAACTGTCGATATCTAAAGTAAGTGTAAGATCTCATTCAATTTTCATCCTTTTTCTTTTAAGTTTTACCGAAATCTAGGACTAATCCCATTAGAAACTTGTTTGCCAAAATTTGGAAGGATCTTCCGGGATTTACTAAGTCGACTACAAGGAAGGAGAAGTTCTTTTCCCGAAGGTACACCATAAGCTACGTGTTCCCTAGTTATTCGGTGAATTTCGAGATTTAAAATCCACAAGGTAAGTGTCTATAGCATTCGGCCAAGGCTTATTTTAGTGTTTGGATCTATCTTTTATTATCTTAAAAGCCAAAAACTAATATGTTAAAGGGATTTAGAGTTGGCCGAATACAAGGAAGAAGGATACAAAGTTTCGGGACTTGGTTCTTAAGTCAATCGGCAACAAGGTAAGTTTTAGGTGTACAAATCCTACTTGGATTTAGTTTTATAGCCAAATAGGTTTTTACTAAATAGTAAGTGATTAATCAAATGTAGGAATTGAGATCTAAGGCGGTAGATCAGATCTCGAGATTTCAGTGAAGTTGTTAAGCAAATCAGGTGTGTACCCCACACTAACTTTTAATATGTTATATGGCAAATATGTAATATATGAATGTATAAGAATGTGAATGTGGCTGAAATACCCTAATGTGGTACAAAGTACTCAGGTACGTTTCCTACTCCTACTAGGATTACGAAATATGTTATATTTAACATGTGAAAAGTGACATGAATGTGAATTTTAAGTATAATATGCATGATATGAGTAATATGGGGCATTCGGGTTATATGAGAAAGGGGAAGTGAATGTGGTGACTTCGGTCTCACTAACTGAATGTGGTGGCTTTGGTCACATTATCTGAATGTGGTAACTTTGGTTACATTATCTGAATGTGGTGTCTCAAGACACAATTATCTGGTGGCTATGCCACCAATTTTATATGGGCGATGAGCACGTCGACTGCAGCGACTGCCTTCGATGGAGTGTAGCGGAATGAGGGTTGACTTAGTAGTCCCCACGGTGTGCAGGTTGGTACGGGGATGTGTAGCGGATGGCATCTAGGTTTGGGTTTGGGATTGCATCATGATCTTGAAATATTATGTGAACATGAATTGTATGGTATGCCTAAACCTATTAAATTTTAGTGTTGGTTACACATTGAGTCTGTTTGACTCACCCCGTTGTGGGACTATTTTCAGGTGACGAACAGTAATGGACCGGGCTCGGCAGAAGCTTAGGGGTGGCCATGCATAGCAAGAAATTTACGATTTGGACTTTTATTTTATTTCAAGTATTTTAAATTTTAATTTTGGGATTATTTGATGTAATAAGGCCATAGTTGAATTTCTTTACTTCACTTTGATTTATTATGTTACAAATATTTATTAATTGAAAGATTAAGTAAATTTATTATCAAAACCAACCCTAAACGTTTTGTCACCTAAAGCTAAAGGATTTTTAATCAAATAAACCCGTTTTCAACTCAAGCCCAACCCAAAACAAATTTTCTTTCAAAACACACAAGTTTTTCCTAAGTAACAAAGGAATTTTGAATTGGTTTACACCGGGGAACATACCAGATCCGGTCACGGCTCGTGGGCCGGGTTTGGGGTGTTTCAACTAGGGTTACCGTTTTGGTCGAGCTCCTGCATTTGTTGTGGACTCACCAAAGATCGTATGAGCTTACCGATATATCTGCTCGTAAGAGCTTACTGTTTTCAGCTCATTTGAGCTTATCGTTTCAGCTCGATAGAGCTTACTGTTTCAGCTCAATAGGACTTATTGTTCATCAGCTCAGGATGATAACGGTCCGTCTCGGGTTAGGAGGCGAATCGTAAATGTTGCCCGATCGTAAATTAGACAGTTTCTCATTTAACTAACAAAGGGATAATTTTGTTGGAAAAATAATATCTTCGGAAAAAAAAAGTAAAGATAGGTGATAGGTTGAATGGAGACGTATTTGAAACAATAAAGAACCTTTAATAAAAATTAAAGACCCGAATCTTATAAGTTTCAAATTGATGGAATGAGTTATGAAATAAAACCGAGACCCACTATCTAGCGAGATAGAACCAATGGTATAGGTAGATGAACGCCACACCCGTAAAGATGATAAGTTCAAAATAAGGAAAGAACGACGCCACTAGAAAACTAGATAAGTCAATTCAAACCTCGAGAATAAGGAGAGTGAATACTCACCAAAAGAAATTCTTCTTTTCATTAAAATTCAAAGTTCTTCCTTTCAAAAGGAAAATGTACAAAGTATTTATAGACTCTCTTAATTATAGCCGAATAGGGATGAATAAACTTGAGGGCCTCGATCACTATGAACATTCGGCTAAGTTAATTTATGGAACATGACAACATAGTCACTAAAAAATAAAAAATAAAATTAATGCATTTGAAGGTAATGGCCGTTTAATTTAATCTTCAAATTGCTCCAATGCCGTCCCATTAATTCAAGTCAACATGCCACATTCTTCTTTTTTTTTTTTAATTCATGACTTGCCGTCCATGCCCATTTCCACACTTTTCACCTTTTACATTTGTTTAATCAACATGTTTTTTTCACCTTTCACGCATGCACCCACATTATCCCCATTATGCTTCAATTAAAAATTGTCCAATTAGTTTAAATCCTCCATGGTGCTTGCCGTCAAAACACTAGCCATATATGTGCTCCATTATTCCTATTATTTTAATTTATATCAACAACTCCATTTAGCCATGCTTCCCCCTAATTGCCGTCCCCTACAATATTCCCAAGGCTCCAATTAAGTTTTCAATCATTCTTTAATCCACCACTTGAGCATTTGTTAATTCCAATTATATATCATCAAGCCTCCATGATATTCCACACCATTTGATTGATTAAAATATGCCATTTTAAATGTGCTAGGCCGCCCACTTATTTTCAAGTAATTTTATGACCACCATGCCGTCCAACCATGCATTGAATTTCTTTAATTTCCACAAGTTCTCAAGTTGCTTTTAATGCTCCACCTTGCCATGAAACCTTATCAAGGACGTGAAACACTACAAAAACATAAATCACACTAATTAAAATTCGGCCAAACTTAGCTAAAACAGGAATATAATTACCTTATTTAATACTAGGTAAAACATACTAATAATCAACTTTGACAAAGACTAATTAAAACCTGTGTTATTTAAGCAAATAAATGTGAAATAAGAAAAATGAAGCTATTACTGAAAATAAAACACGCGTAATTTAAAGTGTTAAATAAACTAGCAGTCGGACTAGCTAGTATATTCAACTTCAAATAAATTGTATGGGTTTAGCATGTTTGTGGGCTCTCTTTTATGGTCATCCCAAATTTGTGCCACCAACACCATTGCGGCATTTTTGATTTGTTTGGTACGGGAACGTGTAATTGGCCCATTAGGTAGCTTCATTGGGTCATGGTTGACGTCCGTCGTAGGCTTCGTAGGTGAGCTCGCATCATCCCCTCCCTCTTTAAGTTGATTCGTCCTCGAATCATCACCTACATCGAAAGGAGAAAGATCAGAAACATTAAAACTCGCGCTCACATTATAGTCACCTGGCAAGTCCAATTTATACGAGTTGTCATTTATGCGTTCAATAACTTGAAATAGACCGTCCCCCCTTGGGAGAAGTTTAGATCGCCTTTGCTTGGGAAACCTTTCTTTTCGCATATGAACCCAAACCCAGTCCCCTGGTTCAAAGAGAATGCGTCTACAACCTTTGTTAGCTCGTTGGACGTATTGCTTAGTTTTTGCCTCAATATTCTCGCGCACCTTTCGATGCAGTTCCTTTATGTAGTCCGCCTTTTTCCTAGCATTAGAATGGATAAATTTATCTGAAGGCAGTGGCAATAAATCAAGAGGAGTGAGAGGGTTAAACCCGTAAACAATCTCGAAAGGCGAAAATTTAGTTGCAGAATGAACAGTTCGGTTGTAAGCAAATTCGATGTGGGGCAGACAGTCTTCCCATGTTTTGAGATTTTTTTGCACCAATGCTCGCAACAAAGTTGATAGGACTCGGTTCACTACTTCGGTTTGTCCATCCGTTTGAGGATGACACGTGGTCGAGAATAATAGTTTTGTCCCTAACTTTCCCCACAGAGTTCGCCAAAAGTGACTTAAAAATTTTACGTCCCGATCAGATACGATCGTCTTAGGAACTCCATGCAATCGTACGATTTCCCTAAAAAACAAGCTTGCAATATGCACAGCATCGTCAGTCTTAGAACAAGGGATAAAATGGGACATTTTAGAGAAACGATCAACTACGACAAAAATTGAGTCCTTCCCGGTTTTTGATCTTGGTAATCCAAGGATGAAATCCATGGAAATGTCGACCCACGGAGTGCCTGGAATAGGAAGGGGCGTATATAAACCGTGAGGCTGGACCCGTGATTTGGCTTGTTTGCAAGCAATGCAACGTTCACAAATCCGTTCAACATCCTTGCTCATTCCTGGCCAAAAAAAATGTTCTTGAAGAGTGGACAATGTTTTGTCTCTTCCAAAGTGACCCATAAGGCCACCACTATGTGCCTCTATCACAAGCATGTCTCGCATAGAACCTTGCGGTATACATATCCTGTTTTCCTTGAAAAGGAATCCTTCATGCCTGTAAAACTTATCAAAAGCACCACTCAATTTCAAAAGTTTTATTAAAGTCAGGAAGGGATAACAATGGAGCTTTAACAAGAAATTCTTTAATGGCATTAAAAGACCGTTCTTGCTCATCGGACCAATGGAAAACTGAATTCTTCTTGATTACGCTCGTTAAAGGAGCGGCTATTGTGCTGAAGTTGGGCACGGATCGGCGGTAAAAACTAGCCAACCCATGGAAACTTCGTACTTGACTAACCGTTGTAGGACGGGGCCATTCTTGGATTGCTCTAATCTTCTCTTGGTCCACCTCTAATCCATTTGCACTTACGACGTATCCTAAGAAAATTACCTTGTCAGTACAAAAAGAACATTTTTCGAGATTGGCGTACAATACCTCTTTTCGCAGTGTTTCCAGGATTGCACGTAAATGTTGGAGGTGATCCTCCAAAGATTTGCTATACACTAATATGTCATCAACATAAACAACACATGATTTGCCAATGAAAGCTCGTAAAACATGATTCATAAGTCTCATAAAAGTACTCAGAGCGTTTGTAAGTCCGAATGGCATTACCAACCATTCATACAAACCTAATTTTGTTTTGAAAGCCGTTTTCCACTCATCGCCTTCCCGCATCCTAATTTGGTGATAGCCACTTTTGAGATCAATCTTTGTGAAGATTCGAGCTCCACTTAACTCGTCGAGCATGTCATCGAGTCGGGGTATAGGGTGTCGGTATTTGATGGTAATCTTGTTGATTGCGCGACAGTCTGCACACATCCGCCACGATCCATCTTTCTTTGGTACTAGTAACACCGGTACCGCGCATGGACTAAGGCTTTCTCGAATATATCCCTTTTCTAGCAATTCAATGATTTGCTTTTGGAGCTCTTTTGTTTCTTCGGGATTGCTCCGGTACGCAGGTCGATTGGGCAGTGAAGCTCCTGGCACCAAGTCAATTTGGTGTTCTATGCCTCGAATGGGCTGTAAACCACTTGGTAACTCCTCGGGAAATATGTCCTTGAATTCCTGAATCAGAGACAACACAGAAGAAGGAAGATTCTCGGATAAGTTGTTAGTGTTCAAAAATGATTCCTTGTATAGTAAGACATACATCTGTTGTCTCACACACAAAGCTTTTCGAATATCTCTTGCTTTTGCAAAAACACTCATTTTTCCATTTTCTTTTTCTTCTTTCGTTTCCTCTTCTTTTTGTTCACACTCTCTTGTTTTATCACTTATTTTCTTGTCCCTCTTTTTTTTAAAATTCTTCTCTTTTTCTTTCTCATTTTTCTGCTCGCTTCCTTTTGATTTTTCTATTGATGCTTTCATTTTCAACTGATCTTCGTAAACTTGCTTGGGTGTTAGCGGAGCTAATGTCACGTTCCGGCCCAAGTATTTAAAAGTGTACCGATTAGTGTAACCGTCATGGATTGCTCGCTTGTCAAATTGCCAAGGTCGTCCAAGCAGGAGATGTCCCGCTAACATCGGAACCACATCGCACAAAACCTCATCTTGATACTTCCCTATTGAAAAGGAAACCAAAACTTGTTTTGTTACCTTAAGTTCTCCTGCGTCATTAAGCCATTGTAGCTTATACGGATGGGGATGTTTGGTGGTAGTCAGTCCAAGTTTCTCTACCAATATGGTGCTGGCCACATTAGTACAGCTTCCTCCGTCAATAATGACGCAACAAATCTTTCCCTTTACTTGACAACGTGTATGGAAAATGTTTTCGCGTTGTTGTTCATTTTCGACACCTTGTAAGCTAAGGCTCCTTTTTACCACCAAGATTTCTCCACTTTCGGCTTGTTCTACCTCTTCCTCATCTTGGGATGTCTCACTGGCATCATCTTCCTTTTCACTTTCAGATTCGATCTCGCCATCATCTCGGATAAACATAATGTTTCGGTTTGGACATTGACTTGCAATATGTCCTCGTCCCAAACATTTGAAACACTTAATGTCTCGGGATCGATTTGGAAGAGCTTCCATTTTGCCTTTACTTGTTTCACTGATCGGTTTGTTAGACTTGGGTGTGCCACTGGTTTCTTTGGTTCGGTTCGGCATGTCCCTTTTGTTGGTCACTTGCCCCCACTTAGATGTTGAAGCATGATTGGGGGTTGCTCTAGGCGTAGCTTTTCGTTTCAGCTGTTTTTCAACCTTTATGGCCATGTGGACCATTTCGATGATATCAATGTAATGGTGTAATTCTACAATATTTGCGATATCTCGATTAAGGCCAGCGCTAAAACGTGCCATGGTGGCTTCTCGTTCTTCTTCTACATTAGCTCGGATCATAGCCACTTCCATCTCCTTGTAGTAATCTTCCACGCTTCGGTGACCCTGAGTTAGGCTTTGCAACTTTTGATGCAGGATGAACCTTTTCCGCATTAGTGCCTTCATTTCTGCCCATGTGGATATTGGTCGTTCACCATCCCGTCTTCGACTCGTCGTTAGTTGATCCCACCAGATAAGGGCGTAATCAGAAAATTTGATGGCAGCAAGTTTCACCTTCTTATTTTCTGAATAATTATGACAGTCGAAAATTAATTCCACCTTCTTTTCCCACTCAAGGTAGGCTTCCGGATCGGACCGCCCTTGAAAAGCAGGAATTGCCATTTTAATGTTCTTCAAGTCGTCATCGGCCCATTCTCGATCCCTTCGCTCACGGACTCATGGACCTCCTCTTCGTTCATCGTGTTTGAAAGCCGGGTTGCTGTCGGCTTCACTTGGTTCGTAGACGTCGTTGTCACGTAACCAAGGTTGTTCTCGTCCCCTTCTCGGAATTGGAGGGGTATTTGCTCGAGGTCTTCGTTCATCTCTTTGATCTAATCGTTCGCTGATTGATCTGAACATACGTGTGATTTCTTGCATTACTATTTGCAAATCCTGATTTCTCCCTTCAGGATCATTTCTCCGGGGTTGCAATCCTCTTCCACCTCCGGCGGCATCGGATGCTTCGTCACTTATTATTCGACGTTCGGGGCTCCTAGACATGTTTTTAAACAAAAAATTAATGAATCCTCACTACAATCCTCACTTGTTCACTCACAAAGGAATTATCAACACTCACACTCGTGTTTTCACTCAATTCTGGCTTTTTTTTTAATGTATTCACTCTTGCCTTTTACCGCTCAAATTCACTCTTCTAGATTCTAGAAGGTTGTCTTTGACTTACTAGCAACTCGTAGGTCGTTTTTAAAAAATTAAAACGGTAAGATTGGTCTCGGAAATGGGTAGGCTCAGAAAAGATAGAAAGGTTGATAGGTGGTGGGCCGAAAAATAAGGCTCGATGGTAGAGATGGTGAATTATGAATAGTTTGATAATTCAAGATACTAATTTTTTTTAACTCGAATTTTTTTTTGAAACTTACTCGGAAATACTCAAGACGATCAAAACGTGCCTAATTTGATTGGCTCTGATACCAGATGATAACGGTCCGTCTCGGGTTAGGAGGCAAATCGTAAATGTTGCCCGATCGTAAATTAGACAGTTTCTCGTTTAACTAACAAAGGGATAATTTTGTTGGAAAAATAATATCTTCGAAAAAAAAAAGTAAAGATAGGTGATAGGTTGAATGGAGACGTATTTGAAACAAGAAAGAACCTTTAATAAAAATTAAAGACCCGAATCTTATAAGTTTCAAATTGATAGAATGAGTTGTGAAATAAAACCGAGACCCACTATCTAGCGAGATAGGAACCAACGGTATAGGTAGATGAAGCCACACCCGTAAAGATGATAAGTTCAAAATAAGGAAAGAACGACGCCACTAAAAAACTAGATAAGTCAATTTAAACCTCGAGAATAAGGAGAGTGAATACTCACCAAAAGAAATTCTTCTTTTCATTAAAATTCAAAGTTCTTCCTTTCAAAAGGAAAATGTACAAAGTATTTATAGACTCTCTTAATTATAGCCGAATAGGGATGAATAAACTTGAGGGCCTCGATCTCTATGAACATTCGGCTAAGTTAATTTATGGAACATGACAACATAGTCACTAAAAAAAAAAAAAATTAATGCATTTGAAGGTAATGGCCGTTTAATCTAATCTTCAAATTGCTCCAATGCCGTCCCATTAATTCAAGTCAACATGCCACATTCTTCTTTTTTTTTTTTTAATTCATGACTTGCCGTCCATGCCCATTTGCACACTTTTCACCTTTTACATTTGTTTAATCAACATGTTTTTTTCACCTTTCACGCATGCACCCACATTATCCCCATTATGCTTCAATTAAAAATTGTCCAATTAGTTTAAATCCTCCATGGTGCTTGCCGTCAAAACACTAGCCATATATGTGCTCCATTATTCCTATTATTTTAATTTATATCAACAACTCCATTTAGCCATGCTTCCCCCTAATTGTCGTCCCCTACAATATTCCCAAGGCTCCAATTTTGTTTTCAATCATTCTTTAATCCACCACTTGAGCATTTGTTAATTCCAATTATATATCATCAAGCCTCCATGATATTCCACACCATTTGATTGATTAAAATATGCCATTTTAAATGTGCTAGGCCGCCCACTTATTTTCAAGTAATTTTATGACCACCATGCCGTCCAACCATGCATTGAATTTCTTTAATTTCCACAAGTTCTCAAGTTGCTTTTAATGCTTCACCTTGCCATGAAACCTTATCAAGGACGTGAAACACTACAAAAACATAAATCTCACTAATTAAAATTCGGCCAAACATAGCTAAAACAGGAATTTAATTACCTTATTTAACACTAGGTAAAACATACTAATAATCAACTTTGACAAAGACTAATTAAAACCTGTGTTATTTAAGCAAATAAATGTGAAATAAGAAAAATGAAGCTATTACTGAAAATAAAACACGCGTAATTTAAAGTGTTAAATAAACTAGCAGTCGGACTAGCTAGTATATTCAACTTCAAATAAATTGTATGGGTTCAGCATGTTTGTGGGCTCTCTTTTATGGTCATCCCAAATTTGTGCCACCAACACCATTGCGGCATTTTTGATTTGTTTGGTACGGGAACGTGTAATTGGCCCATTAGGTAGCTTCATTGGGTCATGGTTGACGTCCATCGCAGGCTTCGTAGGTGAGCTCGCATCACAGGAGGAGCTTACCGATCATGGATCAAAAGAGCATAATTGATAATAAATTGATGGATTACTGATGTTTATCACCCAACTATCCTTTGGAGTTCTAATAGGTTCAACGGGCATAAATTCTGTTTATACGGATGAGTACTGTTATTGAATGGATTATTGGTTAAATGATTGAAAATGAAATGTTGAATGCTAGTTATATTGATTATTGAATTGTGATAATGGATGATTTCATGTATTAACATGTATAACCTTTGGATGAATGCTTGTGATAGGAATTTGGAAATTGTATGGAGTTTACTTTAGTTAATTTCCTTGATTATGTATAAATGGTAAGTTTAATTCTAAATTATACGGGCCTACTAAGCTATAAAGCTTACTCTATTTCTTTTTCTATGTTTTATAGAGGTTCGTTAGCTCACTCGTTTAAGACAAGTCGGAGTTGCAAATTACACTATTCGAATTCCGATTGGTACTTTTGAACTTGTGGATATATGTAAATATGGCATGTATAGGCTAGTTTAAAAGATGTTAGTTATGTTACTTTATATCATGGTTTTGGTATGTTTTTGTGTATAAGTTAAGCCATATGATTTGGCTTATTTTGGTACTATGATTTAGTTGAGTTTAAGTATTCAATTATGGTATGCTTTGGGCAAGGAATTGATGGAATGAAAAGGTACAAGGGATGTCTTGTTATGTAGCTGATATATGAATGGATAATGCATGATTTTAATTAGGCATTTGAGTAGTAAATTGAATTGGTATATTATGTGTATGAAATGTTATGGATTGATTGCCAATTGGGTTATGAAATGTGGTCATTTATGTTTATAAATGCTTGTGTGTATAGGGTGGCAAATGGCTTTGCAAATAGCCTATTTTTGTCCAAACGGGAAAGGACACGGGGTGTGTCTCAACTATGTGTGACACACGATCATGTTACATGGCCGTGTGTCCCCTAGTGTTGAAATGGAATTGAAGTCAGTGTGCTCCATATGGCCTCACATGCGGGCGTGTGATTGACCGTGTGGTACAAGTAGTATACCCCCTAATTGGCACACAGCCTAACACACGGGCGTGTGGCTTAACCGTGTTGATAAGTCAGTATACCCTATAGTTTTGGCACGACCTGATACACGGGTGTATGTGGCCATTGCGAAGGGCATACGGGCTAGACACACGGGTGCGTGGTTGGCTGTGTGACCCAAGTTAGTATACTCTCCAGTTTTCACATGGCCTGGCACACGGGCGTGTCCTCGGTCGTGTGACACAAGTCAGTATGTATGCCCTATTTTCACACGGTCTAAGACATGGGCGTGTCTACAATCCGTACGAAGCACACGGCCTATTCACAGGGGCGTGTGATACTTGAAATGTTGAAATTTTTCTAAGTTTCCAAAATTTTTATGTTACTGATTTAGTTCCGAATGCATGAATTAAGCTTTGTATGCTCAATTTATATATATTGAATGTGAATGAATGATATTTACTAAAATTAAATGGTATTTGATAAATGATTGTTCTGAACTGAGTTTCTAGTTCGGTAATGCTTCTTATCCTATTCTGGCGACAGTTACGGGTTAGAGGTGTTACCCATATAGCTTAGGAGAAGACTGTCACGTTACAACTACCTTATTTTTGATGCAAGAGATGAAGATTGTATTCTGCGTACAATCTTATAGGTTTTGGGAATGAGAGTGGGAGACAGTGGGGTGGGGTAAAGGGAGAGGGAGAGGGATGATGGGGAGTAGGAAGGGAGATGGTGGGGGTGATAAACCATATTTTACACATATTTTAACCCCATTATTGGCTTACTTTTGGTTGAATTTTCATTAGATTTAAAGAATTCGATGCTCCTAATCCCTTAATTTTATGTTTTATATCAAGAGAGCTTAGGGAGTCGAAAAGATCAAGAAACGGGCCAAAAAAAGGGCAAAATGGGCCTACCTAGGAAATCAACACGGCCTGAACCATTGAACACGGCCGTGTGTTACGAGCAGGATTAAACGCGGCCCGGAAGGCTGCACACGGGCAGACCACACGGCCGTTTATGGTGAGCAGAAGTGAGCACAGCTTGAAGCCATCACGCACGGGCGTGTCACAAGGGTGTGTCCCTGCCGAACCCAGGTTTAATCCAATTCAGAAAATGTTACTTGTGGGCTAAGAAAGTCGTTCCAAAGCCTATGAAAATACCCTAAGGGGGCAACCTAAAAGGGGACGTGGAGTAGACATCGAGTGGACACTGAGGAGAAGGTAGAAAATACTCGAAGATAGCCATCGGGAGCAGCTCGGAAGAAGGATCTTTGTAACATCCTAGATTTAGGGGTTCTACATTTTGCTCTATTTCTTGCATTTGGCTAGTTATGCTTGTTGTTTTGGTGTGTCTGGGGGTTTTGGGAAGGCTCGGATTCAAGCCAGAGCCTTGGTAAAATTTTGGTTTTTGGGCATAAGGAGAGAGCTAGGGGAAGCAGGCTTTAAGAATATTTATTTGTGTTTGCTGACATAAAAAAGGAGTGTGGTGTGGTGGCAAAGTGACGGCACTTAAGGAGCAAGGGAATGGCATCACAAGGGAGCAGGAGGCAGAAGGAGTTCGAGTCCTATCTGCTGCACAGTGGAACTTTATTTTTTGCCCAAAGGGGTGAAGTGGTGGCATTCGGCTTGGACTCTTCTAGGAGGAGTTTGAATGAGTCAAATCATTTGAAATGGATGGACAAGAGAGCTTGGAGAAGTTTGAATTGGTCAAGCCAATTCAAATTGGTGATGGGGAGTAAAACTAGGAGCAAATTAAGGGATTTGAAGTGGGGTGGAGGTGTTGGCCGAATGTGGGGGTCTTGGAGGGGAGAACTTCGGTCATGAAAGGGGTTTAGTGTGGGAGTGTCGTTTTTGAGCTAGTGTGGGAGGTGTGCCATTTTCTTTTGATTCCTTTGGGCATTGTGGTTTTCAACTTGGTCATAAGGGAAGGGGGTGTGCCGTTTTTTCCATTTGGGGAAGAGGAGTAAAAACTGAAACCCTTTTGAGAAGCTTTTCTTTCTCTTCGAATTTAGTTTTCATTCACTTTTTTCTACCAAAACCGCAGCACATTTTCTTCTTCTTCTTTTTGGTATTAGCTGAACCTCTCTTACATCACCTATAGTTTGTTTCTTCACCATAACCGAAACCTTTCTCCTTCATTTCTCTACACTCTTCACTAAACTGAAACTCTCTTTCTCTTCTACACTGCTTCTATTTCTTTCACTTTTCTTTTCGTCCCCTTGTTCTTCTCTGGAGCCGAAACCTTGTTGACATTTGCTGCTTGTACCGAATTTTCTTGGACTCCATTCGGCTTCTCTTTTTTGAAGGTAAAGAACTCTTCCTTTATTCTTATTATATCCTTACTTCTTCTAGGGAAACCGACCACTTATTCATTGATCATAGACCGAATTGGTTGCTCTTCCGAAGTTGGTGACTCCATCTTTTGTAACCCGTTTCTTTCATCATTTTTTGTTTAGTCGAACCCCAAGAACCAAAGTGCTAGTTGTCTACCGAAGGTCCCTCTTCAATCGGTTTTGGTCTGTGCAAGGTAATGGAAAATTCTGTCGATTTTCTCTTTATCTTTCGGTTCTATATGGTAATAGCCGAAGTGGCTATTTTTGTTTCTTAATGAAGTCTGCGGCTAATCTCTTCTGTCTCTCTCTCATCATGGCGTGGTTGCTTCGGATTAAAATCGATAGCCGAATCTCTTCAGCCGGCTATAGGGTTCCTTTTAGTCCGTAGTCAACTCTGGTGTGGTGCGACTTCGTGTTAACCAAGGTAAGGAGTTTCTCTAAGTCCTATTCGAGTAGTCTCTTTCGCTCTATTCTGCTTTAACTCAATCCCTTTGTTAGACAATCATCGATCTCTCTGAAAGTTCTAAACTGATCAAAGATTCTCTTCATGGATGCGAGTGCTAGCCAAACTAAGGAGGGGAGTGGACTCGTAGTCTCTGCCCCTATGTTTAAACGACATGCTGTGTTGGCGGTTCGAGACTTTCTGCCGGGTTGTGGTAGAGAGTCGATGTCTGTTTGGGATAGACAAATCGCGGTTATTCCTGCTAGTGAGAGTGTCGACGATCTAGAGTGTTTAGTTTTACGCGTAATCAAGTGTGTAATGCTCACACTTACCTTTATTATTTTGCGTTAATAACTGTGTTAGCTGAAAGCAGGAACGACTATGTGAACAGTTGAGATACCTTTGTGGGTAAGGTTGGAGACACCGGGTAAGTACCTCTAGGATTCTACTTTCGAATGTATATATATATATATATATATGATTTGATTACCTGTTGTACATTGGAAATATGTTTGCATTCATCTCAGTATGATAACATGTTGCATGGGCTTTGGGATATGATATTAAAAGGGGAAGTGTGATTCAGTGACTGTCATAGTGGTTTGGTACCACAGTGGGTTGGCCCCACATATTTTTATCACTGACTATGTCTCAGTGGTTTGGTACCACAGTGGTTTGGCACCGCATATATTTATCAGTGACTGTCACAGTGGTTTGGTACCAGAGTGGGTTGGCCCCACATATATTTATCAGTGATTATCACAGTGGTTTGGTACCACAGTGGGTTGGCCCCACATATTTTTATCAGTGACTCTGCCACAGTGGTTTGGTACCACAGTGGTTTGGTATCACAGTGGCTTGGTGCCACAGGTGTTTGGCTGATTCAGGTGATGTAAAGGATGGAAAACTAGGTTGGGCTGGGTTGCATTACATACACTTTTAATATGCCATGTTGTGAAGGCTAAGGCCCAATGTGCTTCTGTGGGCTTAGGCCCAGATTGCGTTCGTAAGGGGAAGTACACATTGAGTCTTGGTGACTCACCTCTCCGCTTAATTTTGCAGGTAATCCCTAGTGCGAGGATTTGGGAGCCGAGGAGGACTTTGCGGTGGCCATACAGTACTTCTTCCGTAAATTTCGTCTTCTTTATTTAAACTTACTTTAATTTGGGATTTTGTTATGTAATAAGGCCTCCGGGATTTTAATGTGGGTTTTGATTTAATGCGGTTATTATTTATTATGAAATGTTAAATACGAAGTTTTTCTAAAATTGTAAACAACCATTTTCCCAAAACACTAGCAAACGGTTTTCAAGTTATAAACATTAAAACTCAGGATTTTCTTAAAAAACTACAATAATTGTTTCCAAAAACATCACATCCTGAAATCCACCGATTTCAATTCTCGTATTATAAAACAAGTTTTCGGTAGTTAGTAATATTAACAACGTTTTGCAAGGAAACCTTAAAAAAACGAATCTGATTTTCAAAATGAAAACAAAACTCAAAATTTTTAAACAGTCGTGAAGTTTCTTTAAACAACCTTTCCATGTGACATACCAGATTCGGTCGTAGCGTTTAGGCCGGGTTTGGGGTGTTACAATCTTCATCAAGATTGAGGATCTCCCATCAAGTTCTTTAGAAGTTTTTGCGTTTTTTTATGTTTTGTTGTTTTCCTTATTTTATGTTGTTTCCCTCTATCAGTATGAACTAAATCCCTTCAATACCTAAGTGGATGAAACCTAAGATGAATCTTATTATTATTTGATTTATAAGATAAATACTTGTTCTTATTCTTAATTGTGAGTTCTTATTCTTGTTTTGATAATTCAGGTTATTGATTCAAGTCGAATGTGCTTATTTAGTGGAGCAAAAGTCCCTGTTTAAGAGTAGATCAACGCAATTAAGCGGAGTTGATTGCAACCTTAGAAATAGGGCGACATAAATCTGCCGGATTAGAGTCAAATCTAATAAAGGGATCCATAGATCGAGTTAATGCGACAATAGGGGTTTTAATTAGAAAGAGATTTCAATTAATCAACCTAGAGTCAGTTGTTCTTAGTCTCGAAAGAGATATTAACATAAATCAAGGATTTATACGGATTAAGTCAAGTGAATAAATCATATGAATCAAAAGTAATAAGTGAAGTATAGGTGGATTCGTCCTTAGGTATTGCCTATCTTATAAAGTTGTCTAAAAAGTATTTTCCTAATTCTTTATCTGTCGTGTTTTAAATTAAGTTTTAGTTTAAAAGAAGTCACTCCAATTCTTAGGCTAGATAATAGAAAGATAGTAATTACTAGTACTCTTCATCCTTGTGGATACGATATTACCGGTCTTACAATAACTATACTATAAACGATAGGTGTGCTTGCTTTTATTGTGATTATAGTTAGTTTTAGACCACATCAAGTTTTTGGCACCGTTACCGGGGACTGAGATATTAGGAACGCTAAATTTTTATTACTTTAGCCATTCTTATTTTTATTTGCAATTTATTTTTGTTTTTAGTTTACTGACTTTTCCTTTTCTTCTGGCAGGAACTTTTAGTTTATGACTAGAAGGAACCTGTCAGGACCATTACTTTTTGACGGTGAGATTGAAAGTACAGCTTACAAAAACCAAAGAGAAATAAGGAGAAGTTTACAATACATAGAAGAAGAGCAAGAGGATGAAATCACTAATACCGAAGAGATGGCTGATAATAATCCGCTACCTCCTGTGGTTGCCGCAAATCCGATGAATCAAAATCCTGCTCCTTGTACTATGTATGATTATGCTAAACCTAATTTAACAGGAACTGAATCAAGTATTGTTAGACCTGCTATTGCTGCAAATAATTTTGAACTGAAACCTAACACTACTCAGATGATTCAGCAATTTGTTCAATTTGATGGTTTGCAGGATGAGGATCCAAACAATCGCTTAGCAAATTTTCTAGAATTCTGCGACACTTTCAAGATTAATGGCGTTACTAATGATGCCATTCACCTTCAGTTGTTTCCCTTCTCGTTGAGGAACAAAGCTAAACAGTGGTTGAACTCGTTACCACGAGGATCAATCACTACATGGGAACAAATGATCAAAATTTTTTTGTTAAAATATTTTCCGCCGGCTAAAACAGCAAAGTTGAGGAATGATATCTCTTCTTTTGTGCAGATGGATCTACAGACACTTTACGATGCATGGGAGAGATACAAGGATTTACTAAGAACGTGCCCTCACCATGGGTTACCCTTATGGCTACAGGTTCAAATCTTTTACAACGGTGTGAACCCCTCAACTAGGCAGTTGATTGATTTAGCCGCCGATGGAACCCTAAATAACAAAACCCCTGAAGCGGCTTATGAGTTTATGGAGGATATGTCACTGAATAACAAATAGTGGGAAGCTACGAGGACTTTTAAGTAAGAAAATTGATGGTTTGTGTGGTTCTTCGTAGGTACATCCAGTGATGCAGTGCGATACGAATGGAAGAGGAATGGACAATACAAAATATCCATCCTACAACCCTGGCATAGAAAGCAAATAAATGAACTATATGGGTAACAATTCTAGACCTCAAAATAACCCTTATAATAACACTTACAATCCAGGTTGGAGGAACCACCCAGACTTCTCATGGGGTGGCCAAGGAAATCAGAGACAACAAGCCCCTCCAGGCTTTCAACAGCAACCCTACCCACAAGAGAGAAACTGAACCCTGAGGAGATACTAACAAAATTTATCACGGTGTCAAAAACTCGTTTCCAAAACACCAAAACAGCACTTAAAAATCAGCAAGCGTCGATTCAAGGGCTTGAGAACCAATTAGGCCAGCTTGCTAAGCTGATCCCTGAACGACCACAAGGTAGCTTGCCAAGCAACACTGAAACTAACCCAAAGAAGCAAATTCATGCCATAACTGCTCACAAAAGTGAAGGGTTAGACGCACCAAAACAAAGGCAAGAAAACATGGCAGATACAGGTAAGGTAGGGTGAGCCATAATAACCCAAAACTGGTAAGTACAGAATACCAACCTCGTGTGCCATATCCCAATGCAACAAAGAAAGACCGCAGAGATGGACAATTCGATAAATTTCTTAAACTTTTAAAAAAATTACATATTAACTTACCATTTCTTGAAGCTCTTTCGCAGATGCCCAATTTGAAAAAAAATTTAAAAGAGCTTTTGACAAACAAACGAAAGGTAGACGATGCGTAGCATGTGGAGCTAAATGCAGTGTGCCCAGCAATTTTACAAAATAAAATACCACGAAAGTTAAAATATCCAGGGAGTTTTACAATTCCTTGCTTAACTTTATCTATTAATAATGCTTTAGCATATTTAGGGGCAAGTATCAATGTTATGCCTTATAAAATGTTTAAACAGCTAGGTCTTGGGAAACCCAAACCAACTAGGATGATCATTCAATTAGCTGATAAAACCATTAGAGTTCCTATGGGTATAATTGAAGATGTGCTAGTAAAAGTTAATAAATTCATATTCCCAGTAGACTTTGTTGTTTTATATATGAATGAGGATAATGATGTTCCATTAATATTAGGACGGCCCTTTTTAGCAACTACTAGGACCATTATCGATGTTGATACAGGGGAAGTAATACTTCGTGTAGGTGATGACATGATTAAACTCAAAGCACATGATTCTGACAGAATATCTAATGATCAAGAGAATACAAGTCTTGTTAATATAAATAAAATTAACGTTCAATCTTCTTTGCAGGAAATCTCTCAGGAAAAGATAACAGAGCCATGGTCTAGCGTTCATATTGAGAATAAAACTGTTCATGAGGAACGAAGATTACAAATCGATGAACTAGATGAATGGTAGACACAAGTCAAGGAAAAACCGAAAAAACACGATGAACCAAAACAAATCCATGTCAAACTTAAAGATGGAACAACCCAATTTACGATCGGGGATCAGGTATTGTTGGATAAGAAAGATCCTCGAATCGCCACTTCGGACCTTAATACAAACATAGAGATCCCTTTCACGGTACTGAATTTCTTCCCATATGGAAAAATCGAGGTAACTAATCCTACATTTGGCACTTTTAAGGTAAACGCCACTCGACTCAAACTATATAGTGATCATAACTGATGGCAGGAGAGAGGAGTGTCAACTCCTCGACCCACCATGAGATATGCGAATGAGAGGTAAGTCTAGCTTAAGACTTTAAACCAGCGCTTCTCGGGAGGCAACGCAAGCACTAACTTCACTAATGTTATTATTTCTGATTTTTAGTATCTAACTAACAACTAACCAATTTAATAAAGAGCAGGTTTCTCTCTACACGACCTTGTCCACGGGCGTGGCCGTGGCCGTGTGGACACTACGAAAAGATACATGGGCATGGTGGAGATCACGCGGAAACAGGACGATAATTTTCCCCAAGACACAGGCTCCGACTAAATGCCATGGCCGTGCATGATAAACTGTAAAATTAACATATTTTAATCCCACATTTAGCATACTTTCGGGTGATTTATCCCTTGATTCATGTAAAAAGGTGCTCTTAATCCTTTCTTTTCACGTCTTATATCCATGAAAGCACCCGAGGATAAAAAGAACGAGAAATGGGCCTAAAACGAACCAAATTAGGCCAAGGAGGAAATCGACACGATCTGGACTTAAACCCACACGACCGTGCCTCACTAGTCAACTAGAACACGGCCTAACCCCGATTTACACAATCAAGCCTCATTAAAGAAATCCGAACACGGCTTGAAGACTAGTCACACGGGCGTGTGACATGGCCATGTCCCTGTCGTGGCAAAGAACAATTTCACTCGGAAAAGTATACTTAGGGGCAAAGAAACCCATCTCGAAAGCCTATATAAACGCCCTACATACAACCTTGAAAGGGGGCGGTTAGCTAGGCCGAGGAGCCAAGCTGAAAAGGTCAGATTTGTGGGAATCACTCGAAGATGGCCAGTTGATCCATCTCAAGAAGCTGGAATTCTACTCAAGACAGCGGATCTCTCCTTTAATTCCTTCAAGGGGTTTTAGGGATTTCTTATGTTTTGTTTTATCTTTTTTTTCTGAGATGTTTTCTTTATTTGTTACGAACTAAACCCTTCAGATACCTGAAGGGGATGAAACCTATGACGGATCTTGTTAATGTTTTGTGAACTATATGATAAATACTTGATTTGTTCTTAATTATGTGTGCTTAATTCTTGTGTTAATATTTTCGTGATATTGATTCAAGTTGGATGTGCTTAGGTGGTGGAGCAAAAGTCCTTGCTTAAGAGTAGATCTAGCATAATTAAGCGGAGTTGATCGCACACCTAGAGATAGGGTGATGAGATTTTACCGGATTAGGGTGAAACCTAATATGGGAGTCCATAAATCGAGTTAATGCGATTCTATGGGTTTTAATTAGAAAGAGATTTCAATTAATCAACCTAGGGTTAGACGTTATTCGCCTCGAGAGAGGGTTTAATATAAATTAGGGAGTCTTACGGATCAAGTCAAGTGAATACATCGTCTGGTTCAGTGTTAGATAACAAGTGAAGTCTAGGTGGATTCTTCCTGAGGGTATCGTCTTAATCAACTGAGTTTTTCCTCAAGTTATTCCCCAATTCATTCTTTCTGTCTTTGTGTCTTTAGCTTAGTAGTAGTTAATTTAGATTAGATTAAAATAACTTCACCTTATTTTAGGCTAGATAATAAAAAGAAAGTTAGTATTAGTACTTTTAGTTCCTTTGGGTTCGACAATCCGGTCTTGCCTAAGGTATACTACTGTTCGATAGGTGCACTTGCCTTAAATCATTGTCAGAGTTAGTTTCCAGGTTCGATCATTCTCTTTATAAATTTTAAAACTTGATAAGACATACGATCAAGTTTTTGGCCCCGTTGCCAGGGAACTAAAATATTAAGAAAGCTCTATTTTTATTACTTTATCCATTATTTCTTATTTTCCGCAATTTATTTTTATTTTTATCTTTATTTTTAGTTTGTTTTTAACTCTGCTAAATTTTCTCTTTCTTTTCCCAGCAAGTACCTCTAGCTTATGACTAGAAAGAACCCGAGAGGACCTTTAGTATACGACAGTGATATTGAAGCTACCGTTCGCAAGAATCGCAGAGAAATCAGGCGAACCTTAAATTACATAGAGGAAAATCAAGAAGGCAGATCCAATACTACTGAAGGGATGGACGAGAATAACCCACCACCACAAGATGGGGGAGAAAATAATGCTCCGCGCACTATGTTTGATTATGCTAAATCACATTTAACAGGAGCAGAATCGAGTATTGTTAGGCCTGCTATAGCTGCTAATAATTTTAAATAAAAGCCTAACACAATACAAATGATTTAACAATTTGTTCAATTTGATGGTTTGCCGGACGAAGACCCAAATACTCATATAGCTAATTTTTTAGAGTTCTGTGATACCTTCATAATAAATGTCGTTTCAAATGATGCCATACGTCTTCGGTTATTCCCTTTTTCATTAAGGAATAAAGCCAAACAGTGGTTAAATTCGTACCACGAGGGTCAATCACTACGTGGGAACAAATGACCGAGAAATTTTTATTAAAGTATTTCCCACCGGCCAAAACGGCGAAATTACGGAATGATATCTCTTCTTTTGTGCAGATAGATTTAGAGACATTATACAATGCATGGGAGAGATACAAGGATCTCTTGAGAAGGTGTCCACACCATGATTTACCCTTGTGGCTCCAAGTCCAAACTTTCTATAATGGTGTAAACCCCTCAACGAGACAACTAATTGATTTAACCACCGGTGAAACCCTGAACAACAGAACTCTAGAAGCAGCCTACGAGTTTATTGAAGAGATGTCACTGAATAACTATCAGTGGCAGGTTACAAGGACCAAACCAACAAAATCAGCCGGAGTCTACAACCTCGACGCAGTAACCATGCTATCAACTTAAGTAGAGATGATGAATAAAAAGCTTGATAGTTTGTGTTCTTCACAAGTACATCCAGTCATGTAGTGCGATGCAAGTGGAACTGTGGCAAATTCTGTGTACCCACCCTACCAACCGGGCACAGAGAGCGAACAGATGAACTATATAGGTAACAATTTCAGATCTAATAATAACCCTTATAGTAACACTTATAATCCAGGTTGGAGGAACCACCCAAATTTTTCATGGAGAAGTGAAGGAAATCAAGAAAATCAAAGACAACAACCTCCTCAAAATTTCCAAAATCAGCCTTATCCACAGGAAAAGAAGCCGAACCTTGAAGAGATGCTGACAAAATTCATGGCAGCCACCAAAAACTGTTTCAAAGACACTGAAACAACTCAACGAACATAAATTGAAGAGATCAAGAGCCAAGTTGGGGAACTTACTAAGTCAATTGGACAACTTGCAAAAATTAATGTCCGAACGACCGCAAGGGCGTCTACCAAGCAACACTGAGATTAACCTGAAGGAGCAAATCCAAGCCATCACAGCTCATGATAGTATAGGGTTAGATGAACCCAATTCAATATAAGGAAACGAGGTAAAAGAAGGTAAAGTAGAGGTAACATAGGAAAAGCCAAAACCGGTAATCAAATAGTACCAACCTCGCATACCTTATCTCGAAGCAATGAAAAGAGATGATACAGAGGAACAGTTCGGTAAGTTTCTTAAACTGTTAAAAAAACTACATATCAACTTACCTCTTCTTGAAGGTCTTTTTCAGATGCCAAATTCGAGGAAAATTTTAAAACAGCTCTTGACGAACAAGCGCAAACTAGACGAAGAGCCACATGTGGAATTAAACGCACCATGCTCAACAATACTACAGAATAGACTACCACAAAAGTTAAAAGATCCAGGGAGTTTTACAATTCCATGTTTAATTGGTAGACTAACTGTTGATAATGCATTAGCTGATTTAGGGGCAAGTATAAATGTCATGCCTTATAACATGTTTAAACAACTAGGTCTAGGGAAACCCAAACAAACTAGGATGAGCATTCAATTAGCTGATAAAACTGTCAAAATTTCTAGAGGTATCATCGAAGATGTTCTTGTAAAAATTGATAAATTCGTTTTCCAGTAGATTTTGTTATCTTAGACATGGATGAGGATAATTCGATTCCCTTAATTTTGGGGAGACCTTTTTTAGCAACTGCTAGGACTAAAATTGAAGTCAGCACAGGAGAACTCATACTTCAGGTAGGTGATGAATTGATCAGTTTACAAGCTCTTGACTCGGCTAGGACAACAATTGACGAAGGTGAGAAAGTAAATCCAGTTGATAACCAAATTGTTCAACTTTCTCCCCAGGAAACACCAGAAGGATACAAACCTGAGCCGAATCATGGACCCCATTTCAACAAAGAGAGATCATACAAGGAACGAAGCCTTAAGATCGACAAATTAGAAAAGTGGACGAAACACTCTGAAGAGGAATCGAAACTGCACGAAGTAAAGCCAAAAGAGCCCCTAGAAGAGCTCATAGGAACATCAAACCACTTCAAAATAGGATACCAGGTATTATTAGATAAAGCAGATCCTCGCATCACCACACTAGACCTGAACACGAACAGCGAAATCCCTCTTGAGGTACAAGATATCTTCCCATACAGAACAGTTGAGGTAAGCAATCCAACATTCGGCACTGTTAAGGTAAACGCTTCTCGACTCAAACTTTATCAAGAGAGTAGAACTGTAAGCATGAGGGAAAATATTCAAACCTTTAAACCTCCCTCATTTTTTTTAAAATACGAGGAAAGTCTAGCTTAAGACTATAAACGAGCGCTTCTTGGGAGGCAACCCGAGCACTAACCCTATTTACTTTCGCATTTATTTTCATTTTCTTTTCTTTTCTTCACTTAGTCTAAAAAATTTAGTTAGAAATTAACCAAAAATGTAGATTTCCAGACCACACGGTCTTGTACACGGCCGTGGCTGTGACCGTGTGGAAGTACAAAATCTTCGTACTAACATAGAAGAGGCGGTATGAATCAAATCCCAACTAATTTTCAAAATCACGGACTCAACCACCCCACCACGGGTACTGACAAAGCGCCACGGCCATACGATGCGGCCGTGGTCAACACTAACTTATCAGAAATAGGCGTGGCAATCACTAAAATGGGCGTGGGTGAACCAGCACGCCTAGACACATGGTTGTGCGAGGCAACCGTGTGAATCAACAAGCCCTCAGTCCACGGGCGTGGGAAAGCATCAAACTCCAAGACTCTATTTAAACCCACATCACCTCTCCTTCTTCTCACCTACTCCTCAGCTTCATCCTTCCTTCTTTTTCTTCTCAGATTTCCCTCTCCATAACAAGTCTCCTCAAGGGAGACCCCTAACATAAGTTCATACTGGCCGCTTCATCCAAACAACAAGCCAAGGGTCTTTGAGACCATTTAGTTTCTATTTTTCTTTTCTCTTTTGCTTCAATTTCTTTCCTTTTGACAATCTTATGCTTAATTTAGTTTCATTTATTTTAGTTTCTTAGTGTCATGTTCAAAAGGATGCTACGGAATCACCACCACCACGACCATAGCCACGCCACTTCCGCCACTGCCAGCATCTCCGCAGCCTTAGAGGTCACACCCACCTCGCGAACCATCCAACAATAAGGACCCTTCGGTCCATTCATCTTTCCTTTTTATTTTATTTTACCTTTTGTTTTCCTTCCCTTTAGCTTGCTTTTCTTTAATTATATATTTAGTTTATTTTAATTGTGTCTTAATAATCCCTGGCTAATTCTTCACGAGCTCCCCAATTTCTTTATCTAGCACAGAGCTCGTTAGTAACTGCCACAATAAAAGACGACACCCCCAACGTATTATCCACATCCTCCAAGGAATTTATCCATAATTCAAGAAGTGTCACTTTTTCCCCTCTCTTTTGATTATCTAATAACTGTTATTATCTATCTTTGTACATTGAGGGCAACGTACATCTTAAGTGCCTAACGTTTTGCATTATTCTCAAATCCCTGAGGGTAAAAGTGCCTAACATTTTTCATTATTCTCAAATCCCTGAATTATACCTTATTCTTGAGTAAATTCCTCATATTACTAATTAGGATGAAATTTCTGATGATTTATGATTTTTATTGACATGTTTTTGAGTAAGTCCTAGTTAATTGTGCATTGATGATTGAAATTTTAAGATACTGGAGAATCAAGCATGATAAGTCTATTTTTCAGAATTAAAATTTTTGCTAGGTTGTTAACCTAAATTTGAATATTACTTTGAAATTTGAAATTTACGAGGTTGATGTCAAAACACCCATAATTTTTGTGAGATTTTGAGCTTTATAGAGCATATATTCTTTTTCTTGCTCACTTTATTGATTATGAGTGTGTCAACTTTGAACTCTTATTCTAGAACTTGCCTCGATTATACATGTTGAGACCACATCTATGATTTGATATACAGAGATGATAAAGGCACCTAGGATTTAACTCACTCACTCCACTAAACAGCCTACCTCCATAAATTAACCCTAGTGAACCTCGTTGATCCTAACAACCCTTTTTATTGACTCATTAGCTAATATTAACCCAAAACTCCTTTGTATTCACCATTCCTTTTTAACTACCCTTGTGTCGAGATTTGATTTGATTAGTTACCTAATTATATTATTTCAGTAGTTGATTTCATCCTTTATTATTGATTTGTTCTTAAAAAAATCAAAGTATATTTAGTATTAGTATTATGAAAAGTGAGCTTATACAATTAAAGTCTATTTATCAAAAGAAAAAGCTCTTACTATTAGGATTATTAATTTTTAGTTGATTATTTGATATTCGTCTCAGATTTCTAGATAGGTAACTTGTCAATTTAGTCTCGATTCTAACCTTCTAATTCAGCCTTTATCCACACCTTTAACCCTAGCCCCGTTACAACCCTGTAAAGACCTTTTGATTTGTGTATCATCTCATATTATAGTGGTGGAGATCTGATTTTCAGGCAAGCCTAGGGGATTAACTTTCCAGGTTTGACTTATGAGTTTTTTTTCCCTGAACCTTAAACATTTAGATTGATTTGAGTGAATCTTTTGTGAGGATATCAATCCTTGTCAGTATTGAATTAAAGGTAATTATTTAGATAAAGGGAGACACCTACATTTTCGAAATACAAATGTATGACTTATTTTGTTTCAATCTTTAGGACCCTTTGAGTTAAATTATCCATGTATAAATTATCTATGAATTATGATAAGACATTGTTGATAGGAATTATGAATTATGGGAAGTTCGTTTCAATTGTAAGTTGAGAATTTTGCTTGAGGACAAGCAAAAGCTTAAGTGTGGGGGTATTTGATAAACCATAAAAGTAACATACTTTAATCCCATATTTAGCATACTTTCGGATGATTTATCCCTTGATTCATGTAAAAAGGTGCTCTTAATCCTTTCTTTTCACGTCTTATATCTAGGAAAGCACTCGAGGATAAAAAGAACGAGAAACGGGCCTAAAACGAACCAAATTGGGCCAAGGAGGAAATCGACACGGTCTGGACTTAAGCCCACACGGTCGTGCCTTACTGATCAACTAGAACACGGCCTGACCCCGATTTTCACGGCTGTGCCTCATTAAAGAAATCTGAACACGGCTGGAAGACTAGTCACACGGGCATGTGACATGGTCCTGCCCCTGTCGTGGCAAAGAATAATTTCACTCGGAAAAGGATACTTAGGAGCAAAGAAACCCATCTCGAAAGCCTATATAAACCCCCTACGTACAACCTTGAAAGGGGGCGCTTAGCTAGGCCAAGGAGCCAAGCCGAAAAGGTTAGATTTGTGGGAATCACTCGAAGATAGCCAGTTGGTCCATCTCAAGAAGCTTGAATTCTACTCAAGACGGAAGATCTCTCCTTTAATTCCTTTAGGGGGTTTTAGGGATTTCTTATGTTTTGTTTTATATTTTCTTCTAAGATGTGTTTTTTATTTGTTATGAACTAAACCCTTCAGATACCTGAAGGGGATGAAACCTATGACGGATCTTGTTATTGTTTTCTAAACTATATGATAAATACTTGATTTGTTCTTAATTATGTCTGCTTAATACTTGTGTTAATATTTCTGGGATATTGATTCAAGTTGGATGTGCTTAGGTGGTGGAGCAAAAGTCCCTACTTAAGAGTAGAACTAGCATAATTAAGCGGAGTTGATCGCACGCCTAGAGATAGAGAGACTAGATTTTGCCGGATTAGGGTGAAACCTAATATGGGAGTCTATAGATCGAGTTAATGCGATTCTAGGGGTTTTAATTAGAAAGAGATTTCAATTAATCAACCTAGGTTAGACGTTATTTGCCCCGAGAGAGGGTTTAATATAAATTAGGGAGTCTTACGGATCAAGTCAAGTGAATACATCGTCTGGTTCAGTGTTAGATAACAAGTGAAGTTTAGGTGGATTCTTCATGAGGGTATCGTCTTAATCAACTGAGTTTTTCCTTAAGTTATTCCCCAATTCATTCTTTTTGTCTTTGTGTCTTTAGCTTAGTAGTAGTTAATTTAGATTAGATTAAAATAACTTCACCTTATTTTAGGCTAGATAATAAAAAGAAAGTTAGTATTAGTACTTTTAGTTCATTTGGGTTCGATAATCCGGTCTTGCCTAAGCTATACTACTGTTTGATAGGTGCGCTTGCCTTAAATCATTGTTAGAGTTAGTTTCCAGGTTCGATCATTCTCTTTATAAATTTTAAAACTCGATAAGACATATAATCAGTGCAATACAGCCGTGGTCGATAGTGAGAAAGTAGCACGGGCGTGCGACACACCCGTGTCCCTAAGCCGTGGTTGAAACTGAGAAATCTACATGGGCGTTTGGCACTCCCGTGTCTGTAAGCCGTGGTTGATACTGATCAAATGACATGGGCGTAGAAACCTCTACACGGTCGTAGGAGAAATGAACGAAGTAGCACACGGTCGTGCGATTCGGCCGTGTAACCTAACACGCCCAGGGAACACGGGCGTGGTAGTAACTAGATGCCCCAATTTCTATTTAAACCTCCTTCTTCTGTTCACTTCCTCCCACAAACCCCTCCTCCCCCAAACCCTAAACCAACACCCCCTCCTCCACCTTCTCCCTTCTTTTCCATTTTCCCCTTCCCCTTATTCCTTCTTTACACTGCCACCACACCAAACCCCATCCTTGCCACCACTCACAGTGACTAATACTAGAGGCAAGACCATGACCACCATCCCCATGTCAAAAAAGCGAAAGGATCCTGGCACAGTCTCCCCGTGCGAGACCACTCCACATAAGTTCATGCCGACCACTCCATTGACTCGACAAGACAAGGACCTTTGAGTCCATTTATTTTTTCTTTTTCTTTTTATCTCTGGATGTCTATTATCGAGTAACCATAAATATGTCCATCAATTCAACCCCCTAAAACTTTACTGATGACCCCGCAGTTTCAAAAGGTTCAAGTGGCTATTAAGGAACAACCACACCACCACCAGAGTGTCCACCTCCTCTGCCCAACCTTCTCCCGTTTCTTTTCCTTGTGAAACACCCCTAACCCGTATCCGTCTTCGGGCTACGTGTAAAGGTGTTACCCGACTGATCAGAAAGATTTTCAGAAGTTCATACATTCATCCATCAATCTCAAACATAATGCCCCGTAATACGGTAAACGAGACCTAAAGCATGCTTATAAATCGGGTCAGGACTAAACCGATACACGTACAAAGTTTCTCAGAAATTCAAAAACTTTTCTAAGTTTCAGGGGATACACGCCCGTGGGGGTAGGCCATGTGCCTCCCACGACTGCTAGACACACCCGTGTGTCCTCCTCGTGGTCGAAACTGACCATTGCTCCACGGCCACCAAGCACGCCCGTGTACTTTGGCCGTGGTCGATCCTATCAAAACCACACGGCTATCGGCCACGTCCGTGTGCCGTGGCCGTGTGCTCTTAGGCCATATACTGACTTACGCCCACGGTCACTAGGCACGCCCGTATGCCACAACTGTGTGGCAAAAATAGGCCATTTGCAAGGACAAAATGCCACCCACATGGGTCAATCCTACAAGCACATTTGAGCATTTGTATACACACAATTTGGCAACCAATTTCATGTCCAATAATCATCACATCACAACAACGTAATTCATTCTTTTTCTTACTTAAACTTGACCATTTCATAGATCACATAACCATGCCAAAACATTCCACACATATCATACTCATTCAAGCAAATTCTCAACTCATATCTAGCCAAATCACATAGCTAAGTTCATATAACAACTTATACCAAAATACTAGCCTATACATGCCATATCTAGTTTTATACATTGTCAAAGTGTACCAAAATGATTTTAGTAGTGTGATGACAATCCTTGACGGTCCCGAGCCTTCAGTAGCTTTCACGACCTATAAAACAGAGAAAACACACACACAAAGTAAGCTTTCCAAAAGCTTAGTAAGTCATATACAAATAAACTTAATATGTAAACCGATAAGCATGTAGAACATAGGCAGATTTCATATGTATATATAACAAACTTCTCACATATATGCTTTGGTCCATACTTTTGTCTACATTTGCCCCAATCATCAATTCAAGAATCATATGTATATACATAACTCTATCATAACCATTCTTGTATCTCATTCACATACTCACACTTAATCACACATTTCTTCAAATCGAAATCACACAAGCACTTACCTTATTATACACACTTTGTGTATATATACCAATGCACCTAAAGCGGAGAATTATTCACTTAATTGATCATCGCTCAGATTTGTAATTCGTATCATAGAATTGTTCGTTGAACCGTTAGGAATCTAGTAGGATACTTAAAAAATCGGAATAGTCGTACAATGCCAACGTCCCAGATGAGGTCTTACATGCACTCAGATATCGATGCCACTGTCCCAGACAGGGTCTTACACAAATCAATACGATGTCGATGTCTCAGACATGGTCTTACATGTAAAGCTCATATCGATGCCAAAGTCCCAGACGTGGTCTTACACGTAATCTCAAATCAATGCCAACGTCCCAGACGTGGTCTTACTTGATAAACAGAATAGATAGCTATGTCATGACATGGCTAATCCTATCTATTCCTAGGTTAGTACAGGACTTTGTAGACATTATAACTATATCGATCTTATCTCAGAATTCATGTACAGATCATCTCATAAGCATTCTAGTTAACAATAATCATATGAGCATACACAGTTCAATACAAAAACGTTTATTTGCATAATGACTTACCTCAGATCCGATTTAACAGAAACGGAAACGGCTACTCGGTTACTTTTGCTTTCCTGCGATCTAGATCCGTTTTCCTCGATTCTAGATCTAAACATATTCAGAATTAACCCTTTTATTCAATAATTCATTCAATTCAATCCAAGAACACATATTTAGGGCTATTTACAAATTAACCCTCACATTTGCACGATTTATTAATTTAGTCCATTTTTCTCAAAAATCAAATTTACAAAATTTGTTCACACACATGCATAGCCGAATCTCCCCAGGGACTATATAAGTCCATATTTTTCATCAAATTCACAAATTAGTCCTCCAAAATAATATTTTCTCAATTTAGCCCTAATTAGCTAAATTCATAAAAAATTCAAGAACAAAATATATTCATTTAGCTTTAATCTTACATTTAGCACCATAAAACATCATAAATCACATGAGTTCATCAAAGTCTCATTTCACAAACATCATCAATTCTCAAAATTGAAGCATGGGTTTTGTAGCTCTCAAAGCAACGATTACGAAAACATAAAAATTATCAAAAACCGATCGAAAACATACCTTGAATCAAAGACTTTAATAGCCGAAACCTAGCTTAAATAATTTCTTTCTTTTTCTTCAAACTTTCGTGTAACATCCTGAATTAATGGGCCTATGCGTTTAGTGTGTGGATATGTTTAATGTATTAATTTAACTGTTAGGGGTCCAAATTGGGCTCAGGATGTGGTCAAGGCCTTGGTGAAATTTTTGTTTGGGCACTATAGGGTTTAAAAGGTGCTATCTGTGTTTAAAATATCAAAATGGGCTTGCGGCCCAGTGGTCAGTGGCGCCACTTAGAGAGCAAGGAGGTGACGCCACACAAGGGAGTAAGGGGCCCAAATTTAAGTTTCATGGAGCCCAATTCTTTTAATTTAAGTTAGCTAATTTTCGGCATTAGGGTTAGGTAGAGTGGACGGCAACAAGGCTCAAAAATAGGAGGATTTATGTGAATGGGATAATGTAGATATTATAGTTGATAATATGGAAGATAAAGGAGAAAAGATAGGAATTATCTGCAAGGCTAAGTGGTTGCCGAATTTCAAACTCTGAGGGGGAGGAGAAATCGGTTTCTCATATGGCTAAGGAGTGCCGAAACTTTAAATAGTCAGGTGAGGGTTCTCTTCTTTATTTTTCGGCATTTAGGGTTTCCATCTTTTCTTTCTCTTCTTCTCTGAGTAAAAGCCGAAATTCCTAACCCTATTCCCTCATCTTCACTTTGATTCAAAAGACGAAACTCCATTGTTCTTTTCTCTTTTTTTTTTCTTCAAAAGCTGAAACCTCCCAATCTTCTCAACATCTTTTCTTTCAAAAGTCGAAACCCTGAACTTCCCTCTCATCTCTATAGCCGAATACTCCCTATTCTTTTTGTCGATTCCTTCAACTAAAAGCCGAAACTACTTAGATTTCTTCTTATTATCTTCTCTTCTTGATCTTCTCAAAAGCCGAAAACTCCTAGGAGTTGCCGAATCTTCCCTAGTAAGGTAAGTGTCGACTCTTGTTATTCCTTAAGATCTCTTTTAGTTTTTAGGAGACAAGGTCGAATGGCCACTTGGTTTGTTTGAGGCTAATATTTACTCTCTTCATGCTTTTTGCGTGGCACTCCGGGATTTGAAGGAAACCTGTTCGTTTAGATCTAAAAGCCGGAAATCACTAGTCTTTAATTTCGGGATTTCAAGGTAAGGATTTCAATTCTCCTTAAGATGATCAACCGTTTTCTTTTCGTTAGTTGTGCCTTAACCTAATGTTTTGTTACCGGCTTCTGAACAACACCTTAGGCATATAGCAGTGGTGTTGGCTACGGATAGCGTCAACTTAGAGGGTCTCGTTCTAACGGTAATCAGGTGTGTAGATCTCTAACACACTAATTAATCTGTACTAAATATATGTTATAGGCTAAAAGCCGGAAAAAGGCTGTATAATTAATCTGTACTAAATATATGTTATGGGCTAAAAGCTGGAAAAAGGCTGTATAGTAATCTGTACTAAATATATGTTATGGGCTAAAAGTCAGAAAACGGCTATATAGACAGTCGTATTACCCAGAAAGGGTAGGCAAAGGATGTCAGGTACGTAATCATAGAAATCTCTCTATGTGTATCGATGTATGCGATAAACTGAAATCTCTTAGATAATACATTATTTGATTCTGCATGTATGTATGCATGGGATGGGATTGATATGATGAAGGGGAAGAAGGTCGCATAGCGATCGGTGGCTTTGCCACATAGGTCACATAGTGATCGGTCTTTATGACAGGCAGCTCAGCTGTCGAAATGCTACGATGTATTATTAAGGTCGCATGGCGATCGGTGGCTTTGCCACATAGGTCACACAGTGATCGGTCTTTAAGACAGGTAGCACAGCTGTCGATATGGTGTGTAGCGGTTGGCGGGTTGATAGTAGAAATCCCCAAGGTGTGGTGGTTGGTACGGGTTGGTGTGTAGAGGATGGAATTCTAGGATGGGCTGGGCCATTGATCATTTATTATTTATCATGTAATTCTGATTGTTGCCTTTGTGTTTGGGCCAGGGCTCATAATGTGTTTGTGAGCCCAAGCCTTTTATGTGTTTTCGGGATTTGCACACTGAGTCTTGGTGACTTACCCTTTATTTTCCATAACTCTTTCAGATGAGCAGTAGATCGTGGACATGGGAGCCGAGACGGACTCGAGGGGCCATCAAGTTTTTTTTATGGATTATTTTGGCTTTTCTTTAAGTTTTAATTTTTGGAATATTTATGTAATAAGGCCCCATAGTATATACTTCACTGCTTAGTATTAATATTTGCAACTTATGAGATTTTGTCAAAGGTTTAATTATACGAAATAATAATAATACAAGGTTTTTTTATGTCACGTATTTAATCAAATATTGTCTAATTAACTTACAATTTCCAAAACCAACAAAGCAAAAGTTTTCAATGTACAACCCGTGGCATACCAGATCTGGTCGAAACGTATGGGCCGGGTTTGAGGTGTTACATTTCGGCACCCCAAAGATGATAACATTCACCTTTTCGTTAGTTTATTTTATTATAAACATATTATTATACAATTTACCAATTTATCCATTCATTAAACAAATAAGACAAATAACAATAAGGTTATTTTTTCATTTAATCACCCACTAACATAAAAATGGCTTAATTGCCTCTCAAGGCCCTTTTCTTTTAAAAGCCACAACACATTAGTATTTAACAAATAGCAAGCAACTTTCACATTTAATACAATTCAATCCTTTTGTCAAATTAAACACACAAACGAAAAAATTAACTTACGAAAATTTACCACATGCTTAGTCACATATCAATAGCACAGAAAATAATATTAAAATATTATTCAAACTCAGATTTGTGGTCTCGAAACCACTGTTCCAACTAGGGTGTAAACCGGACTGTTACACTTTGACTCCATCCAAAATTCAGAAAGTTTCACTTCTTACCCTATCTTATGATTTTATTACTATATTACTATCATCTATCTTTGTACATTGAGGACAATGTACATCTTAAGTGTAGGGAGGTGAATTATAGTATTATTTGAAAATCCCTGAATTATGCCTTGTTCTCAATTAATTTTCTCATATTACTATTAGAATGAAACTCCTATTGATTTATGAATTTCATTGATATGTTTTGGATGGATTCATAGGTAATTGTGCATTGATGGTCTAAACTTTAAGACATTAGAGAATCAAGCATGATAAGTCTATTTTCGAAATTAAAATTTTATTAGGTTGTTTCCCTAATCTTAAATATTACTTTGAAGTTTGAAATTTATAGTGTTGACATCAAAAACCATAATTTTTGTGGGGTGTTGAGCCTTTAATAGCATATATTTTCTTGCTCACTTTATTGATTATGAGTGTGTCAATATTGATTTCTTATTCTAGAACTTGCTTCAATTATGCATGTTGAGACCACGCTTTTGATTTGATATACTACGATGATAAAGGCACCTAGGTTTTAACCCACTTACTCCCCAGAAAGCCTACCTTCATAATTAACCCCTAGTGAACCCCGTTGATCCTAATAAATCGTTTCTTGATACACCCTTAATATTAACCCAAAACTCATTCTTTTTTATTCATTAAGAATTTCCCATATTGTATTAACTCCTTTTTGTCGATATTTGATTTGAGCAGTTGCTTAACTATGTTCTTTATTTCAGCTGTTAATTTCTTTTTGAAATACTTGTTCTTATTCTTTAAAAAATATTGGAAATTTATTCATTATTAGTTTAAGCTTGAAATCTTTAAAAGAAGCTCATGTTATTAGTGATAAGTTTTCAATCAAACAATTTTTCTAGTTAGGTAAATTGTCAATTCAATCTCGATTTTAACCCTCTAATTCAGCCTTTATCCACATCTTTAACCCAAACCCCATTACAACCCTTTGAAGACCTTTTGATTTGTGTATCATATCATTTTATAGTGGTGGAGATTTGATTTTCATACAAGCCTATTGGATTAACTTTTCATGTTTGACTTTTGAGTGCTTAATTTGAACCTTAAACACCTTGAGTGATTTGAGTGAATCTTTAGTGATGATGTCAATTCTTGTCAGTTTTGAATCAGAGGTAATTATTTAGGTAAGGGGAAACACCTATGTTTTCGTGCTATAAAAATTTATGACTTAAATTTTTTGAATCTTTAGGACTCTTTTAGTTAAATTATCAATGTATGAATTATCTATGAATTATGATGAAACATTATTGATGAGGATTATGAATTGAGGAAGTTAATTGTGAGTTGAGAATTTTGCTTAAGGACAAGCAAATGCTTAAGTGTGGAGATATTTGATAAACCATAATTTACACATATTTTAACCCCATGCTTGCTTACTTTTGGATGAATTTTCATTAGATTTGATGAATTCGATGCTTCTAAACCCTTAATTTCATGTTTTATACTCAGGAGAGCTTAGAGAGTCGAAAAGAGCGAGAAACGGGCTAAAAATGAAACACCCCAAACCCGGCCCATGAGCCTTGACCGGATCTGGTATGTTCCTCGGTGTAAACCGTTTCAAATTCTTTTGCTTCTTAGGAAAAACTTGTGCGATTTTAAAAAAATATTATTTTGGGTTGGGCTTGAGTTGAAAATGAATTCGATTCTATATTGAAAACCCTTTTTTAATTTTAAGTGATAAAACATATAGAGTATATTCAAAAATAAATAACATAATCTTTAACTTAATAAAAATTTGTAATCATATTAAATAAAAGTAAAAAGAAATAAAGAAATTCAACTTTGGCCTTATGGCCTTATTACATCAAATAATCCCAAAATAAAATTCTTAAGTACTTAAATAAAATAAAATGTCCATATTGAATAAAACTTCAAGTTGAGCATGGCCACCACAAGTTCTACCGTCCCGGTCCATCACTGTTCATCACCTGAAAAATGTTCCCACAACGGGGTGAGTCAACAGACTCAATGTGTAAACCAACACTAAAATTTAATAGATTTAGGCATACCATACATATCATGCTCACAAAATAATTCAAGATAATGATGCAATCCCAAACCCAAACCTAGATGCCATCCGCTACACATCGAAGGCAGTCGCTGCAGTCGACGTGCTCATCACCCATATATAATTCGTGGCATAGCCACCAGATAATTGTGTCATGAGACACCACATTCAGATAATGTAACCGAAGTTACCACATTCAGATAATGTAACCGAAGTTACCACATTTAGATAATGTGACCGAAGCCACCACATTCAGATAGTGAGACTGAAGTCATCACATTCACTTCCCCTTTCTCATATAACCCGAATGCCCCATATATATTTTATATCATGCATATCATACTTAAATTCACATTCATGTCACTTTTCACATGTTAAAATATAACATATTTCGTAATCCTAGTAGGAGTAGGAAACGTACCTGAGTACTTTGTACCACATTAGGGTATTTTAGTCACATTCACATTCTTATACATTCATATATTAAATATTTGCCATATAACATATTAAGAATTAGTGTGGATTACACACCTGATTTGCTTAACGAATTCCTTGAAATCCCGAAAGACCGATCTATTGCTTTTGATCTCAATTCCTACATTTTGTAACCTTAGTATGTTAGCATAAAGCCTATAAAACCAAATCCTAGTAGGATTTGTATTCTTAAAACCTACCTTGTTGTCGAATTGACTATAGTCAAATCCCGAAAACTTGTATTCTTCTCCTTTGAAATCGGCTACTCAGTAGATCCCTTGACTCTGTTAGTTTTCGGCTCAAAACACATAATAATAGATCTAACTACTAAAATAGGCCTTGGTCGAATGCTATAGACACTTACCTTGTGGATTTTAAATCCCAAAACTCACCGAATAACTAGGGAACACGCGGCCTATGGTGTACCTTCGGGAAAAGAACTTCTCTTTCCTTGTAGTTGACACTTAGTAAATCCCGAAAGATCTCTTCAAGGTTCCGGCAACAAGAATATTGATGGGATTAGTCCTAGATTTCGACAAATCTAAAAGAAAAGAATAGAAATCAAACTTGTTCTTACCTTTGAAGAAATCGACAGCACCTAAGCTTGAAGCCACTTAAGATAATCGGCTATGGCATTAAAAGGCTTACTCCCGGCTTTTGGAGGGATTAGAAATAAAAGAGAAAAAGAGAATAATGGCAGAGAGAATTCGGCAGAGAGAAGAGGAGAAACTTTAGAGAATTTCGGCAGAGGTTTTCTTGAAGAGAAAAGAATGAATGAAGAATAGCCTTACTCTTCCTTTTATAGCCAAAATTACTAGGCTAGAGTCCCTTACTTGGCCACCACTCTTCTATTTTGATAACTTTATCCCTTGATTTATCACTTTAATAAAAGAATTAATCCAACAATTATCTCTTGAAAATAATGATAAATAAATCCCTTATTTATCCCCTATTTAGCCGAAATTTTAAAGAGAATAAAACTCCTCTTTTAAGAGCCTTAATGCCGTCCACCTCTCTACTTCTGGAAGCAAAAATAAAACTTCTTTTATTTGCTTCTCAAGTGACTCGAACTCAGGCCCAACACCCTTGCATGTGGCGCCATTTCCAGAGGCCCTAAGTTGCATCTTCAGGCCACTTTTCCAAGCCTGCTTGTGTTTCAAATTCCTCCTACTAATTTTCTTAAGGCCACATTGCCTTAATTTCCTCTTTTTAAACCTTAAAACTTGACATTTCTTTACATTTCCAAGTTTCCAAAAATTTTCGTTTGCCTCTTTAAACTTGACATTTCCTTACATTTTCAAGTTTCCAGAAATGTTTACTTTCCTCTTTTGAATCATTTCCACATCATTTCCTTACATCCCCTAGTTTCCAAAAATGTTCACTTTCCTCTTTTAAACTTAACGTTTCCAAAGCATTTCCTTACATTTCCTTACATTTCCCTACATTGCCTTACATTTCCATACATTTCCACACATTTCCATACATTTACATACATTTTCATACATTTCCATACATTTCCATACATTTCCATACATTTCCATACATTTCCAAGATTCTAATAATGCACACCACACATCCATATCACAGTAAACATGCTGTTTCATAAAATTAAGCAAAAATGCACACAATGGGATTCTTCCCCAATAATTGTCCAAAGCTTTCTCTTCCATCCTAGAATTTTAAAAACCCTTAATTCACTTCCAAACACTGCCAAAACCTACTACTGATGAATTATGCACGAACTCATAACCCCTAATCTAGGATGTTACAAAAAAAGGGGGCAAAATGGGCCTACCTAGGAAATCAACACGGCCTGGACCATTGAACACGACTGTGTGTTACGAGCAGGATCAAACATAACCTGGAAGGCCACAAACGGGCAGACCACACGGCCGTGTATGGAAAGCAGAAGCGAGCACGACCTAAAGCCATCACGCACGGGCGTGTCACACGGGCATGTCCCTGCCGAACCAAGGTTTAATCCTATGTGGAAAAGGTTACTTGTGGGCTAAGAAAGGCGTTTGAAAGCCTATATAAACACCCTAAGGGGGCAACCTAAAAGCGAACGTGGAGTAGACGTCGAGTGGACGCCGATGAGAAGGCAAAAAATACTCGAAGACAACCATCAGAAGCAGCTCAGAAGAAGGATCTTAATCAAAACTGAGGATCTCCCATCAAGTTCTTTAGAAGTTTTTGCATTTTCTTATGTTTTGTTGTTTTCCTTATTTGAAGGTGTTTCCCTCTATCAGTATGAATTAAATCTCTTAAATACCTAAGGGGATGAAACCTAATATGAATCTTATTTTTATTTTACTTATAAGATAAATACTTGTTCTTATTCTTAATTGTGAGTTCTTATTCTTGTTTTGATAATTCAGGTCATTGATTCAAGTCGAATGTGCATATTTAGTGGAGCAAAAGTTCCTGTTTAAGAGTAGATCAACACAATTAAGCAGAGTTGATTGCAACTCTAGAAATAGGGCGACATAAATCTGCCGAATTAGAGTTAAATCTAATAAAGGGATCCATAGATCGAGTTAATGCGACAATAGGGGTTTTAATTAGAAAGAGATTTCAATTAATCAACTTAGAGTCAGTTGTTCTTAGTCTCGAAAGAGATATTAACATAAATCAGAGATTTCTACAGATTAAGTCAAGTGAATAAATCATATGAATCAAAAGTAATAAGTGAAGTCCAGGTGGATTCTTCCTTATGTATTGCCTATCTCATAAAGTTGTCTAAAAAGTATTTTCCTAATTCTTTCTCTGCCGTGTTTTTAATTAAGTTTTAGTTTAAAAGAAATCACTCCAATTCTTAGGCTAGATAATAGAAAGATAGTAATTACTAGTACTCTTGGTCCTTGTGGATACGATATTATCGGTCTTTCCATAACTATACTATTAATGATAGGTGCGCTTGCCTTTATTGTGATCATAATTAGTTTTAGACCACATCAGGGGGAGAGAGGGAGGGAGAGGGACGAGGTGAGGAGACTTTCATCTTATTTAATATTAATGTAATTATATTTATTTAATATTAATATTAATACTAATACTAATATAAGGTTATTATTATATTTATTGAAAATATTTATTTTATATATTTAATAATTTTATATGTTATTTCATTTCAACAATATTTTTTAATATATTTTAAATTTATTATTATATTTTTTGAATTTATGTATTTTTTTTGAATTTTTTAGAATTAGAATCAAATTAAGAACATTTATAAATTTTGAGGGATAATATTTTTAAAAAAAATTATGACTGAATCGATATATAATATGTAAATGTTGAGTGCTAAACTTGTTATAATACCAATTTTTAGCTGGCATGTCAGCTTATCGTTTGTGATTTTAACGGTAGTGAACAAAATGACCAAACTATGTAATGTGGATGCTTAAATTGCAAACATTTTATTTTGGGTGCCTAAAATAAATAAAAAAATTATAGTTGGGTGACTATCTATTTAGTTTGCCCTAAATTAAAATATGTTCCAAGTCACTATGCTTTTTCTACATTTGAGATTTAGTCATTCACTTTTGTTTCAAGCAATTTAATCCTTTTATTTTTTAAATTTTATAATTCAAGTCTAATTTTGAATATTTAAAATTTCATGTCAATTTCAAGTTTATTTTAACATCGAGTTTTTTGTTACATGGTTACAAAATGAGTATTTTTTAAAACCAAAATACCACATCAATAAATTTAACAACAAAAAATTATCAGTGTATAATATTATTTAATAGTATTTGAATAAATAATTTTTTTGTTAAATTTGAATTTCAATAATACTGTTTGGATTATATACCACATATAAATGAATTTTGATATATAGATTATTTTACAAATTTAAATTCAAATAATTATGTCATACATCATTTTGTAGGGGAGAAAATATGGTCTCTACAATATAGTTCAATATTTCTAAAATTAGTTTTATGCATTGAATATAAGTCTTTATAGAAATATATTATATTATTTAATAGGCCATCCTTGACGTCTCCATCCATAAAAGAGCAGAGTTGGGTACTTTAATATTGACTTTTGGGTAGTTTGTGTTTGGGCATAGATCATTGTTCGTGGGTCACTCAATATGTCAGCATAGCCACTAAATCCTGCACTATAAATAACCATCTTCTCACACATACCATGCAACACAACACTAGGTATCAGGTTTTGAACACCCAATTTGCTTTGCTTTGATTTGAAAGAGTTGAAATAATTATATGAATCCAACAATGACAAGATTGGCAGAAGAAGAGCACCCCAACAAGGCCTTTGGATGGGCAACTAGAGACAGTTCCGGTGTCTTGTCTCCCTTCAAAATTTCCAGATGGTTTTTTATCATTGAATCAATTCCCATGTTTGATCTTCTTCAAAAGGATCTATGACTGATGTTGGGGTTTGCACTTCCAAGGCAACAGGAGAAAAGGAAGTGGCTTTCAAGGTGCTATATTATGGGATATGTCATTCTGATCTTTATATGGCCAAAAATGAATGGGGCATGTCTGTCTACCCTCTTGTCCCTGGGCATGTTTCTCATTCATACGTTTGATGTTGCATATTTAATAACAGAAACTTCACATATGCAACTATATATGAATCACAGTTAATTGGTCAGCCTACACAATATATATTGGATGTAGGCATGAGATTGTTGGTGAAGTGACGGAGGTGGGAACTAAGGTCCAACAGTTCAATGTTGGAGACCGAGTTGGAGTTGGGTGTGTGGTAGGATCATGCTACTCCTGCGATAGCTGCAAAAACAATATTGAGAATTACTGCCCCAAATCTATACTTACTTACGGGGCCGAGTACCACGATAGAAGTATTACATACGGAGGCTACTTTGACACTATGGTTGCTGATGAACATTTTATTTTCTGCATCCCTGACAACCTTCCTCTTAATTCTGCTGCTCCTCTGCTTTTTGTTGGGATTACAGTGTATAATCCATTGAGATATTATGGATTCGATAAGCCTGTTTTGCATATTGGAGTGGTTGGACTGGGTGGATTGGGTCATGTTTGTTAGAGTATAGAGATTGTTAGTCTGTTATTAATTTATTGCCTAGTCTGGTATGTTGTTTGTAGTTGGTTAGCAGTAGTTAGTCATATACAAGTATTTAAACTCTAGCATTGTATTGATTCAAGCAGATAAAGAATACTAAGCAATATTTTTTAGTAGTTTCAATTCTCTCAATTTGTTCTCTCCTCATTTTGTTCTCTGTTTATGCAATAATCCTAATTTACTGGTGCTTGCTTCGGCTACCAATCTATGGCTAATTCAACATATTCTACTTTAGCTGGTCATACTAGTTCTTTTTCCAGCTCACGTTTGGTTCAGTCATTCCCTTGTCATGACACCGTGAAATTAGATAAAGGAAATTTTGTGTAATGGCAGCAATATGTTCTGTTAATCATAAAAGGATATGACTTGCAATGATTTTTAGAGGGCACGTTACCTGCTTCGCCTAGATTTGAGGTGTCTCCGGATGGTTTTTTGACTCCGAATCCTAATGCATCCTTGTTTGTTCAACAAGATAAGTTACTCGCCTCTTGGTTACACTCTACGATTAATGCTTCTTTGTTGTCTTGTTTTACAGCTACTAAAACGGTGTGTGAAGTCTGGAGCACTGCAAATCGTCTTTTTGCCGCTTCCACTAGTGCTAAGATGTCACATATTAAACATGAACTGCAGTCCATCAAAAACGGAGAGTTAACTATCAAGGAGTATATTGCCAAGATCCAAAATACCTGCGCGTTGCTTAAGGCTTCTAGATCTATCGTTTCGGAGGCCAAAAAGGTTGAGGTTATCCTTGCCAATCTCTCGTCGGACTTTGATGCGGTGTTTCTAACACCCTTTACCCGTGTTCGACGCCAGAGCAGGGTACGAGGCATTACTGGACGATAACACAAACATTAATACAAAACCAGGCCATAAAATTTCTTTCAATTTAAAATTTTTTATATTCAATCATAAAGTCCCTAAAATGGGCCTACAAGGCCCAAAATATACTTTGGGAATGGTCCGAGACCAAACCTAGAACTTTAGAAAAAATTAGAAAATTTATATAAAAACTGGGCACACGCCTGTGTGGCATAGGGACACGCCCGTGTGGGCAGGCCCTGTGGTAGTACACACCCATGTCCCCAGCCTGTGTGGATTTATTTTTCATTTTGAACCTACAGGGGTTTTCACAGGGCTGAGCACATGCCCGTGTGTAAAAACCTGGGTATTTTGTTAACGACGTCAGCACACCTTTTAGGTCACCCGGCCAAGGCACATGCCCGTATGTTAGCCCGTGTGACGAACTTAATTTTTCGCAAATTAGGTGTAACACCCTTACCCGTATACGATGCTGGAATAGGGTGCGAGGCATTACTGAAACACATACACTTGTAAATGCATTAAACCAAGTCATAAAATTTCATCCAAATTATGCATCATCACAAACATACAACTTGAATAACACTAGCCAACATCAATGGCTTTATACAAAATAAACTACTAAATATTAAAGGCCAACATTTTAGGCCAAACCAATTATGACATATACAAATGACTAAGTCCCCTATACATCCCATAAACTTAAGAGGTTTGTATTCACTTTTACCCCACGATGATAGCTTGATAGTGTGATTACATCTCCGGCGATCTCCAACTCGAGCTAGCATACAACCCTATGAGATATGGGAAAGGAAGGGAAGTAAGCTACAAAGCTTAGTAAGTAAGTATGTAAATAAATAATAATGGATTTATTAAGTTTACAAAACAACACAATCAAATCTAAAATCAATTTCATCATTTATTCAAGTTTGGAGCAAGCTGTCTATTCGAGTCACAGTCACTAAATTATTTTTATCTGAAGCTACGAAACTCCAAATTAAGATCCGTAAAATTTCCCTGAAACTAGACTCATTTATCTTCTCACCATAAAATTTTCATAATTTTTGGTCTTGCCAATTAGTACAGTTTATTCATTAAATATTCCTCTGTTTCGCTGTTCTACTGCTCTGACCACTTTTCACTACAAACCAATTTTATCATTATACAGATTCATATGATGATAAATTTTATTTCATTTGAAAATAGACTCATTATGTAACATCCTGAATTTATGGGCTTGTGAATTTTGTGTAATGTGTGCTTAAATTATTAATTTAAGGATTTGAGGTGCAAATGGGGCTCAGGTTTGGGCTGAGGCCTTGAATAAATATTTATTTGGACACTCTAGGGACTTAAATTAAAGTTTTAGTAGTTTAAGTGACATATTGGGCTTGTGGCCCAGCAACTAGGGGCACAGTAAAGGGGAGCTATAAGTGGCGTCACAAGTGCATGAGGAGGGCCCAAATTTTGGCAGCTTGAAGCCCAAGTTTTAGTGCTAAATTTCGGCACTCAAAGGGAGCAATAGGGGGGATGGCACAAGGCTATTTTCTAGGGGTTTTTAATGTTTATTTTATGTGGATAATAAGCAGATAAAGGCTATTTTTGAGGAGATAATAGATCAAGATAAGGGAAAAGATGAGAGCTCATCCAAGAGGCTAGAGTTGGCCGAAAAATCAAAATCAGTAAGGGGGAGGAATCGGTTTAGTATAGTCTAAGGGGGTGTGCCGAATTCTTCATTATGTTCTTTGAAAATTCTCTCAAGATTTCTCTTTTATTTTCGGTAAACTTGAACCCTCTCTTCTCTTTTCTTTTTCTGACAGAAACCAAAACTTCTTAGATCTCAATTGCTGAGACCCCACCATTCTTTTTCTCTTTTCTCTTGGCCGAATCTCTCTATCCACTCCTTGCTTATATTTTTCCAATTCTTTGCTCTTCAAAAAGCCAAAATCACTAAGATAACACCTCCTGAAGTTGCCGAATTTTCTCAGTGGAGTCTGCCCGTGTCGAATTTTGAAGGAAACAATAGGTAAGTGTCAATTTTGAGATTTCAATGTTTCTCTGGCTTTTCAAAGTGCCTAGTCGAATGACTATTTAGTGACTAATCTATTGTTTTTCTTTTATTTTCGGCATTCCGAGATTTGAAGTGGGGCCAATCGCATAGATCTCTAAGTTATAGTTCGAATCGTGTTACTTTCAAGATTTCAAGGTAATAAGATCTATTAGTTTCAGCGTGTAAATTCGGGTATTTATTAACCCTTGGCCGATTGTAGGGGAGGTCTTATTTTCACATTTTTCCGGCTTTTTAAGCAAAGTTGTAGATCGGTTTAGCAAGGGCATCGACATTAATCAGGTGTGTAACTTCTCACACCATTAGACTGATTGCTTATATATATGTAATAAATCTGCTATACTCTGTTAAATGCCGAAATCCCGGCATAACGTTTGGAAACCCAAGAAGGGTAAAGGAGAAATATTAGGTTACTGAATTCTGCCATCCATCAGTGAATGATTCTGTTAAAACGAGATGTGATATATGTCGATTGTTTTATATATGCTTGGGGTTGGGTGATTGATAGGGGAAGTGATCTGTTCTGGTGGCTTATGCCATTTCAGCCTGGTGACTCTGTCACAATCTCTGTTTCTGGTGGCTTCTGCCATTTCAGCCTGGTGACTCTGTCACAACTTTGACGATGAGCAGCTAACTGCAGCATGACTGCCATCGATGGTGTGTAGCGGTGTGGGTAGATTGTAGAAATCCCCAATGGTGTGATTGGCAGGTAAGGGTGGTGTGTAGCGGATGGAAACCTAGGATTGGGTTGGGTTTTATGTATGTTATCTATTGTGTTATGTGCTATATTCTGATCTGTGGGCTAAGGCCCAATCTGATGGTGCACAAGGGTTGCACACTGAGTTTCGCGACTCACCCTATTATTTAACAATTTCAGGTGACACTTAGCGCATCGGACCGGACTGGAGAGGAGAGCAAGGTGGCCATGCGATAGAGAACCAAGGACTTCCGCAAAAGACTTTACTTCATTGATTTATTTCTAAGAAATTTATTTTTAAGTGAGTTTTAAATATGGTTGTAATAAGGCCATGGGCCACTAGACTATTATACTTTGTTTTGGTTTTATTTTGGGCTTCCATTACTGCTAGACACTTGAGATTTAATTAAACAAAGGCATGTATTAAAATTTTGGGCTTTAATTCATAAAACAACAAATGAAATTTATATCTTATTTAAACCAATCAAGTTATTAAGTTTTCCCAAACAAAAGATTGAATACAAGAAAAATATTTCCCGAAATTGCGACATCTTTTACAAAAATCTTTTTAGTGACATGCCAGATCCGGTTGTAGTGTTTGGGCCGGGTTTGGGGTGTTACAGATTGGTATCAGAGCCCGGTTCAAAACTCAGCTCTGGGGTTTTTGGGCTCAAACCGTTTTCTGAAGATGGGTTTTTGAAACATGCATGTTTTTAAATGATAACAGGTTTGTTAGCTTGGCATGGCACCGGCGTCTCCGGCCCAAGTCCGCCAGGTAAGTATTCTAAACCATTGTGTGAAATATATGTGGGCTTGATGGGCTTTATGGGACGTAGATTAGTTAGATTGGAACTTGATGGACTCTAGGCCTAGTTTAAACAACTTCCTAAAACTCATAAGACTTAATTTCTTTAAACAAACCCGTAAATGAGTCGCAAGGCTTGGGTGTGGCAACAGGCATACGCTTGTCTAGGATTGGATCCGGAAGAGCCTGGTATTTAAGCAGTCCTAGTGACTCACCTCCTCTTCACTGGAATCTTACCTGGTTCGTAGTGACTGTTCACCTTAGCCGAGTTAGGGTGTGGCAACGGGCATACGCATGTCTAGGAGTGGATTCAGGGAGAGCTTGGTATTTAAGCAGTCCTAGCGACTCACCTCCTCTTCGCTGGAATCTTACTTGGTGCATAGTAACCGTTCACCCTGATCACGAGGACTTGTTGACAGGCTAAACCTTATAGTTAAAACCCGAAAGGGACTAGCCACCTCATTTTTTTTCAAAAAAATTGCTAAAATACCCTTATTTTGGAAAAATATACCAAGATACCCATGATTTGCAAATATATCTAGATTTACGAAGTCAACAAAATTTTTCCTAAAAAAAAAAAAAACCTCACCCCACACACAACAACAACCAAAAACTCATAAACACCTGAACACTACTATTTCCTTTTGAAATCAAATTCTCCAAGATACCCCCTTAGTTTTGTACAATTTTGAAAATACCCTTGATTTGTGAAAACAACTAAAACATCCCTGATTTGTAAAAATTACTAAATTGCCCTGATTTGCAAAGTGACCAAAGTACCCCTGATTTCAAAATTTCCAAAATACACCCGGATTGGAAAATTACTAAAATACCTCCGGATTGAAAAATTACCGAAATACCCCCCGGATTGCAAAATTACCGAAATACCCCCAATTTCAAAATTACCAAAATACCCTTATTCCGTGAAATCAACAAGGAACACTATTTTTGAAAATTACGAAAATACCCCTAGGTAGTGGAATAACAGAAATACCTCTATGTATTGAATGTGGATGTATGGATGTTGTCTATATGTTGATTGTGGAATGTATGTAGTTTCTAGAACTAGGGGATGTGAACTTGAGACTGGATCGTAGATTCGAAAGAACTACTCCTAAAATTACTATTCATAAGACTGTTCGTGGTTAATCAGTGGAAAGAATTAATGATTCATAAAATTCTTAATCAGATAAACGCCAATTGGAAGAATGAGTACAAGGGGTCGAGGACGTTCGCCGCGTGGACGCGGTAGGGGTAGGATGACTTTGTCTGAGCCAGTAGGGTCTGGCCACGGGTCAGGGAACGAAATGCCAGATCCTCTAGCTGTGGAGGGAGAATTACAGGATCAGGCGACCGGAGATGATGCTGTATCCTAGGCGATGTTGAAGGTTTTAGAGAGAGTTGCTGGAGTGGGCATGGGCATAGGAGCCCAGAAATCTGTACCGAAACGGCTTAGGGCCAATGGGATAGAAGTGTTTAGGGGAGTTTCTGGCATAGCCCCTAACACAGCAGAGTATTGGATGGAGGTGACTGAGCGCATAATGGATGACTTAGATTTCACGGTGGAGGAGAAGTTGAATTGGGTCGTGTCTCTTCTTCGAGACGAGGCTTATCAGTGGTGGCTCACGATGAAGGAGGGTACTGCCGCAGATCGGATTGACTGGGACTTCTTTAAGGAGTCATTCCAAGAAAAGTATGTTGGGGCCAGCTATGTGGATGCACAGAGGAAGGCATTTCTGAATCTAGTGCAGGGAAGTAAATCTGTGGCTGAATATGAGGCAGAGTTTCTGCGCTTGAGCCGCTACACTCGAGGAATGGTAGCAACCGAATATGAACGTTGTGTTCGGTTCGAGGATGGATTGCAGAATGAGTTAAGGATTTTGATAGCACCGTAGAGAGAGAGAGAGAGAGATTTTGCTGTTTTGGTGGAGAAAGTTAAGATAGCTGAGGAGGTAAAACGGACCGAAAGATAGGAAAGAGATAAGGAGCGGGGAAGGAATAAGAGAAATTTTAGGCTGGCAGGAGCATCTGGGAATTCGCAGAAAAGGCCTAGGTCTGATGGGCCAGCTCGTGCTCCGACACCTGTTGCGGGGAATCAGAATCGATTATGTAATTGCTGCAGGAAAGTACATTCTAGGGAGTGTAGAAGAAGAACAGGTGGATGTTTCAGGTGTGGATCCACTGAGCATCTGATTAAGGACTGTCCGCAAGTGGATCAGGTACAGCCAACGGGCCGAGGTTCTGACCAGACTAGGAGAGGTAACCAGCCTGGACTGAGGGGTCGTGGTTCAGGTAGAGGTGGTAATGGGGCTAGTCGCAGACGTGGAGCACCTGGTAGAGGTGTAGGTAATGTAGAAGCAAGGCAGCCCGGTCTAGTTTATGCAGTTCGTCGACAGGAGGATGGTAACGCACTGGATGTCATAACCGGTACGTTTCTCATTGCTGATAACCCTTTACTTGCCTTAGTTGATATTGGGTCAACCCACTCCTATGTTGCATGTTCGATATCTGAAACCCTAAGTATAGACTCTGAAACAACTACTAGGAAGATGACCGTGGTTAGTCCCCTAGGACAATCTAGGGTTGTGGACAAGCTATTTAAGGATGTACCGTTAGAAACTCAAGGGGTAGTGTTTCCGGCAGATTTAATGGAATTGCCATTTGGAGAGTTTGATCTTATCCTAGAAATGGATTGGTTGACTAAGCATCGTGCTAAATTGGATTGTGAGACCAAGCGTGTGGTGTTGAGTACACCGGAAGGCGGGGAGGTGGTTGTGTTAGGAGAAAGAAGGAACTATTTGTCCAACATAGTATCGGCATTGAAGGTTGTTAAGATGATTCGGAAAGGATGCAACATATTCTTAGCTTTTATTAGTGCTTTGGATGCTAAGGAGGTGACTGTCGATGAGGTTCGAACAGTCAAGGATTTCGCAGATGTCTTTCCGGAGGAGTTTCCAAGATTACCCCCGGATCGCGATGTGGAGTTTGGAATAGAACTACTTCCGGGTACGGCTCCGGTATCCATTGCTCCTTATCGAATGGCACCGAAGGAGTTGGCGGAACTCAAAGCACAGATCCAGGAGCTTTTGGATCGAGGATTTATCCGACCGAGTGTATCTCCATGGGGAGCACCGGTCCTATTCGTGAAAAAGAAGGACGGATCCATACGTATGTGTGTGGACTATCGTCAACTGAATAAGTTGACGATTAAGAACAAGTACCCATTGCCAAGAATCGACGACCTGTTCGATCAGCTTAAAGGAGCTTCGGTCTTTTTGAAGATTGATCTAAGGTCGGGTTATCATCAGTTAAAGGTGAAGGAAGGGGACATTCATAAGATGGCGTTTAGAACACGCTACGGTCATTATGAATTCTTGGTGATGCCGTTCAGTTTGACGAACGCGCCAGCAGCATTTATGGATATGATGAACCGGGTGTTTCAACCATACCTTGACCGGTTCGTGGTGGTGTTCATCGATGATATTTTGGTTTACTCCAAGTCCGAGGAGGAGCATGATGCACATCTTCGTGTGGTGTTACAAATTCTAAGGGAGAAGCAGCTGTACGCAAAGTTCAGTAAGTGTGAGTTCTGGCCGAAAGAAGTGACTTTCTTAGGGCATGTAGTTTCCGCAGAGGGAATTAGGGTAGACCTTCGGAAGATAGAAGCTGTATTAGATTGGAAACCGCCAAGGTCTGTGGCGAAAATTCGAAGTTTCTTGGGATTGGCAGGGTATTACAGGAGATTTGTTGAGGGGTTCTCTTCAATAGCGGCACCTTTAACTAAGTTGTTAAGGAAGGGAGTATTGTTTGTATGGACTAACAAACAGCAGGAGAGCTTTGAGAAGCTGAAGAGAATTCTGATGGAAGCGCCAGTGTTAATTCAGCCAGAGGCGGGAAAAGAATTTACCGTCTATTGTGATGCGTCACACACAGGTTTGGGATGTGTGTTGATGCAAGACGGAAAAGTTGTTGCATATGCATCTCGACAGTTAAGACCGTATGAATTGAACTACCCTACGCACGATTCAGAACTAACAGCGATAGTGTTTGCTCTGAAGATTTGGAGGCGTTACCTGTATGGGGAGAAGTCGGTTATTTACACGAACCATAAGAGTCTGAAGTATATCCTTCCCCAAAAGGAATTGAATCTGAGGCAACGTAGGTGGATTGAACTCTTGAAGGACTATGACTGTTTGATCAAATACCATCCGGGTAAGGCTAACGTGGTGGCAGATGCGTTAAGTAGGAAGGCGATAGCGGATTTGAGGGTGATGTTCGCTAATCTCAGTCTGTATGAAGATGGCAGTTTGGTAGTCGAACTTCAAGTAAGACCTACGTAGACAAGATAGATCAAAGAGAAGCAACTTCTAGATGATGTTTTAAGTACTCGAATCCAACAAGTGCAGAATGGTGAAGGAGAGGACTATAGTTGGAATGGTGATGGAGTTTTGTGTTTTCATGGGAAGATTTGTATGCCAAAAGACGTCGAGTTAAGGCAGATGATTCTTCGGGAATCGCATAGTAGCCCTTATGCTATGCATCCTGGAGGAGTTAAGATGTACCAGGATTTGTGAGAGCAATTCTGGTAGCCAGGGTTGAAGGGAGAAGTTACAGAATATGTGGAGAAGTGTTTGACGTGCCAGTAGGTGAAAGCTGAACATCAAGTGCCTTCGAGATTGTTCCAGCCAGTGAAGATTCCCCAATGGAAATGGGAAAGAATCACGATGGATTTTGTTAGTGGGTTACCTCTTACGCCCACTAAGAAGGATTCAATTTGGGTAATCGTGGATCGGTTGATGAAGTCTGCTCACTTCATACCAGTTCGGGTGGACTATACTTTACAAAGGTTGGCTAAGCTGTACGTAGCTGAGGTGGTGAGACTGCATGGGGTACCGGTGTCGATCATCTCCGACAGGGACCCTAGGTTCACGTCACGATTTCAGAAGGCTCTTCATCAAGCCATGGGAACAAGGTTGGACTTTAGTACCGCTTTTCACCGACAGACTGATGGTCAGTCTGAGAGGGTAATTCAGATCTTGGAGGATATGCTAAGGGGCTGCATCATAGATTTTAAGGGTAGTTGGGAGGAGTATTTACCTTTAGCAGAATTCGCGTATAATAATAGCTATCAAGCTAGTATTTAGATTGCGCCCTACGAAGTGTTATATGGAAGGAAATGTCGTACCCCTACTTGTTGGACAGAGTTAGGTGAACGTCAAGTGTTGGTACCAGAACTAGTTTCGGAAACAGAAGAGAAAGTTAAGTTAATACGGGCTCGATTGAAGGAAGTGTCGGATCGGTAGAAATCTTATGCAGATTTAAAACAAAAGGAAATGGAATTTGTAGTGGGAGATCAGGTCTTTTTGAAAGTATCACCATGGAAGAAGGTAATGAGGTTTGGTCGGAAGGGCAAGCTAAGTCCTCGGTTTATTGGGCCTTATCGGGTATTGGAACCCGTGGGGCCAGTGGCTTATCATTTGGAGTTGCCTTCGGAGTTGGAGCAGATACATGACGTGTTTCATGTCTCGATGCTAAGACACTATCGTTCTGACCCATCGCATGTGGTGCCGGTGGAAGAGATCGAAGTAAGGCCAGGTTTATCCTTTGAGGAGGAACCAGTGCAAATCTTGGATCGAGACGTAAAAATGTTGAGAAGGAAGTCCGTCCCTTTGGTCAAGGTTTTGTGGCGAAATCACGGCGCAGAAGAGGCGACGTGGGAGCCAGAGGATGTTATGCGACAATAGTATCCCCATCTCTTTTGATCAGGTAAATTTCGAGGCCGAAATTTATTTTAAGGGGGGTAGAACTGTAACATCGTGAATTTATGGGCTTGTGCATTTTGTGTAATGTGTGCTTAAATTATTAATTTAAGGATTTGAGGTGCAAATGGGGCTCAGGTTTGGGCTGAGGCCTTGAATAAATATTTATTTGGACACTCTAGGGACTTAAATTAAAGCTTTAGTAGTTTAAGTGACATATTGGGCTTGTGGCCCAGCAACTAGGGGCACAGTAAAGGGGAGCTATAAGTGGCGTCACAAGTGCATAAGGAGGGCCCAAATTTTGGCTGCTTGAAGCCCATGTTTTAGGGCTAAATTTCGGCACTTAAAGGGAGCAATATGGGGGACTGCACAAGGCTATTTTCTAGGGGTTTTTAATGTTTATTTTATGTGAATAATAAGTTGATAAAGGCTATTTTTGAGAAGATAATAGATCAAGATAAGGGAAAAGATGAGAGCTCAGCCAAGAGGCTAGAGTTGGCCGAAAAATCAAACTCAGTAAGGGGGAGGAATCTGTTTAGTATAGTCTAAGGGGGTGTGCCGAATTCTTCATTATGTTCTCTAAAAATTCTCTCAAGATTTCTCTTTTATTATCGGTAAACTTGAACCCTCTATTCTCTTTTCTTTTTCTGACAGAAACCAAAACTTCCTAGATCTCAATTGCCGAAACCCCACATTCTTTTTCTCTTTTCTCTTTGCCAAATCTCTCTATCCACTCATTGCTTATATTTTTCCAATTTTTTGTTCTTGAAAAAGCCGAAATCACTAAGATCACACCTCCTGAAGTTGCCGAATTTTCTCAGTGGAGTCTGCTTGTGCCGAATTTTGAAGGAAACAATAGGTAAGTGTTGATTTTAGGATTTCAATGTTTCTCTGGCTTTTCAAAGTCCCTAGTCGAATGACTATTTAGTGACTAATCTATTGCTTTTCTTTTATTTTTGGCATTCCGGGATTTGAAGTGGGGGCAATCGCATAGATCTCTAAGTTATAGTTTGAATTGTGTTACTTTCGGGATTTCAAGGTAAGAAGATCTATTAGTTTCAGCGTGTAAATTCGGGTATTTATTAACCCTTGGCCGATTTTAGGGGAGGTCTTATTTTCACATTTTTTCTGGCTTTTTAAGCAAAGTTGTAGATCAGTTTAGCAAGGGTATCGACATTAATCAGGTATGTAACTTTTCACACCATTAGACTGATTCCTTATATATATATGTAATAAATCTGCTATACTCTGTTAAATGCCGAAACCCCGGCATAACGTTTGGAAACCCAAGAAGGGTAAAGGCTAAATATTAGGTTACTGAATTCTGCCATCCATCAGTGAATGATTCTGTTAAAACGAGATGTAATATATGTCGATTGTTTTATATATGCTTGGGGTTGTGTGATTGATAGGGGAAGTGATCTGTTCTGGTGGCTTATGCCATTTCAGCCTGGTGACTCTGTCACAATCTCTATTTCTGGTGGCTTCTGCCATTTCAGCCTGGTGACTCTGTCACAACTTTGACGATGAGCAGCTAACTGCAGCATGACTACCATCGATGGTGTGTAGCGGTGTGGGTAGATTGTAGAAATCCCCAATGGTGTGATTGGCAGGTAAGGGTGGTGTGTAGTGGATGGGAACCTAGGATTGGGTTGGGTTTTATGTATGTTATTTATTATGTTATGTGCTATATTCTAATCTGGGGCTAAGGCCAAATCTGATGGTGCATGAGGGTTGCACACTGAGTTTCGCGACTCACCCTATTATTTAACTATTTCAGGTGACACTTAGCGCATCGGACTGGGCTGGAGAGGAGAGCGAGTTGGCCATGCGATAGAGAACCAAGGACTTTCGCAAAAGACTTTACTTCATTTATTTATTTCTAAGAAATTTATTTTTAAGTGAGTTTTAAATATGGTTGTAATAAGGCCATGGGCCACTAGACTATTATACTTTGTTTTGGTTTTATTTTGGGCTTCCATTATTGCTAGACACTTGAGTATTAATTAAACTAAGGCAAGTATTAAGATTTTGGGCTTTAATTCATAAAACAACAAATGAAATTTATATCTTATTTAAACCTATCAAGTTATTAAGTTTTCCCGAACAAAAGATTGAATACAAGAAAAATATTTCCCGAAATTGCGACATCTTTTACAAAAATCATTTTAGTGACATGCCAGATCCGGCTGTAATGTTTGGGCCGAGTTTGGGGTGTTACACATTAAAGATTTCAATCATATAACTTATACCCCATAATTATTTTTGTATAATTTTTAATGATTTTTCCAAGACAGAATAGGGGATCAAGTAACCATTCTGAACCAGTCTCACAAAAGTTTAAATATCTCAAACTATAAAATTCCTTTACTTTCTCTGTTTCTTTTATATAAAAATAGACCCAATAAGATTTAAATAAATATCTCATACAACTTATAATTCCATTTATACCATTTTTGGTGATTTTTCAAATTCACGTCACTACTGCTATCCAAAACAGTTTTATTATAAATTTTTGCTTTCTCTCACTTTAGTTGTATTCATTACTTACCTATAACAATTATTCCAATTTCCAATCACATATTGAGCATATTGCTCATGCATTACACATACATATACATATACTTATCACTAAAACATCTCACATAATTTCATTTAGTCAGTTTTCCCGTTGAACGCTTCGAAATAATAACGAATATGTGGCGGTTTCGCACACAGCCCACCTTAGAAATCGAAGCTCTCTTGTACACATAGTGGCCTTCATTCAATACCACTCATGTGACCTAGCTCGATTGTACTCATAATTCTGGCTCTCTTGTGCATATGGTGGCCTTCACTTAGCACCACTCATATGACCTAGCCTTCTCGTAGCTCTCCAGTACACATAGTGGCTCACACCATATACCACACATGTGACCTAGCTACATATAGCTTTCTTGTACACATGGCGTACTCTCGGTACTACACATGTGACCTAGCTACGTATACAAAATCTCTTGTAGCTCTCTTGTGCACATAGTGGCCTACACTTAGTACCACTCATGTGACCTAGCTACATGCCAATTACATCTTTCGATTCTGAAGGTTCAAACCGGAAATAACTCACTTTTTAACACTTTATTTCATTCTTTCAATAGTTAATTATGATTCAAAAATCAGATACAATACATTAAACATGCTGAAATATAAAACATCAATAAAAATAATGAATTATTTACATATTACTTACCTCGGTGCAAAATATGGTGAAATTTGCAATTTAGTCCTTAACCTTTTCTTTTCTCCGATCAAGGTCAATTCCTCGTCTTTCTTGATCTATAATAACATATTTAACTCATTTAATACTCACATTATTCAATTTAGTCCAAAAATCACACAATGACAAAATTACTTTTCTGCCCTCTAACTCTCACAAAATTATGATTTTGCCCCTAGGCTCGAAAATTAAACTTCATCCTATTTTTCTACATTTTAGGACATGCTGAACATTTTTCCCTTCTATGGCAACATCAAATTCTCCCTCTAACATGTACTTATGAACATTAGATATTTTTACCGATTATGTCGTTTTACTCGTTTTTACGTAAAATCGCTTAGCAAAAGTTGTTTAAAATAATTTCAGCCTTCATATTCTATCATAAAACACCAAAATAAACACATTTCACCTATGGGTATTTTTCCAAATATGAACCCTAGGTTAAAATATTACTAGAATAAGCCAAACCGAGTTACCGGGATTCCAAAAATGTAAAGAACATGAAAAACGGGGCTTGGATTGACTTACTATGGAGCTTGGAAGCTTGGAAACCCTAGCTATGGAGTCCCCCCTTGAAAATTCGGCCTAAGGAAAAAGATGACAACCTTTTTCCATCTTTTTCCCATTTAATTTCCTTTTTATTACCAAATGACTAATTACCCTTCATTAAAAACTTTGGTTCTTTCTACCTATATTTGTCCATTTTTGTCCATGAAATCCTAATGGTATAATTACCATTTAAGGACCTCTACTTCAATTTAAAATTTCATAATAATTGGACACCTCTAACATGTAGAACTCAACTTTTGCACTTTTTTACAATTTAGTCCTTTTAACTAAATTGAGTGCCCAAACGTCAAATTTTCGAACGAGATTTTCACGAAATCATTCCGTGAAATTGTAGACCATAAAAATATAAATAAAATAAAATTTTCAACATCAAATTTGTGGTCCCGAAACCACTATTCCGTTTAGGCCTTATTTCGAGATGTTACATTTCTCCCCCTTTTGGGATTTTCGTCCCTAAAAATCTTACCAGAAGGAGTTGCTTTCAAATTTTTATCAGAATCACAATTTAATTTAGTTTCATGGTCAGATTTTCCTTTAGCTTTTTCCATAATTGGGATATAACCCTTGGATCTCAATCCGAAATAATGGAGACTGATACTTCGCATAATCGAATAATCCTAGAAACATCTTACTCGACTAGTGAGTTAAACAAGAAATCTGTACATGAATGGTCAATCACAATCCGATAACATCTTCCTTTTCCGAGATCAAGATAATTCAGATACGAAATCTATAGTGTTTCTATCTCATTTTCTTTCTAGAATCACCACTTTATATTATAGCAATAAAACTCATTCTAATCCGTTCACTAGTGCATCACTGAAAAAAAAATTCATGAATTCGTTACTCAATTCCAACTGAACTCAAAACCAGAGCTTCGGTTAATAATACCTTCAATTGCTTTAACTTTGTTAGCATGCCCAGACCATTCAAACTTTCACAAAGGTGATAACTTTTCCAATCAGAACAACTTTAACTTATAATAACATCATCCTTAGAATAATCCAATAGGCATATCTCTGTATTATGCTTTCTAGAATATAATTTCTTCATTCAGACTATAGGTCTTCATACTCATGAATACACAAAATTTATTCTCTTAGTTGAGACATGTTTAAATATACATAACTCACAAGAATATAACAGAGATCTTGATGATTCCTCAGAGAAACCCAGTAGAAAAACAATGCTTATCGACTCTGGACTTCCATCATAACAGAGATAACATATTTTCCATATATATGAAACAAAACCATAATCAGTAGAAATATAAGGATAATCTCACATATTTTTTTTTTACCATCGGCTTCATTCCAACATATTTAAATAGAATTTCGAAGAGATAAAGAAATACCGATCATAAACCGACCAGACCAACAGAGCTTTCGTCTAACATCATAGTAGCTTCCCACAACATTGGAACTTCATCAGAAATTGAACAATCACACACATCTCTGAGGATAAAAGAATATATATAGAATACACAGAAAAGATCATCATATTCATTTCAACTGTAACTGTCACACACACAGACTTCTTTACTACTCAAATATCATTTCTTTGACTAATTATGTCATCATGAACCCCGTGTTATTCTACTCATTAACGAAAATCAATTTGGGAAAAATTTCAGCGAACACATACTTTAGACATCATATTTGAATAAGTCGATTAGCTGAGACTAACTTCTCCTTTATATGTGACATGGCATAATCTGTATAATCTTTAAAACATTTTGATATCCTTCCAAAATTGTTTCCACTTTCCAAACTATTATTATCTCTATATGCATTACTAAGCATTTCACCACTAAACTCTTTAGTTTCACATTTATGGACTTATTCCACTTGGTTCTCGTGAATTTTCGTTATAAAGCAACACTGGTAAAGGGGTGAGGTCGTAAAGATTCTGACTTGACTCTCATAAATACACACATATGACTTTGCATTCATCACCAACATTATATAATCACAATTACATAATTCACTTCAAGCTAATTAAAATACATTGTCATGTTACACGAACTTCTTTTTTTTCTTTTTATTTCAAACAAGTGTACATAAACACACATTCTATCAATTTGAGTAAATTTACTTATAATATTCACTTAATCAAATATTTTGGGCACATAACATCATATGCATGCCAAACAAACATGGATGGGCTTATTACCATATAAACTTTCATTTCATTCCACTTTTCACATTTCTTAACTTGTGGTTATCTTATTTCGTACATTAACACATACGTATCGTGAACTTCTATTCATACCTTTCCAAATTTCAACACATCATAAGCAAGTCTCAATCATTTCAATATCATTATCAGCATTATCAAAAAAAAATAGCTCGGTTGGAAGTCATCTCTGTCTTAACAAAATAATTTCATCAGAGTCGGGAGATATCACACTATCACGAATAGTAATATGGCATGTATAGCTAGACTCACATACGCTATGTTAGTCCGAGAATCGACTAAACCATAGCTTTGATACCACTAAATGTAACACCTCTTACCCGTATTTGATGCCGGAATAGGGTACAAGGCATTACTGAAACACATACACTTGTAAATGCATTAAACCAAGTCATAAAATTTCATCCAAATTATGCATCATCACAAACATACAACTTGAATAACACTAGCCAACATCAATGGCCTTATACAAAATAAACTACTAAATATTAAAGGCCACCATTTTAGGCTAAACCAATTATGACATATACAAATGACTAAGTCCCCTATACATGCCATAAACATAAGAGGTTTGTATTCTCTTTTACCCCATGATGATAGCTTGATAGTGTGATTACATCTCCGACGATCTCCAACTCGAGCTAGCATACAACCCTATAAGATATGGGAAAGGAAGGGAAGTAAGCTACAAAGCTTAGTAAGTATGTAAATAATTAATAATGGATTTATTAAGTTTACAAAACAACACAATCAAATCTAAAATCAATTTCATCATTTATTCAAGTTTGGAGCGAGTAGTCTATTCGAGTCACAGTCACTAAATTATTTTTATCTGAAGCTACGAAACTCCAAATTAAGATCTGTAAATTTTCCGTGAAACTAGACTCATGTATACTCTCACCATAAAATTTGTAGAATTTTTTAACTTGCCAATTAGTACAGTTTATTCATTAAAGATTCCCCTGTTTCGCTGTTTGACTACTCTGACCACTTTTCACTACAAACCAGTTTTATCATTATATAGAATTCATATGATGATAAAATTTATTTCTTTTGAAAATAGACTCATTAAGGATTTCAATCATATAACGTATACCCCATAATTATTTTTGTAGAATGTTTAATGAGCTTTCCAAGATAGAATAGGGGATCAAGTAACCATTCTGAACCAGTCTCACAAAAGTTTAAATATCTCCAACTATACAATTCCTTTACTTTCTCTGTTTCTTTTATATAAAAATAGACCCGATAAGCTTTAAATAAATATCTCATACAACATATAATTTCATTTCAACCATTTTTGGTGATTTTTCAAATTCACGTCACTGCTGCTGTCCAAAACAGTTTTATTATAAATTTTTGCTTTCTCTCACTTTAGTTGTATTCATTACTTACCTATAACAATCATTCCAATTTCCAATCACATATTGAGCATATTGCTCATGCATTACACATACTATACATATACTTATCACTAAAACATCTCACATAATTTCATTTAGTCAGTTTTCCTGTTGAACGCTTCGGAATAATAACGAATATGCGGTGGTTTCGCACACAACCCACCTTTGAAATCGAAGCTCTCTTGTACACATAGTGGCCTTCACTCAATACCACTCATGTGACCTAGCTCGATTGTATCATAATTCTGGCTCTCTTGTACATATGGTGGCCTTCACATAGCACCACTCATATGACCTAGCCTTCTTGTCGCTCTCCTGTACACATAGTGGCTCACACCATATACGACACATGTGACCTAGCTACATATTAGCTTTCTTGTAGACATGGCGTACTCTCGGTACTACACATGTGACCTAGTTACGTATACAAAATCTCTTGTAGCTCTCTTGTGCACATAGTGGCCTACACTTAGTACCACTCATGTAACCTAGCTACATGCCAATTACATCTTTCGATTCCGAAGGTTCAAACAGGAAATAACTCACTTTTTAACACCTTATTTCATTCTTTCAATAGTTAATTATGATTCAAAAATCAGATACAATACATTAAACATGTTGAAATATAAAACATCAATAAAAATAATGAATTATTTATATATTACTTACCTCGGTGCAAAATATGGTGAAATTTGCAATTTAGTCCTTAACCTTTTCTTTTCTCCGATCAAGGTCAATTCCTCATCTTTTTTGATCTATAATAACATATTTAACTCATTTAATACTCAAATTATTCAATTTAGTCCAAAAATCACACTATGACAAAATTACATTTTTCCCTCTAACTTTCACAAAATTACGATTTTGCCTCTAGGCTCGAAAATTAAACTTCATCCTATTTTACTACATTTTAGGACATGCTGAACATTTTTCCCTTCTATGGCAACATCAAATTCTCACTCTAACATGTACTTATGAACATTAGGTATTTTTACCGATTATGTCGTTTTACTCGTTTTTACGTAAAATCGCTTAGCAAAAGTTGTTTAACATAATTTCAGCCTTCATATTCTGTCATAAAACATCAAAATAAACACATTTCACCTATGGGTATTTTTCCAAATATGAACCCTAGGTTAAAATATTGCTAGAATAAGCTAAACCGAGTTACCGGGATTCCAAAAACGTAAAGAACATGAAAAACGGGGCTTGGATTGACTTACTATGGAGCTTGGAAGCTTGGAAACCCTAGCTATAGAGTCCCCCCTTGAAAATTCGGCCTAAGGAAGAAGATGACAACCTTTTTCCATCTTTTTCCCATTTAATTTCCTTTTTATTACCAAATGACTAAATTACCCTTCATTAAAAACTTTGGTTCTTTCTACCTATATTTGTCCATTTTTGTCCATGAAAGCCTAATGGTATAATTACCATTTAAAGACCTCTACTTCAATTTAAAATTTCATAACAATTGGACACCTCTAACATGTAGAACTCAACTTTTGCACTTTTTTACAATTTAGTCCTTTTGACTAAATTGAGTGCCCAAACGTCAAAATTTTCGAATGAGATTTTCACGAAATCATTCCGTGAAATTGTAGACCATAAAAATATAAATAAAATAAAATTTTCAACATCGAATTTGTGGTCCCGAAACCACTATTCCGTTTAGGCCTTATTTCGGGATGTTACATTAGGTGCAGGGGACACACGGTCAGCCTACACGCCCATAAGGTAAACCGTGAGTCACATACGGCCTAGACACACGTCCGTGTGTCTAACCATGTGGACAATTATAAGGCTATTTACCAAGCCTTTTGCTACCCTGAAAAGCATCCACACTTATACCATTTCCAACCAAACTTAACATGCTAATATTGACATCTATTTATCCACATTAAGAGCATTCATGCACCATTTAATAACCATACTAATCATGTATAACCACACTTATACTTAGCCATCACACATGCACCTACACAACCATTCACATGTCATACTTCCCACACTTTAATTTCATGCTATCATTCATTCCCAATTAGGCAAGCAAACTCATTCATGAAAGGCCTTATCATAGACTTATACACAACCAATATTAGCCACATCACATGGCCTTATACAAAATGATATATCAAATGACATTGACCACATTCTTGTCCAAACAATTATGACACTTACAAAATAACCAAATTCCTACACATACCATAATTCAATGTAAATCTCAATATACCAAAATGTTTGGACAGTGTGGATGATCCTCCGACGATCTCCGTATTTTAAGCTGGCTTGGCTACACTATAAAACAAGGGAAAAGAGAAGGGAGCAAGCTTTAAGCTTAGTAAGTCTATATATAAACAATGAACATCATACCACATACTTATCAATCAAGAACATTACATACTAATCAAGAACAATTCAGATCCTTGTAGTTGCACTTACTCATTTCAACCCTTACCACATTCCAAATATATATCATAGACATTCCTCACAATTACATGCACTTATAACCCTGCACTTGTCACCACATTGTCACACGTAATTTCACTTAGTCAAATTTTCTCGATGAACACTTCGGAATAATACCGGATACACGGTGGTTTCGCACATAGCCCACCCACAATAATATAAACATGGTGGTATCGCACACAGCCCACCAATAATAATAAACACGGTGGTATCACACACAACCCACTAATAATAATAAACACGGTGGTATCGCACATAACCCACCAATAATCACATATACACGGTGGTATCGCACACAACCCACTAATAATCACATATACACGGTGGTATCACACACAGCCCACCAATAATAATAATTATACAGTGTTCATCTGTATACATTTTCTATTCCGAAGGTTCATTCGAGAATTTCCTCACTTTTCATCATTTTAATAAATATCCATAATATTCACTCACATTTCACATAAGACATTAATATGAGAAAAAAAACATAAATTAAAAGGATGTATCATTTACATATAAACTTACCTCGATACAAAATGTGTCAATTTGCAATTTAGTCTGAAACCTTGCCTTTTCCTCAGTCAAGTTTGATTCCACGTTCTTGTTGATCTATAATGACACATTTATCTTATTTAATATACGCATTATTCAAATCAGTCCAAAATCTTCCTATGGCAAAATTTACAATTTAGCCCCTAACTTTTTCAATTTTTACACTTTAGTCCCTAGGCTCGTAAAATGAAATGTGTTCATTTTTCACACACCCAAGCCTAGCAGATTCATATTCTCACTTATAGTAGTCCACAAATTTTAACTATTTTACATTTATACACATATTATTTCATCTTTTGTAAATAACTCCTTTTTATCAATTTCATCAAAAGTCATCTAGCAAAAGTTGTTTATCACACCTCAAACTTTCATATTCTACCACTAGACATCAAAATACATGTATGTCATCCATAGGTAAAATTTTAAACACAAACTCTAGCTCAAAATAGTGGTAGAAATAGCTAGATTGAGCTACGAGGATTTTAAAAATACGAAGAACATCAAAAACGGGGCTAGGAGGTACTTACAATCAAGCTTGAAAGTGAAACAACACCCTAGCTATGGCTCCTTGCAAATTTCGGCTATGGACGATGAAGATGGACAAAATTTTAGCCTTATTTTCCCTTTTGTTTCTTTTATTAGCGAAATGACCAAATTCCCTTCATTAATCCTTTAGATATTTTATCCCTCTATGGGCATTTTGTGTCCAAACTATAATATAATGGTCTAATTACCAACTAAGGACTCTCAATTTAAAAACCCATCTCAATCAAGTACCTTTATGGATTATAATACACACTTTTCACCCATTGTAATTTAGTCCAACTTATCAAATTGGACATCCAAACAATAAAATTTCTCAACCAAAATTTCACACAAAACATTCAATCACTCAATAAACACTAAAACTCAATTGAAATAAATATTTTGACCTCAGATTCATGGTTTTAAAACCACTATTCTGTTTAGGCCCTAATCCGGGCTGCTACAGTGCTAACTTTGGCGTCGTTCTCGTTGGAAACTTTTTCGTTCCAGAAAATAGTTGATGTTCTGTTGGATTTTGAAAGTTGTTAGACACGAGCAGTGCGTGATGTGCCGATGCATGCCTATATGGTTGAAGCTCCTCCAGTTACAGCGGTGGCCGAGTCGGATCATGGTGGTCATTCCATATCTGGTTCGAGTGGGCATGGATTTCATCCTCGGATACAATTTCAAATCTGCAACCATTATGGTCATCTGGCGCAACGCTGCCTCTATCGATTCAATCGTGACTACGGCAGTTCGGCTGTTCAGACCACGACGTGATTATCCTCTGCTCATGATGGACAGGGGTTGCACGGTGATTTATTTAGACGATCTACTAGTTTTGGCGGGCCTAGACAGCATGTTGGCTCAGCAGGAACTGTTCCAACGCAATTTCCTAGTGGCACTTCATGGGGAGGATGGCCACCACTCCAGAATTTTGGTTTCCTCTACCGCAAACTAGGGCTTCTAATCCCTCTGCCTATAATAAAATTAATGAGGCTGGTCACTTGGTTGGGTCTAGTGGTGGACCACACGGTAATATGGTTAGGTCTGTTGGTTGCCCAAGTCTTTATTATGGCCTATATGACAGACCACCCATGAAGCGTGATTTGGGCCAGCGTTGTTTTGGACCTTCTACTGGTGTCCACAGACCGCATGATGTAGGCCAGAATATTAGACAAAATTCTCTTAGGCCTACTGCTAATTATGTTGGCCTTAAGGGCTCTTTTGGATCTGGCCAAGGGTTTGGTCACACGACTTCTATGCAAAATAATGGTCCTAGAGTTCTGTGGCAGACTAAACCACGAGCATGAGTTATTGATTTTGACTCATCGTCTTGTATTGGCTTCCCCGTATCCCTGATTTTCATGCGTCTGATTTTTCGGCTGCCACTTAGTATGGGTCCAATTTTGATAATAATGATTCATATGTTCCTGTGCCTGTAGGGACCTCGTCATGGTATCTAGAAGCAGGGGCTACTCATCATGTTTGCCAAAATGCCTCTGGTTTAAATGAGTCCACTTCATACTCAGTTACTTCTTCTCTTTTAATGGGGAATGGGGCCCCCACTAAAATCTCGTCTATTGGAAATTTTGTTTTGCCTACGAAGAAGAAGTTATTACATCTATCTAATGTCTTATGTGTGCCGAGTATCCAAAAGAATCTTATGTCTGTCTCTTAGTTTTCTAATGACAATAATGTCTTTCTGAATTTTATCCATTTTATTGTGTTATTAAGGATGTCCAGACATAGGAAATTTTACTGCCCGGCCAAGCTCATGATGGTCTATGTCAATTTTCGGCTGGTCCGTCTGTTCCATCTGATACAGTTCCTTCGATTCACAACACTGGATCTAAGATTGCCCTTCAGATAATAATGTTTTTACATTGTGGCATAAAAGACTTGGTCACCCTTCTGCCGCAATTGTTAAAGTTGTTCCTGATATGTGTCAAATATTTTCAAATAAAACATATCTTGATAATGTTTGTATTGCCTATCAGAAAAGGAAATCACATAAATTGCCCTTTTTCACACTCTACTGCTGAATATATGGAATTATTTGACTTGGTTGTCTCTAATTTGTGGGGATTGACTTTTGTTACCTATGGAAGTAATTTGTATTATGTTTTGTTTATTAACATGTATAGTCGATTTACTTGGATTTATCTAATTAAAGGTAAATCTCAAGTAGTTGAGTGTTTTCTTTAATTTAGGAAGATGGTCAGCACTCAGTTTGGGAAGAATATTATAAAATTTCAAAGTGATTGGGGCGGTGAGTTTCGTGCATTTGCTCGGTTCTGGCTAGTCATTGGATTCATCATCATCTTTCCTGTCCACATACATCATAACAGAACAGTGTTGCTGAGCTTAAACACAGACACATTGTGGAGACCAGTCTTACACTCTTGGCCCAAGCCAATCTACCCATGGATTACTAGGGTTATGCATTCTGTAGTGTCGTTCATCTCATCAATCGTCTACCTACTCTGGTCCTGAAAGGTCAGTCTCCGTACCAGGCTCTTCATGGCCATGAACCTACGTATGATCACTTAAAGGTGTTTGGGTGTTGTTGTTTTCCGTATTTGCACCCATTAGTGTATCAGAAGCTGGATTTTCATTCACAGCCATGTACGTTTTTAGGGTACAACTCTCAACATAAGGGCTATTATTGTCTCACACCAGATGGTAAGGTTATTATCTCTCATCATGTTGTTTTTTATGAGGGCTGATTCTTGTTTCCTTCACTTGCTTGGGCCACCGTTTAGTCTCGTCCATGTGTCACAACGTATGTTCGTATCGTTCAGCCCTCCTTTTTTTGATCCACCGCAGCACCCAGCTGAACCACTGTAACTTCGCCCATTGTACCTTCGCCTACTGCTCCAAGTTGCAGTCTCGTGCAGTCTGTATCAGTTGAGTCACCAGATACTTGTAGTCCCATACAGACTATCTCAGTTGATTCGTCGATTGAATTAGGATCTGATTGTAGGGAGCATCGACTTCCAACCCCATCAACCGAGGCTAGTCCGTTCGGTCCAACCACAATTTCTTCAAATATTCCTTCTAGTCCTCCGTGAAATAATCACACGACGGTTACTCAGTCTAATGCCGGTATTTTTAAACCCAAGGCTTTGTCAGTTGAAACTGTCAACTTTGAGCCACGCATAGTTAAGGAAGCACTTGCTAATAAGGAGTGGAACTTAGCAGTTTAAGCTCAATTTGATGCTTTAATGGCTAACTCTACCCAAGGACTTATTCCTCAACCTCCTTGTTGAAAAGTGCTTGGGTGCAAATGGCTTTTCAAAATCAAGAAGAATCCTGATGGGTCGGTTGATCGGTGAAAAGCACGATTTGTAGTAAAGGGTTGTTCACAGGTACCCAGATGTGACTTCAAGAAAACATTTACTCTGGTGGTCAAACCTGCTACTATCCGAACGATATTATCTATTATTGTATCCAATGGTTGGCAACTCCATCAAGTCGATGTGAATAATGCGTTTTTAAGTGGTGATATCACTGAAGAAGTGTTCATGCAGCAACCTCCAGGCTATGTTCAGTATGGACCAAATGGTGAGCCCTTGGTGTGTCGTTTGACAAAGGCATTGTACGGATTACGGCAAGCTCAACGCATTTGGTTTGACAAATTGAAACAGCTCCTTGTTTCTATTGGTTTTATCTTATCTAAATCTGATGCATCCTTGTTTGTTCGTGTTACAACCAAATCCATCATTTATGTTATGGTCTATGTGGATGATTATTATCAGAAGTTTGAATGACGAAATAAACAGTTTTGTTCAGCAACTACATAACGAGTTTCCTCTAAAAGACATGGGCGACCTCCACTATTTTTTAGGTATTGAAGTCACTTGGTCATCTACTGGAAGTCTCTACTTATGCAAGTGCAAATACATTTGAGACATGCTTAACAAGAGTTACTTGGCTAATGCAAAGAGTGTTCATGTAACAACCCAAACCCAGCCTAGAAGTTAGGCCCGAGTACTGCGTGTCACATTGAAGTGTTTTCCAAAAACTTTGTTTTCATTAAAAACCCTTCATAAAGTAAAATGTTGAGTACAAACCCCTTTTTAGTTGCGGAAGTTTTATTTAAAAATAAACAATCTATAAAACTTGGTATTTTAAAATGGAGTTGCGGAAACGTAATAATTGAAAACAGCCATAGCTTAGGACAATAAATAGTGTTCTGCCTCCAAAATATAAAACATAATAATATAATAATCCCACAAAATAATAATAACCAGAGAAAAGGCCTTATTACAATCCAAACCAAAATAATTTCAAAATACTAGGAATTTTAAAGAAAATCCAAATAATAATATCTTGCTAGCTGGCCACCTCTAAGTCCCACCATCTGTCGAACCGACTACTCAGGGTCACTTGAAAAGTTTAAAAAGGAGGGGGTGAGTTTCGAAAAACTCAGTATGTGCAACCCTCAATGAGTATAAAGCAATCACCAGTCATTTTGGGCCTGAGCCCAACTTAGTCGCGGTGGCCTTTCGGCCGAAGCCCATACCACATTAATATCACAATAATATCACAATAATATCGTACATGCACTGCTGTGCAAACCCTCCCCAATAGTCCATCCGCTACACAACATTTCCCTTCCAACCTTTTACACATGTGGGGATTTCTAAATCGACCCACCAATCCGCTACACAGCAATGGTAGCCTGGTCGTGGTACTACCTAACGTTGCAGCAAAGCTGCTAATCATATATTGGGCTTAAAAAGCCAACGGTGGATCCATGGTCTTCAAGCAACCATGCGATCCTCAAATTCTTCCTCTGTACCATAATTCCCACCCATATGCATCCTAAATAGAATATCATATGAATGCAGCAAATATATGAGTAACATCCATAAAGCTTACATTCAACACATAGGGGTATTTTAGTTATTTCACAAATCAAGGGTATTTTGGTAATCCTACCCTACAGGGGTATTTCAGTAATTCTTAAGAGTATGGGTTTTAAATTACGAGCTTTTGGCCTGTCAACATGTCCTCGTTGGCTAAAGTGAACAGGCACTATGCACCAGGTAGGATTCCGGAGAAGAGGAGGTGGGTCATTAAGACCGCTTAAATACCAAGATCTCCCTAGATCTAATCCTAGATGTCGTAACCATTTTTTTTGACAAAACGGGAATCGACTAAAATAGGGAGTCGCCACCGATCTCTTATTAGGTGTGATCGGATCACCCTTGTTTTAATAAAATATTTTGCTTTACTAAAACAATGTTTTTTTGTCTTTGAAAATTTGAGAAAACAGGTTCAGGAGTCGGTTACGTGCGAGGAAGGATTAGCACCCTCGACACGCCCAAAATTGGTACCAAATTGATTAATTAATGTCCCAATGTCGAAAGTTTAAAATTTTTGAAAAGAATTTAAAGATATTTTAGTTTCTCGGATTTAATATCAAGATTTTCTTGTTTCGAAGGAGTAAAACATCATATCCAGTACATAGGACACGATGATTTTAATCCTCGATTCCAAGATCATCTCTTAACCCTCGAGACTCACGCATAAAACTACTAAAAGGATATTCGATCTTTGGCGAAGCGAGAGAACCGAAACCCAACACATAGGGCACGATCTCTCGAAATACCAAAAATCGAATGTTGCCTTATTTAAAAAACTTTCTCTTGGATGAAATTGATGAAAATTTAGGTCATATTTTAAAGAAACGTTATTTAAAACATGAATGAGATTATGTTCGGTGAATAATGGTAATGTAACGCGAGTTTAGCATAATATTTGTAACACGAATAATGATAATAAAGATGGTGGGACAATAATACGCACAATAATAACAAAAAGAATAATATCAAAGATAATAAATCAAAAATTAATTAATAAAATCAGTTCAAAGTGAAGCATATATAAAGAAAATAAAACAAATAACGTATGGAAACAATTGAAATGAATTCAAAGTTTAAAATCAACAGCATTTATAATGTTTTGTAAAAATAATATACATAAAACCTCAAAACAATGGTAATAATAATATTAATATTTTGGATAAAAACAAATAAATAAAATCCTTAAAACCGTTGAACTAAGTTAGAATAAAATGTGAGGGCCAAAATCGTAAATAGACCGAGTGGAAAAGGGGCAGGGATCGGATTAAAATGAAATAGAAATTATAGGGTCTGATTTTAAAAATAACAAAATGCTAAATCGGACTGAAATCAGTGTGACGAAACAGGAGAGGGGGTTATTGCGTAAATATCCCACTGAAGGGATATGCGCAGTAATTCCTACAAGGAACGGCGCCGTTTTGTTTTCTACTCAAGAAACCCTAAAATTCCTTTTGAAACATTTTAACCTTCATTCCCTTAACCTCAGCCGCTGCAGCCTCTCCTCCTCCTTCAAAAAAAAAAATTCTTTTCTTCTAGGTTTTTCTGAAACCAATTTGCGCCGTCGACGAACTCCTCCAATTTCGACACCGCACACGGCGGTCAGAGGGTCAAAAAAAGGGTTGTTTTGATCCTTTAAAACACTCTAAACCCAAATCTGATCGAGACCTCTCGAAGAAACTCGCAAGAATCGAAACGCTTCAGATCCGGTCCCAAAATCATTTCGGTTTTCAACTTTGATAGCCGCGAGAGGTAAAGACTTATAATGTTTAAACTATTTCCATGTATATGCGTTATATGCGAAGCCAGATCGGGCCAGAAACTGAAGAACACTCCCCGAAAATGGTAAGCAAAAAGCAAGAATAAGTAAACGAAAATAAAATGATAATAACGAAAAAAAAACAACCTTCTTTATTCGTTTGCCTTCTGATTTCTGGTAATGTGATAGAGTACAAGAAATTTTTGATTCTTCCTTTTGATTCCCGATTCGCGTTCTTTTAATTTCTATTTGATAAAAGGGGTACAAGGGTGCTCTTTTCTTTTTGCTCCTTTTTTTTATGCGTAAAAGCCGACCCCCATTACATAAATTTTTTACGGCTTTATAGCCAAATACGAGATTCTTTTCTATTATTCAAGCTATTTCCCCCATTCTTCTCTCTTTGTTGTCTCCGTTCTTGTTTTTGATGTCGTTTGCAGGTGATGGGCGAGGCTGGTGGTGACCGAGGCATGATGGGCTGGTGGGGGAGTCAAGCCGAGGCGCATGGGAACAACGCGACGCGGGTTTCGTCCGTCAGGGGCGTGGGCACCAGAGCCGAGGCGCGTGGTGACCGAAACGAGGCATGGCGTGCATGTGCGGGGAACTGGAGCGGCGCGCGTGGCGCGTGGGAAGCGGGAACGACATGGGCGCGTGCATGTGGGACACGCGCGGCGGCGCTGGAAACAGGGTCCCTAGGGTTTCTGCTAATTCCAGTCTGTGCTGGGCCTTTTGGCTCTGGGCCATTGGGCCTCTGTAATTGGCTTAATTGGGCTCGTAGAAACTGTTTGTTCTTTGGATTTTATTCCATTTATGGGTTAGAGCTTGGATTGGCTTCTTTTTGGGTTTTTGTAATTTTGTAAATGGACTGTTTTGTTTCTGGACTATTGGTTTTGGCTTTTTGTTCTGTTTGCTTATTTTGGTTTATTGGGCTTTAAGCTCTCTTGTAAATGGGCATTCAAAACTGTTATTATTCTTGGGCTTATTATTTGCACTTGGGTTTGTATCAAACTGGTCTTGGGCCTATTTTAGTTGGGCTCCAGAAATGTAAATGGACATTTGGACTATATTTTTTTTTAATGGTCTTTTATAGCATTTGGTTTTTTCTTCTTTTCAATCTGGTTTTGTTTTGGCTAATATGCCCGGGTTTGGGTTTGGTTAAAAGCCCAGGCAAAGTTTGGTTATTACAGCTGCACCTCTTTGCTCATTGTCGTAAAACGAGAATAGAGCAAAGATAAAAGAAGAACCAATTTTGCCCGGTCTCGGCCAAGTATAGATTCTTCGGGTACCTTTCTCCCTCAAACATTTTCGAACTCCGTTGCTTTGACCCACTCCACTGCTGCTTTTACGAGACATGACCCATGGCTTCGATTCACTTTTGTTCGTTCTTTAACTTGCTTTGATGTGACTTTCGAACACGAAGAGATGTGTAGCCTTGGTCTCCTAGTTGCTCCATTGGAACTTCGATGAAATTTGAATTTTTCGAATTGCTTCCTTGCTCCCGCGATATGAGTTAACCCCTTTTTTTTTTTTTGAATAGAAATTGAAAAACAGGGTTTAAAAGATGGAAATTTAAATACCTTGGCATGTGACGAGGCTTAACTCACCTCTCACATGGTGACTTAATTTAACATAAATTTAAAGACAGAAATTAAATACCTCGGCGTGCCACGAGGCTCAACTCACCTCTCGCATTATGAGTTAATTTTTGAACAGCAATTTAAAGACAGAAATTAAATACCTCGGCGTGCCCCGAGGCCCAACTCACCTCTCACATTATGAGTTGATTTTTGAACCGAAATTTAAAGACAGAAATTGAATACCTCGGCGTGCCCCGAGGCCCAACTCACCTCTCGCATTATGAGTTGATTTTTTGAACAAGAATGTTAAGACAAAAATTTAAATACCTCGACGTGTCCCGAGGCCCAACTCACCTCTCGCATTATGAGTTGATTTTTGAACCGAAATTTAAAGACAAAAATTGAATACCTCGGCGTGCCCCGAGGCCTAACTCACCTCTCGCATGGTGATTTAATTTAACATAAATTTAAAGACAGAAATTAAATACCTCGGCGTGCCACGAGGCTCAACTCACCTCTCGCATTATGAGTTAATTTTTGAACAGCAATTTAAAGACAGAAATTAAATACCTCGGCGTGCCACGAGGCTCAACTCACCTCTCGCATTATGAGTTAATTTTTGAACAGAAATTTAAAGACATAAATTAAATACCTCGGTGTGCCACGAGGCTCAACTCACCTCTTGCATTATGAGTTAATTTTTGAACAGAAATTTAAAGAGCAGAAATTAAAAATACCTCAGCGTGCGTAACCCGAGGCCCAACTCACCTCTCGCATTATGAGTTGATTTTTTGAACAAGAAATTTAAAGAGCAGAAATTAAAAATACCTCAGCGTGCGTAACCCGAGGCCCAACTCACCTCTCGCATTATGAGTTGATTTTTTGAACAAGAATGTTAAGACAAAAATTTAAATACCTCGGCGTGCCCCGAGGCTCAACTCACCTCTCGCATTATGAGTTGATTTTCGAACAGAAGTTGAAAATGTGTCGTCTCGGATGTTTTCCTTTTCCATGGTTCGGTACAATTATCGTCATAGCTTCTTGCTTCACTGGTGTACCTGTATGCGTGATGTTGTCATGATATGCACGTGTTTGGTCTTAAATGCTCCTATGCCTATATGATTATGCCATGTGTTCTCGGTTTGTTTGTCGTGTATCTCTTGTTCTGATGACTTGTACCCACTGCTTCGATTTTTGTACTAGTGCTCCAGTTTTACTAGTAGTCTGTACCTCTCATATATCACCCATTTTGTCTCATGGTTGAACTTTTGTCTTTGCTTTGAGGTTTCTTGTACTTAACAGGTTCTCGTCCAGGTCATGCTCAACGTTTCTTTTGTTCAAAGTATGTAATTTCACTGTTTACCATTTAAACGAACCAAACACGAAATGCATGATAATGGCCAGGTGGGTGTGGAAAAGATACCTTATGTTTGTATTTATTTCGAAGCAATAAGGAAAGAGAATTGACAAGGAATGATTCAATAAGGAAAACATAAGAAGAAAGTAGATTCAATTGTCACTAATGCTCTAGATATCTAACACATGAACTTCTCCGTGCTCCTTCACCCTGAACCCCCTTTGAGTGAAGCTCCTTGCGTAGAAGACCCTGAGCTTCTGAGTCCGCTTCAAATATTATAAACTCGCCCCTTGACTCCCCGTTCAAATGTTCTTGCTCTTTATGTGTGAATCCCCTTCGTTAGGACGCCTTTTCAGGTTTTCGTCCCACTTTTGTTTATCAAGACGCCCTTTTCGGGTTCTCATCCTGATTTTTTTTTTTAGGCGTAGTACTTCTTCACGGCATCCGAGTTTACTGGATTCGGTACCTCTTTCCCATCCATCTCAGTGAGAATCAAAGCTCCACCTGAGAAGGCCTTCTTTACGACATAGGGTCCTTCCCAATTCGGTGCCCATTTTCCTCGAGAATCCTTTTGTATTGGGAGAATCTTTCTCAACACGAGCTCTTCTTCGCGAAACTCTCTTGGTCGTACCTTCTTGTCGTGGGCCGTGATCATTCTCTTCTGGTACATTTGTCTGTGACAAATTGCCTTTAAGCGCTTCTCCTCAATCAGATTCAATTGGTCATATCGAGCTTGTACCCATTCTGATTCTTCGAGTTTTGACTCCATTAAGATTCGTAAAGAAGGGATTTCCACCTCGATGGGTAGTACAGCTTCCATTCCATATACTAGAGAAAAAGGAGTTGCCCCTGTGGAGGTCCGTACACATGTACGGTATGCATATAGAGCAAATGGGAGCTTCTCATGCCAGTCTTTATATGTCTCGGTCATCTTTCTAATAATTTTCTTAATATTTTTATTGGCTGCTTCTACCGCTCCGTTCATCTTTGGGCGATAGGGTGAGGAATTGTGATGCTTTATTTGAAATTGTTCGCATACTTCCTTCATCATCTTATTGTTCAGATTCAAAGCGTTATCCGAGATGATTTTCTCAGGCAGCCCGTATCGACATATAATCTCCTTTTTCAAGAATTTGCAAACCGCGGTTTTTGTCACATTTGCAAACGAAGTGGCCTCAACCCATTTTGTGAAGTAATCTATGACCACAAAGATGAATCGATGGCCGTTAGAGGCCTTCAGGGAAATTGGACCTATAACATCCATGCCCCACATGGAAAAGGGCCACGGGGAGGTCATCACGTGGAGGGGCGAAGGTGCTGCATGAATTTTGTCGCCATAAATTTGACATTTGTGACACCTTCGTGCATAGCTGATACAGTCACTTTCCATTGTCAACCAGTAATAGCCGAGTCTCATAATTTTCCTGGCCATGGTGAAACCGTTGGCATGTGTTCCACAAGTTCCTTCATGCACCTCTTCAAGAATTTTTCTGGCTTCGACATTATCCACGCATATTAGAAGCACTTGATCTTTTCCTCTCTTGAATAGGATGTCCCCATCAAGAACAAATCCTGCTGCCATTTTTCTGATTGTTCTTTTGTCGTTCTCGTTTGCTTGCTCTGGGTACCTTTGATGTTTGACATATCCTAAGATATCATGGAACCATGGTCGTCCATCCGCCTCTTTTCCAATGCTAAAACAATGCGCCGGGGCCTCATATATGCTCATCTGGAGAGGCATTATTTCCGCTTCTCGATTCGCTTTGAACATAGAAGCTAAGGTGGCCAAGGCATCGGCCAATTGGTTTTCCTCTCGTGGGAAGTAATTAAAGGTCACTTCTTCGAATTCTTTGACCAGATCCATAACAAGATCGTGATATTTGACCAGCTTTGAGTCTCTCACTTCCCAATCTCCACGGATTTGGTAAATTACCAATGCTGAATCCCGTGATACCTTTAGGATTTTGATGCCTCGCTCAATAGCTGCGCGGAGCCCCATGATGCAAGCCTCGTATTCCGCTATGTTATTGGTGCAGAAGAAGTTTAATCGGGCAGTGAATGGATAATGACTCCCTTCCGGTGACACCAAGACTGCTCCGATCCCATGCCCTAATGCATTTGATGCCCCGTCGAAACTCATTTTCCATGACTCTTCTTTTGACGATTCACATTCTTTTTCTGTGATGCACATCAAATCTTCATCCGGGAAGTCAAATCTTAATGGCTCGTATTCTTCTGTGGTTCGGGCTGCTAGGAAATCAGCTATTGCGCTTCCTTTTATCGACTTTTGGCTCACATAGATGATGTCGTATTCCGATAGCAGGATCTGCCATCGCGCCATTCTTCCTGAGAGTGCGGGTGATTCAATCATGTACTTTATTGGGTCCAATTTAGAGATTAACCATGTCGTATGATACAACATATATTGTCTAAGCCTTCGAGCTACCCAAACCAGAGCACAACAGAATTTTTCGATTGATGGATATTTTGCTTCATACTCTGCGAACTTTTTACTGAGATAATAGATCGCCCTTTCTCTTCTCCCCGACTCGTCATGTTGCCCTAGTACACAACCCATTGAGCTTTCGAACACCGTCAAGTACAATATCAACGGTCTTCCGGGGGTTGGTGGTACTAGCACAGGGGGGTTAGACAAATATTGCTTTATCTTGTCGAAGGCAACTTGGCATTCCTCATTCCATTCCCCAGGGTTGTGTTTTCTCAATAGTCGGAAAATTGGGTCGCATTGGTTGGTAAGCTGGGCAATGAACCGAGCGATGTAGTTTAGTCTCCCTAGAAAGCCTCTGACTTCTTTTTGTGTTCGCAGAGATGGTAAGTCTTGTATGGCCTTTATTTTGTCGGGGTCGACCTCGATACCTCTCTCGCTAACGATAAAGCCCAGTAGTTTCCCCGAGGTTACTCCAAATGTACACTTAGCCGGATTAAGCTTCAGTTGAAACTTTCTCAGTCTTTCAAACAATTTCCGGAGGTTTCCAACATGCTCTCCTTCTTCCCGAGATTTGGCTATCATATCGTCGACATAAACTTCTATTTCTTTATGCATCATGTCGTGAAACAGCATCACCATTGCCCTTTGATATGTTGCCCCAGCGTTTTTCAAACCGAATGGCATCACCTTGTAGCAGAAGGTTCCCCACATCGTCACGAATGTAGTTTTTTCCATGTCCTCAGGGGCCATCTTTATTTGGTTATAACCCGAAAATCCATCCATAAAGGAAAATAACGAATGTTTTGCCGTGTTATCTACCAACGTATCGATGTGTGGCAAGGGAAAATTATCCTTGGGGCTTGCTCGATTCAGATCGCGATAGTCCACACACATTCTCACCTTGCCGTCCTTCTTTGGTACTGGGACTATATTAGCCACCCATTCCGGATATTTGGAGACTTGTAAGAAGCCGGCGTCGAACTGTTTTTTGACTTCCTCTTTTATCTTTAAGAGCATTTCGGGTCTCATCCGTCTTAGCTTCTGCTGAATCGGCCTGGATTCTGGCTTCACAGGGAGCCTGTGGACCACTACATCTTCGCTTAAACCCGGCATGTCCTGATATGACCATGCAAACACGTCTTTGTATTCATGAAGCAGGGTGACCAAGTCGTGTTTGGTGGACTCTGAGATGGAGGTCCCAATTTTCACTTCTTGCCTCTTTTCTTCGTTTCCCAGGTTCACCGTCTCGATAGATTCTTGGTGGGGGAGTATCTGTTCATCCTCCTGTTCTATCATCTTTAGTAAGTCAGGGGTCGAGACAAAATCTTCGGCATCCTCGTCGGCTTCGAATTCTCCTAAACAAATCACTTGCTCAAAGTCGATTTTAGGATCAGTAGCAGAATTGTTCACGCTGTCATTATCTGAGCACCTGCCAAGTAAAAAGAAACTATAGAGAAATATCGAGGTATTGGAAACAAAAATGTGCTTCTACGACATGAATGTATATATATGAAGACAGGTCATGAGAAGAGGGAATAGACATGAGGCTAATGGGAATGAGAGACAGTGACGAAATGCATCTTCATTGATTGTTCATTTAAAAGTTAGACAGCTGATACAAACTTTTATAACAAATTCCCCTTCGACTTAGAGGAATAACGAAGGTTGTCATTGAGAATTACTTTGGAGGGATCCTAGAAACTACAAGAAGATCTTCAGCGGTCCAATTGTTCAACACATATCCAGGAGGGCCGAGGCGTATCTTTGAAAGGCCCTTCATCGCATCGTCCACTTTGTCGATGACGTTTATGTGGAAGTTCTGGAGATCCCTCTCAACTAATAGCAGCGTGTTTCGTGAACTACCTCCCTCTGGGTACATCATCCCTGCGGACGTAAAAGTTTTCGCTAAGGGTGGGTATGTCATGGGCTCCCATTCTACCTCCCGACCCGAGGCTCTTGCGATCCTTTTTCCTTGATCTTTCTGTAGTTGTTTCCTTCTTTGCCATCCATCAGGTTTGAATCCTAAGCCGTACGGAGCCTTGTGGTGTACAGGGTTTAGCGCTCTAGCTATCCCTTGTTGATATCTACCTAAACCCTTTCCTGCTCGGGCACCTTTTCCCACCGTCAGCTTGACCCCCATTTTGGTGTTTCTCGACAGCTTGGGTGTGGGAGTCCTATCTCCTTCGGCGACAAATGTAGCGTTGATGAATTCGAAGGAACGGAAGGAGCATTCTGGCACATCTTTGTTTGCCTCGATGTAGGGTGTGTCAGTAGATAGCGATGCGACGATGTCTTCTTCACCGGCGATCGTGATCAGGCGGGTATCCATAATAAACTTTATTTTCTGATGAAGAGATGAAGGGATAGCTCCTGCGGAGTGGATCCAGGGCCTTCCTAAGAGGCAATTATATGAAGGAGCAATGTCCATGACTTGGAATTCGACATTGTATGTGCACGGGCCCACCTCTAAAGGGATCTCGATTTTTCCCATAACTTCCCGCCGTGTTCCATCAAATGCCCTTACCGCAGAGTGACAAGGCCTCAGGTAAGACATGTCGACGGGCATCCTAGACAGCGTAGCTAGCGGCATGACATTGAGCGCGGACCCGTTGTCAATAAGCACATGCGGTATTATATATCCTTTGCACCCGGTCGTGATGTGCAATGCTTTAACAGAGCCCCTACCATTTGGTGGTATTTCATCATCGCTGAAGGAGATGAAATTATCTGCGTTTAAATTGTTCACCCACCTATCGAGTTTTTCAATGGGCACATTGCTTGGCACATACGCTTGGTTCAACACCTTCAGTAAAGCGTTTCGATGTGGCTCTGAGTTCAACAATAGGGATAATACTGAGATTTTTGCCGGTTGTTTATTCAGTTGCTCCACGACATTGTATTCGCTGTGCTTAATGAACTTTAAGAATTCCTGTGCCTCCTCCTCATTCACCGGCTCCTTAGTTCCTTGCTCAGCTTGTATTTCAACCTCGCCCTCGGCCTCGTGTATTGGTGCCTTCCCTTTCTGACTCGTGCCAATGGCTTTCTTCATCGTCTCAACCATCTCAGGGAAATAGCACCTCCCACTGCGGGTAAAATGCCCCACCTCACTGACGTTTCCAGTTGTGGCCTCGGGTATGGCGACATTGACATCATACTTCCATGGCACCGCCTTGCTATCCTTGTAAGGAAAGGGGGAAGGTACTTGGATTATCATTTTTGGTTTCCTCTCTTCCTTCTTTGCCTCGTAGTAGATTACCAAAGGCCGATCGGCACTGTAGGGAGGTCCTGATGATTGGCCCTCAGATGCACATATCTCCTTTCCACCAGTCTCTTCCATCTTATTGAAGATTTCCACCTTTTTATTGTCCATCATGCTTTGAAGCAACTCTTTGAACTCCTCGCAAGACTGGATATGGTGTCCTGATATGCCGTGGAAGACATAGAAACTTGGACTCTTCGCATTTTCCTCCTTGAAATTCCTGTCGAGCATGCCCTTCTCAATCATTACTTCCCAGACCTTCTCCAAAGGTGTCCTTATCCTAGAGACACAGCTTCTGGCTCGCCACCCATTTTCCGGTGTCACCATATTCACGTTCCCTGTGGCATGGTTAGGGAGCGGGTTTCTTGTCATATTGTTGGTACCGTCAAACCGCAAGATCTCGGCGTCGATGAGGCCTTGCACTCTTCTCTTAAAGGCTAAACAGTTATCTGTAGAGTGTCCCTGATTCCCGGTGTGGTACATGCAATTAGCGTTGGGATCATACCACCTTGGGAACGGGGGTTTTAATGGTGCCATGTAATGTGGTGAGATTAACTATTTTTCCAATAGCTTCGGGCACAATTCTCCGTATGATACGGGAATGGGGGTGAATTGGGGTCTATCGGGGTTGGGTCTTACTGGTCTTTGTTCGTTTTTTGGCTGATTTTGGGCAGACATGGTATTTGGTGGGATTATAGTGAATGGTCTTTGAGTGTCGGTGGCATAAACGGGATAGGGAGGAGGGGCTTGATAGTAAGGGCTTTGTGTAGGAAAGTATGAACTTGGTGGTGGGCGAAACTGAGGTCGTGGTCGAGTCGGATATGGATTAGGAGCATAGTGGCTCCCGGTCCCCACCATATGGGCTTCGGGGTCTTTCTTCTTTGCAGGTGTTGGTCTTTTAGAGCTCTCAGGGCCTTCCATTCTTCCACATTTAATGCCGTTTTCGATGAGTTCGCCAGATATTACGAGGTCGGCGAAGTCTTTCGTGGCACTTCCCACCAGTTTTTCGTAGAACGGCGCCCTCAAAGTATTGATGAAAAGGACCGTTACCTCACTTTTAGTTAAAGGGGGCTCGACCTGGACTGAGAGATCCCTCCATCTCTGAGCGTATTGTCTGAAGGTCTCCGTTGGCTTTTTTTCCAACATTTGCAGTGTCATCCGGTCGGGAGCCACATCAGTAACATGCTTATATTGTTCGCAGAATGCAGTTGCCAGGTCCTTCCATAACTGTATCTTCTCTGTGCTAAGCTGATCGTACCATCGGAGGGCTGTTCCGATCAAGCTATCCTGGAAACAGTGTATTAATAGCTTGTCCTCATTCAAGTGTCTGGCCATCTTTCGGCAAAACATGATAAGATGTGCCTTTGGACATCTCGTTCCCTCATACTTTTCAAAATCTGGTACCTTAAATTTTGGGGGTAGAACCAGATCAGGCACCAAACTAAGCTCTTTGGCACTTAGTGCAGAGAAGGTTCCGGTACCTTCCACGGCCTTGAGTCTTTCTTCTAGACTCTTATATTTTTCTTCGGCATCATGGCCATCCCTCTTTAACCTAGCTATTTCCATCGGATCATCCAAATCCGGAACCATCGGGTTAGCAGAATTATCCCCAGCGTTTGATACGTATATACCTTCCCCCAGATGGGTAGGTGGGACGGGTCGTTGCTCCAGGCCTACTGGGTTCCCTTGAGGATATCCCCTTTGCGTTACATGAGCGTGAGGTGGCGTAGATCCTGGGGGATAGAGCGGATCTTGATTATCCCTCGAATGGGGTTCCGTAATGTCAGGACTTTGTGCAAGTCCTTGTCCGTTGGACATGGCCGTCAACATCTTCAACATTCTATCCATTTGATCCTTATGTTCTCGCGATTCCTCGCGAGACCTCATCATCTGGTCCCTCGCTTCTTGCTGTGCCTTGGCTAACTGTTCTTGCAGCTCTTTCTGGGTTCTTTCCATCCTTTCAATCCTCTCATTGAGTTCGGCGTCCATAGCTCTAGTTCTTAAGCGTGTCCTATAGGGATGATGTGATTCCAGGTTCGTAATGTCGTAGCTGCGGATTATGTAATTTTAAGTTTAGTGAATGGTTAAGGCGATATGATGCTAATGCATGTAATGCGAATGCATGGTATGAATGCACAAAGGTGTTGACTTAATTCGATTTCATTAGATAAACTTTACTAGAAAACAAATTTCTTTTCATAGAACGGATAATTACATATACGACTTGGCCTTAATGCCTAAGTCCTTAACTTTCCTAAGAAGCCAAGCTAAACTCTGGCCTCGCTCTGACCCTGACTCGTACATCAGGCTTAACGCATCAGCCCGAGCTGCTAAGGCTTGTAAGTGGTCGGCCACCTCTCGGATTTGAACCACAGCCTCGCCCATTACATAGTCTCTGTTTCTGATCTGCTCTCGGGAATGGTGGAGCTGCTCCCTCCAATGTTCATTATTGGCTTCAAGGAGCTCCACTCGGTTTTTGCTATTTTGCAGTGCGGTCTCGAGCTCCGCTATCTTCCCTCTCATCTCCTCGATTTTGTTCTGACTGGCTCTTAATTCGACTACTGAGTTACGACTACAGTGGAGGTGCAGTGACTTTTCTAATTCTGCTACTTGGGAGCGTGACCTCTCCTTTTCGCTTTGGCTTTCTGACAGGTTCTTTCTCAAAGCGTCCTCTCGTACCCGAGCCTCTTGAAATTTCCTCTTCCACTGATCGGTCTTGGATTTTTCTTCTTCAATTTCTTGCTGCCATTGCTCCGATGTCTTACCTAGACCCGCGGTTCTGATAGACATGTGCAACTTCTTGTAGTCCGCCTTTAAACTATCCAAATCTTCTTCGGCTTTGTTCTTCCCTTTTTTAAATTTTTCAGCCTCGAACTTATGGATGTCAACATCTAGTCCTAACTGCATCTTTTCTTCTTCTAGTTGCTCTATCCTTTTACCCAATTCCCGGCTCTTTCTCTCGAAATCTTGCTTGATAATTTCTAACTCAGTTGGGATTACTTGCAGTTGTTCCTCTATTGGTCGAGTATTTCCTTGGATTGGCCCTGGGATGTTATCATTGATTCTTTTGGCCCACCATTAATTGTACTCGGGGGTCACCATAGGCCCTATGGCGAGTCTCTTCATTTTTCGAGTTTGGGTCCATGCGTCTGATATTTCGCGAACTCTCTTCTTATAGTTATCATCTTTGTACGAAAATTCACATTGGGCTAGTCCGTATGTTGCGGGTATGAACTGCCTCGATTGATACTGCCTCATCACTAGTAACGGGGCATACCCAACAGCTCCCCATATTCCGAGTAGAGGGACCCAGTCGAACCCTCCGCACCGATATAAGATCTCGTCGGTGATCATCCATGGAGCTTTCCATACTACATCTTTGCCTTGCAGGTTTTGAAGAATCGCCATCCACTCCTCTCCAGATAGGTCATCTCGTCTTGGCATACTTGCTAATTCCTCTAGAGGAGAGTAGTTCTCAAAAAAGATCTTGCATGAGGTTTTCTCTATCTTCCAAAAATGGCAATGAAACCAAGACAACAACAACTGCGCACAACCCACGAACCTCCCTTCGCCCGCTCTTCGGTAAGCGTTCAGTGATCTGAAGGTCTCAGCTAAAATCGCAGGGACAGGCGTAATTCCCTTGTCAAGTTTATCAAATAGGTCCGAAACCGCATCCTCTACATGCCCTAATGCCTTGGGGAAGATGACCAAACCATAGACGCTTAGAGCGAAGACGTCGATCCTCTTCTTCTTATCAGGATGCGCCAAAATTAAGTCCCTTAAGTGTTTCCAAGGGATGCACTTACAATCTCCCTTTTGCTTAATCCGGGTCGTGACCCATTGTTCGCTCATCCCCGTAATGTTCATTAGCCTCTTCGAGAATGCCGGCACATTTGCAAACCTTGAATACGCCTTATCAGTTTGAAATCTCGGGCACCGAAACAAAGCTGTATACTCCTCCACAGTAGGCACCAAGTCCACCTCTCCAAAAGTGAAACAACTGTAGGCGGGATTCCAAAACTGGGTAATAGCTCGGAGTAGGTACTCGTCTACCTTGATATCAAGCAGATAGGGCAGGTCGCCGTAGTTATAGTAGAGCAAATGTTTGTCCTCGTTTCCCCATGAGTTCCATATTTCCTTTAATTCTCGTAGATCATTTTGAGCCGCGCTGATACGGGTGAAATCCCATAACTCTGATTCATGCCCTACTGTCAGACTATCCCCCTTTTCTTGCTGTATTCTTTCGGACCACACCTGCACTGTCGCATTATCCTCCACTCTATTGAGAAATCCCTTTTCCATGTTAAGCTTTTCTATTTAGAAACCGAATGTGGATCAACACCTTTTTATGATGAAATGCCATGCAATAAGAGCAAAACACGACAAGTTAGTATCAAGTACGAAAAGGAATATAAACAGAAAGTGATCAAACTCCTATTTAAGGTGGCGACTAAAGTTCACACGGTTCTACCTACAATGGGCTCCTAAGTCTTTCTATATGTGGTTTGGTTCTAAAGCGAGGGTACCTGAACCAGCAGATTCCTCGATCCTCACCCATTATAGGCTCATATAGACCGAGTTCAGTTCAGGGGAATACATTTCCCTATGGCTGCACGGAGATAAAGATCTCACGAAGACATAGGTACGGATGTATCCCGAAAGTGATCCACTATCTTGCACGGAGGTAAAAACCTCACGAAAGAGTAGCTTCTCACTCCCACTTAAGGGTGTGACCGCAGTCATGCAATGCAATGCCAAAATATTTCACAAAATTCGATAGTATAACACAAACGAATGCATTAAAGAGAAACATGATTTTTTAAAACGTTTTTCCAACTTTTCAATCGAAGGGACAAAAATCAATCAATTTACGGCCTGACTCTCGGGTCCCCAGTGGAGTCGCCAAGCTGTCGTAACCATTTTTTTTGACAAAACGGGAATCGACTAAAATAGGGAGTCGCCACCGATCTCTTATTAGGTGTGATCGGATCACCCTTGTTTTAATAAAATATTTTGCTTTACTAAAACAATGTTTTTTTGTCTTTGAAAATTTGAGAAAACAGGTTCGGGAGTCGGTTACGTGCGAGGAAGGATTAGCACCCTCGACACGCCCAAAATTGGTACCAAATTGATTAATTAATGTCCCAATGTCGAAAGTTGAAAATTTTTGAAAAGAATTTAAAGATATTTTAGTTTCTCGGATTTAATATCAAGATTTTCTTGTTTCGAAGGAGTAAAACATCATATCCAGTACATAGGACACGATGATTTTAATCCTCGATTCCAAGATCATCTCTTAACCCTCGAGACTCACGCATAAAACTACTAAAAGGATATTCGATCTTTGGCGAAGCGAGAGAACCGAAACCCAACACATAGGGCACGATCTCTCGAAATACCAAAAATCGAATGTTGCCTTATTTAAAAAACTTTCTCTTGGATGAAATTGATGAAAATTTAGGTCATATTTTAAAGAAACGTTATTTAAAACATGAATGAGATTATGTTCGGTGAATAATGGTAATGTAACGCGAGTTTAGCATAATATTTGTAACACGAATAATGATAATAAAGATGGTGGGACAATAATACGCACAATAATAACAAAAAGAATAATATCAAAGATAATAAATCAAAAATTAATTAATAAAATCAGTTCAAAGTGAAGCATATATAAAGAAAATAAAACAAATAACGTATGGAAACATTTGAAATGAATTCAAAGTTTAAAATCAACAGCATTTATAATGTTTTGTAAAAATAATATACATAAAACCTCAAAACAATGGTAATAATAATATTAATATTTTGGATAAAAACAAATAAATAAAATCCTTAAAACCGTTGAACTAAGTTAGAATAAAATGTGAGGGCCAAAATCGTAAATAGACCGAGTGGAAAAGGGGCAGGGATCGGATTAAAATGAAATAGAAATTATAGGGTCTGATTTTAAAAATAACAAAATGCTAAATCGGACTGAAATCAGTGTGACGAAACAGGAGAGGGGGTTATTGCGTAAATATCCCACTGAAGGGATATGCGCAGTAATTCCTACAAGGAACGGTGCCATTTTGTTTTCTACTCAAGAAACCCTAAAATTCCTTTTGAAACATTTTAACCTTCATTCCCTTAACCTCAGCCGCTGCAGCCTCTCCTCCTCCTTCAAAAAAAAAATTCTTTTCTTCTAGGTTTTTCTGAAACCAATTTGCGCCGTCGACGAACTCCTCCAATTTCGACACCGCACACGGCGGTCAGAGGGTCAAAAAAAAAGGGTTGTTTTGATCCTTTAAAACACTCTAAACCCAAATCTGATCGAGACCTCTCGAAGAAACTCGCAAGAATCGAAACGCTTCAGATCCGGTCCCAAAATCGTTTCGGTTTTCAACTTTGATAGCCGCGAGAGGTAAAGACTTATAATGTTTAAACTATTTCCATGTATATGCGTTATATGCGAAGCCAGATCGGGCCAGAAACTGAAGAACACTCCCCGAAAATGGTAAGCAAAAAGCAAGAATAAGTAAACGAAAATAAAATGATAATAACGAAAAAAAAAACAACCTTCTTTATTCGTTTGCCTTCTGATTTCTGGTAATGTGATAGAGTACAAGAAATTTTTGATTCTTCCTTTTGATTCCCGATTCGCGTTCTTTTAATTTCTATTTGATAAAAGGGGTACAAGGGTGCTCTTTTCTTTTTGCTCCTTTTTTATGCGTAAAAGCCGACCCCCATTACATAAATTTTTTACGGCTTTATAGCCAAATACGAGATTCTTTTCTATTATTCAAGCTATTTCCCCCATTCTTCTCTCTTTGTTGTCTCCGTTCTTGTTTTTGATGTCGTTTGCAGGTGATGGGCGAGGCTGGTGGTGACCGAGGCATGATGGGCTGGTGGGGGAGTCAAGCCGAGGCGCATGGGAACAACGCGACGCGGGTTTCGTCCGTCAGGGGCGTGGGCACCAGAGCCGAGGCGCGTGGTGACCGAAACGAGGCATGGCGTGCATGTGCGGGGAACTGGAGCGGCGCGCGTGGCGCGTGGGAAGCGGGAACGACATGGGCGCGCGCGTGTGGGACACGCGCGGCGGCGTTGGAAACAGGGTCCCTAGGGTTTCTGTTAATTCCAGTCTGTGCTGGGCCTTTTGGCTCTGGGCCATTAGGCCTCTGTAATTGGCTTAATTGGGCTCGTAGAAACTGTTTGTTCTTTGGATTTTATTCCATTTATGGGTTAGAGCTTGGATTGGCTTCTTTTTGTGTTTTTGTAATTTTGTAAATGGACTGTTTTGTTTCTGGACTATTGGTTTTGGCTTTTTGTTCTGTTTGCTTATTTTGGTTTATTGGGCTTTGAGCTCTCTTGTAAATGGGCATTCAAAACTGTTATTATTCTTGGGCTTATTATTTGCACTTGGGTTTGTATCAAACTGGTCTTGGGCCTATTTTAGTTGGGCTCCAGAAATGTAAATGGACATTTGGACTATATTTTTTTTTTAATGGACTTTTATAGCATTTGGTTTTTTCTTCTTTTCAATCTGGTTTTGTTTTGGCTAATATGCCCGGGTTTGGGTTTGGTTAAAAGCCCGGGCAAAGTTTGGTTATTACACTAGACATGCATATGCCCATTGCAACGCTCTAACCTTATGACTTGTCCACAGACGAATTTTATAAATTAATATGTTTTATGCTGTTTAAGGATTTATTAGAACTAGGCCTAAAAGTCCATTATAAAACCCTAGCAAGTCTATAGGCTTTCACACACTCGTATAATCCATCAAACCTAATCACATTTTTCTACGGCCTATTAGGCTCAATCACACTCATATGGCCCATTAGGCTCGAATCCATTCCAAATCATTCAATAAACTTAATTAGCTCATCACAAATTACCAGGTTATCTACATTTGCTTATTTAGGCTCATGGGCCCATCGGGCCCATTTGGCCCATTCTGGCCAGTTGGCCAAAACGTGACCCAAGTCCATGAGATCGCTCATGGGGTCTCTGGTATCGTATCGAATACCCTCTTACGACTGTTCGCGCACTCGCAAGACTACCGTAGCCAAACTTTTGGCTTTTCTACATTTTCTACTTTTTGGCACTTCGGGATTTACCGATCTATTGTGTGTGTAGTGTATGTACACACCTTCGGCTTTATATTAAACTATCGAATCATAGTGTAGAAGTACACACCTTACCACCTGGAGTTCTAAATATTCATAATCGTCGGAACCTATATTCAAACATTACATTCCATTAGTCACTTACTTAATAAATTAAAATAAATCCACTACAACCACTCATCGAATGACAACCTATACTTGCCTTGATCGGCTGCGATTTGCCTAATTAATCCGAGGTCCGTTGTAGTCCCCCTTCTGCATCCAGGCAGAAAGTCCCGAACCGCTGACACCTTACGTTGCTTAAACTTGGGAGTAGTGGTCAGTTGCTCACACTCAGTCGGCATCTTTACTGACACTTTACTAGATCCCCCTTTGCTCATCGTAAATTCCTTATCAATCGGCCAAATGAATGCAATACCTAGTCCCAGAAGATTTAGCCAACGCGAGGAGAATAAAATATTTGAAAGAGGGAGAGAATGATATTCTGTTAAGTAACTAAACAAAAAAAAAGGATTGCTTTGATCAAATTGTGGAAGAAAAAGGGTGGCACACAAGGGATTCGGCAAAAAGGAATACTAGATTTTAGGGACCAAGAATGTTCGGCCCAAAAGAAATAGACTAGAAGTGATACAGTCCGTCTCGGGTTTGAAGACAAATCATAAATGTTGCCCGATCGTAAATTAGGTAGTTTTTCTTTTTGAATAACAAAAGGGATAATTTGATTGAGATGATGTCTTCGTAAGTTAAAGATAGGTAAAGGTTGAGTTGGATACGTATTTGAAACAAGAAAGAACCTTTAATAAAAATTAAAGACCCGAATCTTATAAGTTCCAAATTGATGAAAAATAGTTTTGAAATAAAACCGAGACCCACTATCTAGCAAGATAGGAACCAACGGTATAGATAAATGAACGCCACACCCGAAAGGATGATAAGTTCAAAGCAAGGATAAAACGACGCCACTAGAAAACTAGATAAGTCAATTCAAACCTTTAGAATTAGGAGAGTGAATACTCACCAAAAGAAATTCTTCTTTCATTAAAATTCCAAAAGTGCTTACAAAATGAAATGTGCAAAATATTTATAGGCTTTTCCAATGATAGCCGAATAGGGAAGGAATAAACTTGAAAATTCCAGAAAGGAAAGTTTCTTGAAGCTTCCACGTATGAGGCTTGTTTCTAGATGTTCTCACTTGGTTGGCAAGAGGGCTTCACTTTTTATTTGTGCGTACGAGTAGTCGACTTGGTGGAGCATTTGTGAGCATTCGGCCAAGGGAAGGGCTAGTCACGTTGGAGACAAGGTGTCATGTAAGACAAAAGAATCATGGAGCATGAAGGTATGGCCACTTGAAATTAAAAATAGGCACTTGAATGATATGGCCGTTCAACCTAAACTCCACCAAAGCTTGTTGCCGTATGCCACTAGCATTTGCCATATGTTTGACTAAAATAATCCTAATTTTAAAGTGCTATGCCGTCCACTATGCATGCTTTCCCCTTTGCTTATTATTTTATGCGCACATGGCCTAATTTAAGGTGTGGCCGTCCACCATTATCTTCCATGGTGACTTATTCTATGTTGCATGCTTTCATCATTCCAAAAGGGATTGCCGTCCACCACTCAAGGTAATGCTTCAATCATTTACAATTCTTTAATCCACTCATCTTGCACATTTGTTGTTATTATTTTATGCTCTCTCCACTTTGCTGTCCAAGTGATTGCCCATTTGGCAATTTCCATGCATAAAATAATTTAATAGGCCAACATTCCATGCCATTTGTTTATTCTACACCACAACATGCCTTCATATTCCATATTACCGTCCATGCCTTGCTTCAATTAAAAATTCTTCAATTGTTTATTTCATTAATTCCACCATGATGCTTCATGCCTTGCCGTCCCATGCCTTGAGAAAAAAATTTATTTTGTGCTTCCCATTTGTTTGTCTTTAGCTACCATCTTCCATGATATCTTATCAAAAACGTGGAGCACTACAAAATGCATAAATCACACTAATTAAAATTCGGCTAAACATAGTTAGAACAGAATTTTAATCACCTTATTTAACACTAGGTAAAAGTATACTAATAATCAACTTCGACAAAGACTAATTAAAAACTTGTGCTATCTAAGCAAATAAATATGGAATAAGAAAAATGAGGCTACTACTGAAAATAAAACATGCGTAATTTAAAGTGTTAAATAAACTAGCAGTCGGACTAGGTAGTATATTCAACTTCAAATAAGTTGTAATAATTCAGCATGTTTTTGGGCTCTTTTCTATCGTCATTCCAAATTTGTGCCACCAAAACCATTGCGGCATCTTTGAATTGTTTGGTACGGGAACGTGTAATTGGCCCATTAGGTAGCTTCATCGGGTCATGGTTGACGTCCGTCACAGGCTTCGTAGGTGAGTTCGTATCATCCCCTCCCTCTTTAAGTTGATTCGTCCTCGAATCATCACCTATATCGAAAGGAGAAAGATCAGAAACATTAAAACTCGCTCTCACGTTATAGTCACCTGGCAAGTCCAATTTGTATGAGTTATCATTTATGCGTTCAAGGACTTGAAATGGACCGTCCCCCCTTGGGAGAAGTTTAGATCGCCTTTGCTTGGGAAACCTTTCTTTTCGCATATGAACCCAAACCCAGTCCCCTGGTTCAAAGAGAATGCGTCTACGACCTTGGTTAGCTCGTTGGACGTATTGCTTGGTTCTTGCTTCAATATTCTCGCGCACCTTTCGATGCAGTTCCTTTATGTATTCTGCCTTTTTCCTAGCATCAGAATGGATAAATTTATCTGAAGGCAATGGAAATAAATCAAGAGGAGTGAGAGGGTTAAACCCATAAACAATTCCGAAAGGCATAAATTTAGTTGCAGAATGAACAGCTCAGTTGTAAGCAAATTCGATGTGGGGCAGACTGTCTTCCCACGTTTTGAGGTTTTTTTGCACCATTTCTCGCAACAAGGTTGATAGGACTCGGTTCACTACTTCGGTTTGTCCATCCGTTTAAGGATAACAAGTGGTCGAAAATAGCAATTTCGTCCCTAAATTTCCCCATAGAGTTCGCCAAAAATGACTTAAAAATTTTACGTCCCGATCAGATACGATCGTCTTTGGAACTCCATGCAATCGTACGATTTCCCTAAAAAACAAGTTTGCAATATGCACAGCATCGTCAGTCTTAGAACAAGGGATAAAATGGAACATTTTAAAAAAACGATCAACTACAACAAAAATCGAGTCCTTCCCGATTTTTGATCTCGGTATTCCAAGGATGAAATCCATGGAGATGTCGGCCCACAGAGTGTCTGGAATAGGAAGGGGCGTATATAAACCATGAGACTGGACCCACGATTTTGCTCGTTTGCAAGCTATGCAACGTTCACAAATTTGCTCGACATCCTTTCTCATTCCTGGCCAGAAAAAATGTTCTTGAAGAGTGGACAATGTTTTGTCTCTTCCAAAGTGACCCATAAGGCCACCACTATGTGCCTCTATCACAAGCATGTCTCGCATAGAACCTTGCGGTATACATAACTTGTTTTCCTTGAAAAGGAATCCTTCATGCCTGTAAAACTTATCAAAAGCACCACTCTCACAAGCATTATAGACATTGTCAAAATCAGCATCATGAGCATACAGTTCCTTAATGTGATGGAAACCAAGTAATTTAGAATCAAGAAAGGTTAATAAAGTGTACCTTCGTGATAACGCATCTGCTACTACATTTTCCTTACCTTTCTTATACTTAATTACGTACGAAAATGATTCTAAATACTCGATCCATTTTGCATGCCGTTTGTTGAGCTTGTGCTGACCTTTAATGTACTTGAGTGCTTCATGATCTGAATGAATAACAAACTCTTTCGGCCTCAAGTAGTGCTGCCATGTTTCAAGCGATCTTATTAGAGCGTACATCTCTTTGTTATACACAGGGTAATTAAGTGCAGCTCCGTTCAAGTTCTCGCTGAAGTACGCCACTGGTCTTCCATTCTGAGTTAGAACGGCTCCGATCGCTACACCTGATGCATCACACTCAATTTCAAAGGTTTTAGTAAAGTCAGGAAGGGATAATAATGGAGCTTTAACAAGACATTCTTTAACAGCATTAAAAGACCGTTCTTGCTCATCGGATCAATGGAAAGCTGAATTCTTCTTGATCACGCTCGTTAAAGAAGCGGCTATCGTGCTGAAGTTGGGTACGAATCGGCGGTAAAAACTAGCCAACCCATGGAAACTTCGTACTTGGCTAATCGTTGTAGGACGGGGCCATTCTTGGATTGCTCGAACCTTCTCTTGGTCCACCTCTAAGCCATTTGCACTTACAACGTATCCTAAGAAAATAACCTTGTCAGTATAAAAAGAACATTTTTCGAGATTGGCGTACAATACCTCTTTCCGCAGTGTTTCTAAGATCGCACGTAGATGTTGGAGGTGATCCTCCAAAGATTTACTGTACACTAATATGTCATCAAAATAAACAACACATGATTTGCCAATGAAAGCTCGTAAAACATGATTCATATGTCGCATAAAAGTACTTGGAGCGTTTGTAAGTCCAAATGGCATTACCAACCATTCATACAAACCTAACTTTGTTTTGAAATCCATTTTCCACTCATCGCCTTCCCGCATCCTAATTTGGTGATAGCCACTTTTGAGGTCAATCTTTGTGAAGATCCGAGCTCCATTTAACTCGTCGAGCATGTCATCGAGTCGGGGTATCGGGTGTCGGTATTTGACGGTAATCTTGTTGATGGCGCGACAGTCGACACACATTCGCCACGAACCATCTTTCTTTGGCACTAGTAACACCGGTACCGCGCATGGACTAAGGCTTTCTCGGATATATCCCTTTTCTAGCAATTCTGTGATTTGCTTTTGGAGCTCTTTTGTTTCTTCGGGATTGCTCCGGTACACAGGTCGATTGTGCAGTGAAGCTCCCGGCACCAAGTCAATTTGGTGTTCTATACCTCGAATGGGCGGTAAACCACTTGGTATCTCATCTGGAAAGATGTCCTTGAATTCCAGATGTCCTTGAATTCCTGAATCAGAGACAACACAGAAGAAGGAAGATTCTCGGGTAAGTCGTTAGTGTTCAAAAATGATTTCTTGTATAGTAGGACATACATCGGTTGTCTCACACACAAAGCTTTTCGAATATCTCTTGCTTTTGCAAAAACACTCATTTTTCCACTTTCTTTTTCATTCTCTTCCTTCGTTTCCTTTTCTTTTTGTTCCCGCTCTCTTGTTTTATCACTTATTTTCTTGCCCCTCTTTTTTTTTCAAATTCTTTTCTTTTTCTTTCTCATTTTTCCACTCGCTTTCTTTTGATTTTTCCATTGATGCCTTCATTTTCAACTGATCTTCGTAAACTTGCTTGGGTGTTAGCGGAGCTAGTGTCACGTTCCGGCCCAAGTATTTAAAGTGTACCGATTAGTGTAGCCGTCATGGATTGCTCGCTTGTCAAATTGCCAATGTCGTCCAAGCAGGAGATGTCCCGCTAGCATCGGAAGCACATCACACAAGACCTCATCTTGATACTTCCCTATTGCAAAGGAAACCAAAACTTGTTTTGTGACCTTAAGTTCTCCCGCGTCGTTAAGCCATTGTAGCTTATACGGATGGGGATGTTTGGTGGTAGTCAATCCAAGTTTCTCCACCAATATGGTGCTGGCCACATTAGTACAGCTTCCTCCGTCAATAATGACGTAACAAATCTTCCCTTGTACTTGGCAACGCGTATGGAAGATGTTTTCGCGTTGTTGTTCATTTTCGACACCTTGTAAGCTAAGGCTCCTTTTTACCACCAAGATCTCTCCATTTTCGGCTTGTTCTACTTCTTCCTCGTCTTGGGATGTCTCACAGGCATTATTTTCCTTTTCACTTTCGGATTCAATCTCGCCATTATCTCGAATAAACATAGTGTTTCGGTTTGGACATTGACTTGCAATATGGCCTCGTCCCAAACATTTGAAACACTTAATGTCTCGAGATCGATTCGGAAGAGCTTCCATTTTGCCCTTGCTCGTTTCACCGATCTGCTTGTTAAACTTGGGTGCGCCACTTGTTTCTTTGGCTCGGTTCGGTATGTCCCTTTTGTTGGTCACTTGCCCCCACTTAGATGTTGAAGCATGATTGGGGTTTGCTCTAGGCGTAGCTTTTCGTTTTAGCTGCTTTTCGACCTTTATTGCCATGTGAACCATTTCGATGATATCGATGTAATGGTGTAATTCTACAATATTTGCGATATCTCGATTAAGGCCAGCGCTAAAACGTGCCATGGTGGCTTCTCGTTCTTCTTCTACATTGGCTCGGATCATGGCCACTTCCATTTCCTTGTAGTAATCCTCCACGCTTCGGTGACCCTGAGTTAGGCGTTGCAACTTTTGATGCAACTCGTGGTGATAGTAGGTTGGGATGAATCTTTTCTGCATTAGTGCCTTCATTTCCGCCCATGTGGATATTGGGCATTCACCATCCTGTCTTCGACTCGTCGTTAATTGATCCCACCAAATAAGGGCGTAATCAGAAAATTCGATGGCAGCAAGTTTCACCTTCTTATTTTCTGAATAATTATGGCATTCGAAGATTAACTCCACCTTCTTTTCCCACTCAAGGTAGGCTTCCGGATCGGACCTCCCTTGGAAAGCAGGAATCGCCATTTTAATATTCTTCAAGTCGTCATCAGCCCATTCTCAATCTCTTCGCTCTCGGACTCGTGGACATTCTCTCCATTCATTGTATTCGAAAGCCGGATTGCTGTCGGCTTCACTCGGTTCGTAGATGTCGTTGTCATGTAACCAAGGTTGTTCTCGTCCCCTTCTCGGAATTGGAGGGGTGTTTGCTCGAGGCCTCCGTTCATCTCTTCGATCCAATCGTTTGTTGATTGATTGGACCAAATGTGTGATTTTGCGCATTACGGTTTGCAAATCCGGATCTCTCCTTTTAGGATCATTTCTTCGGGGATGCAATCCTCTTCCACCTCCAGCAACGTCGGATGCTTCGTCGCTTATTATTCGACGTTCAGGGCTCCTAGACATGTTAAACAAAATTAATGAATCCTCACTACAATCCTCACTTGTTCACTCACAAAGAAATTATCAACACTCACAATCGTGTTTTCACTCAATTTCTGGCTTGTTTTTTTTTCTTAATGTAATCACTCTTGCCTTTTACCGCTCGAATTCACTCTTCTAGATTCTAGAAGGTTGTCTTCGACTTACTAGCAACTCGTAGGTCGTCTCAAGAGTTAAAAGGGTAAGATTGGTCTCGGAAATGGGTAGGCTTAGAAAGGATAGAAAGGTTGATAGGTGGTGGGTCGAGAGAAATAAGGCTCGATAGTAGAGGTGGTGAAAAATGAAGAGTTTGAAAATCCAGATACTACAATAATTTTTTTTACTTACTCAGAAAAAAATTCGAGATGATCAAAACGTGCCTAATTTAATTGGCTCTGATACCAGCTGATACGGTCTGTCTCGGGTTTGAAGACGAATCGTAAATGTTGCCCGATCGTAAATTAGGTAGTTCTTCTTTTTGAATAACAAAAGGGATAATTTGATTGAGATGATGTCTTCGTAAGTTAAAGATAGGTAAAGGTTGAGTTGGATACGTATTTGAAACAAGAAAGAACCTTTAATAAAAATTAAAGACCCGAATCTTATAAGTTCCAAATTGATGAAAAATAGTTTTGAAATAAAACCGAGACCCACTATCTAGCAAGATAGGAACCAACGGTATAGATAAATGAACGCCGCACCCGAAAGGGTGATAAGTTCAAAGCAAGGATAAAACGACGCCACTAGAAAACTAGATAAGTCAATTCAAACCTTGAGAATTAGGAGAGTGAATACTCACCAAAAGAAATTCTTCTTTCATTAAAAATCCAAAAGTGCTTACAAAATGAAATGTGCAAAATATTTATAGGCTTTTCCAATGATAGTCGAATAGGGAAGGAATAAACTTGAAAATTCCAGAAAGAAAAGTTTCTTGAAGCTTCCACGTATGAGGCTTGTTTCTAGATGTTCTCACTTGGTTGGCAAGAGGGCTTCACTTTTTATTTGTGCGTACGAGTAGTCGACTTGGTGGAGCATTTGTGAGCATTCGGCCAAGGGAAGGGCTAGTCACGTTGGAGACAAGGTGTCATGTAAGACAAAAGAATCATGGAGCATGAAGGTATGGCCACTTGAAATTAAAAATAGGCACTTGAATGATATGGCCGTTCAACCTAAACTCCACCAAAGCTTGTTGCCGTATGCCACTAGCATTTGCCATATGTTTGACTAAAATAATCCTAATTTTAAAGTGCTATGCCGTCCACTATGCATGCTTTCCCCTTTGCTTATTATTTTATGCGCACATGGCCCAATTTAAGGTGTGGCCGTCCACCATTATCTTCCATGGTGACTTATTCTATGTTGCATGCTTTCATCATTCCAAAAGGGATTGCCGTCCACCACTCAAGGTAATGCTTCAATCATTTACAATTCTTTAATCCACTCATCTTGCACACTTGTTGTTATTATTTTATGCTCTCTCCACTTTGCCGTCCAAGTAATTGCCCATTTGGCAATTTCCATGCATAAAATAATTTAATAGGCCAACATTCCATGCCATTTGTTTATTCTACACCACAACATGCCTTCATATTCCATATTGCCGTCCATGCCTTGATTCAATTAAAAATTCTTCAATTGTTTATTTCATTAATTCCACCATGATGCTTCATGCCTTGCCGTCCCATGCCTTGAGAAAAAAATTAATTTTGTGCTTCCCATTTGTTTTTGTTTAGCTACCATCTTCCATGATATCTTATCAAAAACGTGGAGCACTACAAAATGCATAAATCACACTAATTAAAATTCGGCTAAACATAGTTAGAACAGAATTTTAATCACCTTATTTAACACTAGGTAAAAGCATACTAATAATCAACTTCGACAAAGACTAATTAAAAACTTGTGCTATCTAAGCAAATAAATATGAAATAAGAAAAATGAGGCTACTACTGAAAATAAAACATGCGTAATTTAAAGTGTTAAATAAACTAGCAGTCGGACTAGCTAGTATATTCAACTTCAAATAAGTTGTAATAGTTCAGCATGTTTTTGGGCTCTTTTCTATCGTCATTCCAAATTTGTGCCACCAAAACCATTGCGGCATCTTTGAATTGTTTGGTACAGGAACGTGTAATTGGCCCATTAGGTAGCTTCATCGGGTCATGGTTGACGTCTGTCACAGGCTTCGTAGGTGAGTCCGTATCAAGAAGCAAATGAAAGAAAAGAGTTTGATGAGAAGGAAGGGAAGAAATCGGCGCAAAATAGAAGAGGAAGAATAAGGGATTTCGACTTTCAGGTATTTGGAGAGAAGTAGTTTTTGGCAAAATAAAAAGAAAGAATTTGGCCTTAGCCTAGAACCCCAAAATTGACACCTATTTATAGCCTATAGCCAAATTTCCTTTCCCCAAATTCCCAATTCGGCTCAAACTCTTCCACATATCTCATCTCCTAATTTTTCTCCATGATAAGCTCCTCAATCCCTTCCTAACTTTTCTCTTCTGATCACTCTCCTTAGAGTCCATCATCACACCACTTCCAACCTTCTAGAAGGCCAAAATTAAACTCCTAAAAATACTAAGCTAGGTTCAAACCTAGGATCTCCTTCCTAGCCCATAACACCACCTTCCTATACCCTAAGTGGCGTCACTTAACCACTCCACCACAAGGCTATTTGATGCCATTTTCCCCTATTTTTATTTAGAAGCCCAACTACTCACCGCCCTGGTTCCTTTAATAATTAATTAAAAATTCCTTCTCCTCAAAATTCGAACCCAGTACTTCTCCACCACCCCTAGACACTCCAAGTTTATTAAACCCTTAAAGCCAACATGTCATTTGTCATTTTCTTGCTTTAAAAAATTTAATGAGACCCAAAGCCCAATTCATCTAGGCCCAAAATTCAGGGCGTTACAATTCTACCCCCTTAAAGAAATTTCGTCCTCAAAATTTCAAACTAACTATTAATTGCACAGCTGAAGTCATACCACTATGCTTTTGCTGCGCACTCTGATCCCAATGATTTCAACATAAACCCAAAACATCCACCTACTTCAAACATTTTCAAACACACACAGAAGAAGTACCAAATTCAAATTCGAATGTTTACAAAGCCCTAACATTTCCGTGGCTTCTGCTGCGGCCTCTTGCACCTCTTCTAGCGCTTATCGTCGATTCGAGTATTATCTGGATTAGAAATTTTATGAAGTTTAATCAATTTTAGTTAATTAAGCCGATGTTTTATGACTATTAAGTGGAGTATTGTTTTTGCAGTCGTAAATCCTCTACAGTCTCAGTTCTCTATGGGCTTTAGTTTTACTTTAGGCATATTCTAAAAGTAGCCCACTATCTACAGTATAACAGTTCAAAATAACTAAGTATCAAGAGAACATACTTGGTTCGACGTCAGAGACTCAGTGTGTCGCACAGCAAGAATTTCCAAAATATTTTGACACACTCGAAAACAGTTTTTTTAACCCAAATACTAAGGCCCATTTTACAGCCCGAGCTTTGAAACCTATCTCTGATACCACTAAATGTAACACCCCAAGCCCAGCTTAGAAGTTAGGCCCGAGTCCGGCGTGTCACATTGAAGTGTTTTAGCAAAAACCTTGTTTTCATTGAAAACCCTTCATAAAGTAAAATGTTGAGTACAAACCTCTTTTTAGTTGCGAAAGTTTTATTTAAAAACAAACAATTTATAAAACTTGGTATTTTAAAATGGAGTTGCGAAAAAGTAATAATTGAAAACAGCCATACCTTAGGACAATAAACAGTGTTCTGCCTCCAAAATATAAAACATAATAATATAATAATCCCACAAAATAATAATAACTAGAGAAAAGGTGTAACACCCCAAACCCGGTCAACACACCACGACCAAATCTGGTATGTTACGAGGAAAATCGGAATTTTGAGAAGGTAGGTTTCTGTTTAAAAATTTGATGAAAACACTTCGCTATATAGTGTATTTGAAGAAAGCTTGAGTAGGCTTGATTAAAATTTGATGGTGTATTTAAAAACCCAGAAATTTTGAAAACTTAATCAGATGTGTAGGTAAAGCAAGTTTATCTCATTTAGAAGTTCAAGTTGTTTCTTATTGTTACTAAAACATTTTGACTTAGTAGAAAATCGAGTTTAAGTTAGAAAAACATTTGAGTTCTCTTTATCCCAAATCATAGTGTGATACCCGATGGTATAGTTTAAAACATATCGATTTGTAGTTTTGAAATCGTTGTCTTTCCAAGTTTTAGCAAATTTTATCCCAATTAATTTGTTAAGGCATATTAAAAATCTACTTTAAGCATAAACATAGCAACATAATTTTAAAGGCCGTTTACAATCCAAAATAAAACCAAATAGTAATAAATAAACTAAAGTACCAATTTTATAAAAGTCTGAGCAAATCCTTATTTAGGCATGGCATGAGCACCTCGAGTCCATCCCGGCTCCGTGTCCGCGTCTAAGTGTCACCTGAAATGTCAAAGGAGAGGGTGAGTCGCACGACTCAGTGCATAAATCCCCCTCCCGATAATACAACATGCTAACACACATCATAACAAAGCAATACAATTAATGCACCCGTTCCTAACCATCCGTAACACCTTTTCTACCCCGTGTGGTACCAAAGCACTGGTGGTGCCCAACCACTGGTGACCCAAAGTCACGATATCCAACAATGTGGTGCCAAACCACGTGTGATACCAAATCACTAGCGACAATCCCGTATCTCTCAAGTGGGGCCAACCCACGGTGGTGTTAACCACAGGGACGAGTCGCAATGAGGTGCCAAACCTCTGGTGTCCCAAAGACACAGTGTGATACCAAATCACTGGTGACCGTAGTCACGAATCGAATGATGGGGCCAACCCATCGTGTGATACCAAATCACTGGCGTCAATCCCGTATAATCAACTGTAGGGCCAACCCACTGTGGTACTAAGCCACTGGGACGAGACGCTGAGGTGCCAAACTTCTGGTGACCCAAAGTCACAAAATGTCATCTGTGGTGCCAAACCACTGGAGGTGCCAAACCTCTGGTGTCCCAAAGACACGGTGTCCCGAAGACACGGATATCATATTCTCCCTCCTCTCAAATCACCCAAGAACGTATCATACTAATGCAAAATGGTATAAATCATGCAATCATGCTAACATGCTCAACATGGCATCTCGTAGTATTTACATCACATATCATGATATCACATATATCACTACCAATCTCGTAATGAAACGGGCTTACCCGTATCCGTGCACATACCCCGTCGGGTACCAAATCCATCAACCATATAGTCTCACTTTACACAAACAGGTTATTAACATATTACTAAGAAATCAGTGTGTTAGTTTACACACCTGCTAACGCGAAAGCCTTAGTTCCAAAGAACCGGTCTAAATCCTTCGATCACTTTGCTCCTTAAACTTGATTTGGTTTCCTACCAAATCCGGAACCAAAAATGGTTCTCTTCACCAATCGGCCACACCCAAAAATGAAGCGGTTAGTCCTTTAATAACTTGACTTAAAGAAAACTAAATGAAATAGACTAAAAGAACTCGTTCTTACCACCACCTACCGATTGCTTAACCGAGAAATAAAGTTCCTCTCGATTGCACCCAAATCCAGATGACCTACAATAAGATCGGTTCAACACCAAAAGGTTAACTCCTTCCACCCATCACCACCATCGGCTCTTAACCACATCAAAACGACAAGGACACAGGAGAAAAGAAATAGCCATTCGGCCCTATACTTACCTTCCTCTTAGCCCAACTAAAACCAAGGCTTGAAGAGATTCACACCACACCAAAATTCGGCCAAGAACCACTAGAAGAGGGGAGAGATTCGGCTTCACACAAGGGAAAAGAACACAAGGAAAAGATGGAGAGAAAAAGGGTTGATATTCGGCTAAACAACAAAAGTAGAACAAAGAGGAGAAAGGTACATACGGTTTGAAAAAGAAAGAAAAAGGAGGAAGGTATTTTGGAGAATGAAGTTTCAACTAGGGAGGTTTCAAGAAGAAAAAGAGAGTATGAGAGGAAGAGAGGGGTTAGACTCGATTCAACACAAATGAACAACAATCAAAGAGGTGGAAGGGTTCGGCAAAAGTGAAAAAGAGATGGAAGTTTGAAGGCTCAAGCACATTCGGCTAACAAAGAAAACACAAGGAAATCAAGCAACATTCGGCAAGCTATAGGGTTTTGGTCTTTCGGTTTCGAAAAAAGTGAAGAAAAAAATGAGAGAAATTCTTTAGAAAGAATCGGCTTACTTTTGTCAAAAAGGGAGAACTTACTTTTACCCAATGTGACCGAAAATGCACAAAATGAAAAGTGCATTTTGGCACACCTCATTCCCCCCACTACCAAACCGTCCACTCCCCCCCAAACTCTCCTAAAATTCGGCCACCCTTCCAACATACACTCACAACCACTCATTCAAAATACTTTGAACAAGTCCACATCCACAAATCACTCTCCTCCCACCACCTCAGCACTTGACTTGGTCTTAGGCAGAGTTTGAATTGCCTACAACTCCTCCCCTCCATGCCGTCAAAAAGAATGCAAAATATGGCCACTCCGCAGCTTGAACACAGGTCCTCATCCCCTGCAAGTGGCGCCACCCTTCAAGCTCTAGAGTGGCGTCTCCTTGCCACTCCACCAGCTCCTCTTTTTGTGCTAAAAACCACTAAAGAATACCTATTAACCCCAGCTCCTTCAGCTCCTCTCACATAAAGCTTAAAACTAAAATTTTCCTACCTACTCAGGCTTACTTCTATCTTACAACTAAGCCCCGAAACCACCCAAACAACAACACAGCACAGCAGACACATGCACACAAAGCCACAACAAAATAACCCCTATCCCGGGATATTACAGTTCTACCCCCCTTAAAAATAATTTCGACCTCGAAATTACCTGATCAGAAGAGTTGCGGGTATTGCTGTCTCATCACATCCTCAGGTTCCCACGTAGCTTCTTCTACGCCATGGTTCCGCCAAAGAACCTTTACCAAAGGCACAGACTTTCTACGCAGAACCTTCACATCCCGATCCAGAATCTGCACAGGTTCTTCTTCCATGGTCAAATCTGGGTTTACCTCGATCTCTTCCACTGCTACCACGTGTGATGGATCTGAATGATAACGCTGAAGCATCGAAACGTGGAATACATCGTGAATCTGACTTAGCTCTGCTGGCAGCTCAAGCTGGTACGCTATTGGTCCCACTCGTCTCAGTACCTTATACTGCCCAATAAACCTCGGACTTAGCTTGCCTTTCTTTCCGAACCTCAATACCTTCTTCCATGGCGAGACCTTCAGAAAAACTTGATCCCCCACAGCAAACTCTATATCTCTTCGCTTAAGGTCGGCATAAGACTTCTACCGGTCCGAAGCTTCCTTCAACCGAGCCTGAATCAACTTAACCTTGTCTTCAGTCTCTACAACCAACTCGGGTCCCAACAATTGACGTTCACCTAACTCCGTCCAACAGGTAGGTGAGCGACACTTCCTACCATACAACGCCTCGTATGGTGCCATCTTGATGCTCGCTTGGTAACTATTGTTGTAGGCAAACTCAGCTAATGGTAGAAACTCCTCCCAACTACCCCTGAAGTCCAGAACACAACCTCTCAGCATATCCTCTAAGATCTGAATAACCCTTTCCGATTGCCCGTCAGACTGCGGGTGAAAAGCCGTGTTGAAATCTAACCGCGTACCCAGAGCCTGATGCAACGCTTTCCAGAACCATGACGTAAATCTGGGATCCCTATCCGAGATGATCGATACTGGCACACCGTGCAACCTCACTATCTCGGACACATACAGCTTCGCTAACTTCTGAAGTGAGTAGTCAACCCTCACCAGAATAAAGTGAGCTGATTTAGTCAGTCGATCCACAATTACCCAAACTGAATCCTTCTTGCTTGGCGTAAGCGGTAATCCACTGACGAAATCCATGGTTATCCTTTCCCACTTCCACTGAGGAATCTTCACAGGCTGAAGCAACCCTGACGGCAACTGATGCTCAGCCTTGACCTGCTGACAAGTCAGACACTTCCCTACAAACTCTGTCACTTCCCTTTCCAGACCAAGCCACCAAAACTGCTCTCTAAGATCCCTATACATCTTACTACCTCCAGGATGCATAGCGTATGGACTGCTATGTGCGTCCTGAAGAATCTTCTGCCTCAACTCCACATCCTTGGCCATACAAGCTTTACCTTGGAAACGCAGCACCTCATCACTAGACAAACTGTAACCTTCCAAACCACCATTCTACACTTGCACCCTCTGCGCACTCAAAACCTCATCCTCTAACTGTTTCTCTCTGATTTGCTCAACCCACGCAGGCCTAACCTGCAATTTTGCCAGAATACTTCCGTCGTCATACAGACTCAAATGGGCAAACATCGCTCTTAAGTCCGAAACAACCTTACGGCTCAACGCGTCTGCCACCACGTTAGCCTTGCCTGGATGATACTCAATCGAACAGTCGTAATCTTTTAGCAACTCAACCCATCTGCGCTGCCTCAAATTCAAATCCCTCTGAGTCAAAAGGTACTTCAGACTCTTATGAACTATGTAGACTATCGATCTCTCTCCGTACAAGTAGTGCCTCTAAATCTTTAAGGCGAAGACTACAGCCGCTAGCTCCAAATCGTGCGTCGGATAGTTGACCTCATGTGGCCTCAGCTGCCGAGATGCGTAAGCCACAACCTTACCTTCTTGCATCAGCATACAACCCAGTCTCGTATGTGATGCATCGCAGTACACTGTGAATTCCTTACCAGCCTCAGGTTGAATTAAAACCGGAGCTTCTGTCAGAATTTTCTTAAGCTTGTCGAAGGTCTCCTGTTGTTTCTCAGTCCAAACAAACGGAACCTCTTTCCTTAACAACTTGGTCATCGGCGCTGCAATCAACGAGAAACCTTCTACAAACCTCCGGTAGTATCCTGCCAAACCCAGAAAACTCCGAATCTCAGCCACTGACTTAGGCGGCTTCCAATCCAAAACTGCCTCAATCTTCCAAGGATCCACTTTAATCCCCTCAGCCGACACTACATGACCCAAGAAAGTCACTTCTCTAAGCCAAAACTCGCACTTACTAAACTTAGCATAGAGCTGCTTCTCCCTCAAAATCTGCAGCACCACTCGCAAATGCGCATCATGCTCTTCTTCTGTCCTCGAGTACACCAAGATATCATCTATGAAAACCACGACGAACTGATCCAAATACTGCTGAAACACCCTATTCATCATATCCCTGAATGCCGCCGGTGCGTTAGTCAACGCGAACGGCATTACCAGAAATTCGTAGTGCCCATACCGAGTCCGAAACGCTGTCTTGTGAATATCAGCCTCCTTTACCTTTAACTGATGATACCCAGACCTCAAGTCGATCTTCGAGAATACCGCTGCACCCTTCAGCTGATCAAACAAGTCATCTATCCATGGCAGCGGATACTTGTTTTTAATCGTCAGCTTATTCAACTGGCGGTAATCTATGCACATCCGCATCGTACCATCTTTCTTCTTAACAAAGAGTACCGGCGCTCCCCAAGGTGAAACACTTGGCCAGATAAAACCTCGGTCCAAGAACTCCTGGATCTGAGCCTTAAGCTCCACTAACTCCTTTGGCGCCATCCTATCCGGAGCAATAAACACTGGCGCAGTCCCGGGTAACAGATCTATCCCGAACTCTACCTTGCGATCCGGTGGCAAACCCGGAAGCTCCTCAGGAAACACATCAGCAAATTCCTTAACGGTACGAACTTTCTCTACAGCAGACTCTTTAGCCTCCAAGGCATACACATGAATCACATACGCTTCACAGCCCTTCCTGACCATCTTCTCAGCCTTCAGAGCAGATACCACATTAGATAAGTAATCTCTCCTATTACCTATCATAGCCACTTCATTACCCTCAACCGTCTTAAGAACCATACGCTTAGCCGCGCAATCCAACCTCGCCTGGTACTTAACCAACCAGTCCATCCCAAGAATCAGATCGAACTCCCCAAACGGCAGTTCCATCAGATCAGCAGCAAACACTACCCCTTGGAGTTCTAGGGGTACATCTCTAAACAGCTTATCTACTACTATAGAGTGACCTAAAGGGCTAATTACAGTCATCTGCCTAGAAGATATCTCAGAGTCTAGATCCATGGTCTCTACTATACTACTAGCAACGTAAGAATGCGTCGAACCCACATCAATCAAAGCAGTAAATGAAGAACCAAATATCAAGAACGTACCGGTTATGACGTCCGATGCGTCGCCCTCCTCTCGGCGCCTCGCTGTATACACTAACCCAGGCTGTCTGGCCTCAGAACTACCCGCACCTCTGCCCGGTGCTCCACGGCCCCGACCAGAACCATTACCTCCTCTGCCATTACCACGACCCTTCTGCGGTGGCGGTCCATTATTCCTGAACTGAGTACGGCCCTGACTCTCAGACTGAATCCTAGCCAACTGACGCAGACAGTCCCTCACACGGTGCTCCAAAGAACCACACTCAAAGCAACCTTTTCCACCGGTCCAGCAACCTCCCCAATGAGATTTCCCATAACGGTTACACTGCGGCGGTCCCTGACTAGCAGCAACATTCCTACCAGACTGATTCGGCCCACTCTGCCTCGCCCTTTTCTGAAGATTACCCGACAACCCAGAAGACCCAAAGCTCCTCTTATGCATGTTCCTGTCCATGCCCTGCCTCACCGACTCCTTAACACCCTCGGCTACCTTAGCCTTCTCAACCAGGACAGCAAACTCACGCTCCTGCTGTGGAGCAATCAGCAACCTCAGTTCGTCTCTCAGGCCATCCTCGAAACGAACACACCTCTCGCGCTCTGTAGCCACAATGCCCCTAGCATACCGGCTCAGCCTCAAGTACTCAGCCTCGTACTCAGACACAGACTTACTCCCCTGGACAAGCCTCAGAAATGCTTTTCATTGCGCGTCGATGTAGCTAGCTACAATGTACTTTTTCTGATAAGCAGCCCTAAAATAATCCCACGTAAGATCCTCTGCTGCCACACTATCCCGAACCGTGAGCCACCACTGGTATGACTCATCCCGAAGAAGCGATACTATGCCCTTCAGCTTCTCCTCAGCAGTCAGGCCTAAATCGTCCATAGTCCGCCCCGTTTGCCAGAAGTCGCTCAGGCACAGATTTCCTAATTCCTGCGCCACCACCTACTCCAGCTACCCTTTCTAAAACTCGCAGCATCGCCTGTGACACTGCATCATCCCCAGTCTGATCTTGAAACTCACCACCTCCAGCTGGTGGCGGTACCGGTATCTCATTTTCTGACCCCTGACCAGATCCTACGGGTTGAGAAACCGTCATCCTACCACGACCATGTCCACGACCGTGTCCACCTCGAGCACTCATGACTAAATTCTCTACGTATCTGATTTAGAAGTTTTATGCATCAGTATTTATTCCACTATTTTAAAGCAAAGTCTTATGAATAGTAAAGAGCTTTGTTTTCGCGAGTTCACAGAATCCTATCAGTTTCAGTTTCTAAAGTAATCCACTACTACAAAACATCCAATCACATCGCATTACATCCAAATCACAAGCATTAATAAGGGGTACTTACCCGGGCGGATTGGTGCCGGAAACTCGGTGCCATGCCTTTCAAACCATACATTTCAAAACAAAAACACTTAAAACAGACTTTTGAAAACATTCTTGGGCCTCAGGCCCACAGCCGAGCCTTTGAACCTGGCTCTGATACCACAATTGTAACACCCCAAACCCAGTCAACACACCACGACCGAATCTGGTATGTTACGAGGAAAATCAGAATTTTGAGAAGGTAGGTTTCTGTTTAAAAATTTGATGAAAACACTTCGCTATATAGTGTATTTGAAGAAAGCTTGAGTAGGCTTGATTAAAATTTGATGGTGTATTTGAAAACTCGGAAATTTTGAAGACTTAATCAGATGTGTAGGTAAAGCAAGTTTATCTCATTTAGAAGTTCAAGTTGTTTCTTATTGTTACTAAAACATTTTGACTTAGTAGAAAATCGAGTTTAAGTTAGAAAAACATTTGAGTTCTCTTTATCCCAAATCATAGTGTGATACCCAATGGTATAGTTTAAAACATATCGATTTGTAGTTTTGAAATCGTTGTCTTTCCAAGTTTTAGCAAATTTTATCCCAATTAATTTGTTAAGGCATATTAAAAATCTACTTTAAGCATAAACATAGCAACATAATTTTAAAGGCCGTTTACAATCCAAAATAAAACCAAATAGTAATAAATAAACTAAAGTACCAATTTTATAAAATTCTGAGCAAATCCTTATTTAGGCATGGCATGAGCACCTCGAGTCCATCCCGGCTCCGTGTCCGCGTCTAAGTGTCACCTGAAATGTCAAAGGAGAGGGTGAGTCGCACGACTCAGTGCATAAATCCCCCTCCCGATAATACAACATGCTAACACACATCATAACAAAGCAATACAATTAATGCACCCGTTCCTAACCATCCGTAACACCTTTTCTACCCCGTGTGGTACCAAAGCACTGGTGGTGCCCAACCACTGGTGACCCAAAGTCACGATATCCAACAATGTGGTGCCAAACCACGTGTGATACCAAATCACTATCGACAATCCCGTATCTCTCAAGTGGGGCCAACCCACGGTGGTGTTAACCACAGGGACGAGTCGCAATGAGGTGCCAAACCTCTGGTGTCCCAAAGACACAGTGTGATACCAAATCACTGGTGACCGTAGTCACGAATCGAATGATGGGGCCAACCCATCGTGTGATACCAAATCACTGGCGTCAATCCCGTATAATCAACTGTGGGGCCAACCCACTGTGTTACTAAGCCACTGGGACGAGACGCTGAGGTGCCAAACCTCTGGTGACCCAAAGTCACAAAATGTCATCTGTGGTGCCAAAACACTGGAGGTGCCAAACCTCTAGTGTCCCAAAGACACGGTGTCCCAAAGACACGGATATCATATTCTCCCTCCTCTCAAATCACCCAATAACGTATCATACTAATGCAAATGGTATAAATCATGCAATCATGCTAACATGCTCAACATGGCATCTCGTAGTATTTACATCACATATCATGATATCACATATATCACTACCAATCTCGTAATGAAACGGACTTACCCGTATCCGTGCACATACCCCGTCGGGTACCAAATCCATCAACCATATAGTCTCACTTTACACAAACAGGTTATTAACATATTACTAAGAAATCAGTGTGTTAGTTTACGCACCTGCTAACGCGAAAGCCTTAGTTCCAAAGAACCGGTCTAAATCCTTCGATCACTTTGCTCCTTAAACTTGATTTGGTTTCCTACCAAATCCGGAACCAAAAATGGTTCTCTTCACCAATCGGCCACACCCAAAAATGAAGCGGTTAGTCCTTTAATAACTTGACTTAAAGAAAACTAAATGAAATAGACTAAAAGAACTCGTTCTTACCACCACCTACCGATTGCTTAACCGAGAAATAAAGTTCCTCTCGATTGCACCCAAATCCAGATGACCTACAATAAGATCGGTTCAACACCAAAAGGTTAACTCCTTCCACCCATCACCACCATCGGCTCTTAACCACATCAAAATGACAAGGACACAGGAGAAAAGAAATAGCCATTCGGCCCTATACTTACCTTCCTCTTAACCCAACTAAAACCAAGGCTTGAAGAGATTCACACCACACCAAAATTCAGCCAAGAACCACTAGAAGAGGGGAGAGATTCGGCTTCACACAAGGGAAAAGAACACAAGGGAAAGATGGAGAGAAAAAGGGTTGATATTCGGCTAAACAACAAAAGTAGAACAAAGAGGAGAAAGGTACATACGGTTTGAAAAAGAAAGAAAAAGGAGGAAGGTATTTTGGAGAATGAAGTTTCGGCTAGGGAGGTTTCAAGAAGAAAAAGAGAGTATGAGAGGAAGAGAGGGGTTAGACTCGACTCAACACAAATGAACAACAATCAAAGAGGTGGAAGGGTTCGGCCAAAGTGAAAAAGAGATGGAAGTTTGAAGGCTCAAGCACATTCGGCTAACAAAGAAAACACAAGGAAATCAAGCAACATTCGGCAAGCTATAGGGGTTTGGTCTTTCGGTTTCGAAAAAAGTGAAGAAAAAAATGAGAGAAATTCTTTAGAAAGAATCGGCTTACTTTTGTCAAAAAGGGAGAACTTACTTTTACCCAATGTGACTGAAAATGCACAAAATGAAAAGTGCATTTCAGCACACCTCATTCCCCCTACTACCAAACCGTCCACTCCCCCCCAAACTCTCCTAAAATTCAGCCACCCTTCCCATATACACTCACAACCACTCATTCAAAATACTTTGAACAAGTCCACATCCACAAATCACTCTCCTCCCACCACCTCAGCGCTTGACTTGGTCTTAGGCAGAGTTTGAACTGCCTAAAACTCCTCCCCTCCATGCCGTCAAAAAGAATGCAAAATATGGCCACTCCGCAGCTTGAACACAGGTCCTCATCCCCTGCAAGTGGCGCCACCTTCCAAGCTCTAGAGTGGCGTCTCCTTGCCACTCCACCAGCTCCTCTTTTTGTGCTAAAAACCACTAAAGAATACCTATTAACCCCAGCTCCTTCAGCTCCTCTCACATAAAGCTTAAAACTAAAATTTTCCTACCTACTCAGGCTTACTTCTAACTTACAACTAAGCCCCGAAACCACCCAAACAACAACACAGCACAGCAGACACATGCACACAAAGCCACAACAAAATAACCCCTATCCCGGGATATTACAAAAGGCCTTATTACAATCCAAACCAAAATAATTTCAAAATACTAGAAATTTTAAAGAAAATCCAAATAATAATATCTTACTAGCTGGCCACCTCTAAGTCCCACCATCCATCGAACCGCCTATTGAGGGTCACCTGAAAAGTTTAAAAAAGAGGGGATGAGTTTCGAAAAACTCAATGTGTACAACCCTTAATGAGTATAAAGCAATCACTAGTCATTTTGGGCCTGAGCCCAACTTAGTAGCGGTGGCCTTTGGGCCGAAGCCCATATCAGATTAATATCACAATAATATCGTATATGCAATGCTGTGCAAACCCTCCCCAATAGTCCATCCATTACAAAACATTTCCCTTCCAACCTTCTACACCTGTGGGGATTTCTAAATCGACCCACCAATCCGCTACACAGCAATGGTAGCCCAGTTGCGGTACTACCTAACGTTGCAGCAAAGCTGCTAATCATATATTGGGCTTAAAAAGCCAACGGTGGATCCACGGTCGTCAAGCAACCATGCGATCCTCAAATTCTTCCTCCATACCATAATTCCCACCCATATGTATCCTAAACAGAATATCATATGAATGCAGCAAATATACGAGTAACATCCATAAAGCTTACATTCAACACATAGGGGTATTTTAGTTATTTCACAAATCAAGGGTATTTTCGTAATCCTACCCTACAGGGGTATTTTGGTAATTCTTAAAAGTATGGGTTTTAAATTACGAGCTTTTGGCCTGTCAACATGTCCTCATTGGCTAAAGTGAACAGGCACTATGCACTATGTAGGATTCCGCAGAAGAGAAAGTGGGTCATTAAGACCGCTTAAATACCAAGCTCTCCCTAGATCCAATCCTAGACATGCATATGCCCATTGCGACGCTCTAACCTTATGACTTGTCCACAGACGAATTTGATAAATAATAAGTTTTATGTTGTTTAAGGATTTTTTAGAACTAGGCCTAAAAGTCCATTATAAAACCCTAGCAAGTCTATAGGCTTTCACGCATTCATATAGTCCATCAGACCCAATCATATTTTTTTACGGCACATTAGGCTCAATCACACTCATATGGGCCATTATGCCCGAATCCATTCCAAATCATTCAATAAACTTAATTAGCTCATCACATATTACCAGGTTATCAACATTTGCTTATTTAGGCTCATGAGCCCGTCGGGCCCATTCGGCCCATTCTGGCCAGTTGGCCAAAACGTGACACAAGTCCATGAGATCGCTCATGGGGTCTCTGGTATCGTATCGAATACCCTCTTACGACTATTCGCGCACTCACAAGACTATTGTAGCTAAACTTTCAATGTTTCGGCATTTCGACTTTTCGGCACTTCGGGATTTGCCGATCTATTGTGTGTGTAGTGTATGTACACACCTTCAGCTTTATATTAAACTATCGAATCATAGGGTAGAAGTACACACCTTACCACCTACAGTACTATACTCATAATCGGACAACCTGTACTTGCTTTGATCGACTGCGATTTGCCTAATTAATTCGAGGTCTGTTGTAGTCCCCCTTCCGCATCTAGGCGGAAAGTCCTGAACCACCGACACATTATGTTGCTTAAACTTGGGAGTAGTGGTCACTTGCTCACACTCAGTCGGCATCTTTATTGACACTTTACTAGATTAGATCCCCCTTTGCTCATCGTAAATTCCTTATCAATCGGCCAAATGAATGCAATAGCTAGTCCCAGAAGATTTAGCCAACACGAGGAGAATAAATGATTTGAAAGAGGGAGAGAATGAATATTCAGTTAAGTAACTGAACAAAAAAAAAGGATTGCTTTGATCAAATTGTGGAAGAAAAAGGGTGGCACACAAGGGATTCTGCAAAAAGGAATACTGTATTTTAGGGACCAAGAATATTCGGCACAAAAGAAAAATTTGATGAGAAGGAAGGGAAGAAATTGGCGCAAAATAGAAAAGGAAGAATAAGGGATTTCAACTTTTAGGTATTTGGAGAGAAAAGTAGTTTTCGACAAAATAAAAAGAAAGAATTTGGCATTAGCCTAGAACCTCAAAATCGACACCTATTTATAGCTTATAGCCGAATTTCCTATCCCCAAATTCCCAATTCGGCTCAATCTCTTCCACATATCTCATGTCCTAATTTTTCTCCATGATAAGCTCCAGAATCCCTTCCTAACTTTTCTCTTCTGATCACTCTCCTTAGAGTCCATCATTACACCACTTCCAACCTTCTAGAAGGCCAAAATTAAACTCCTAAAAGTACTAAGCTAGGATTTAAACTGAGGATCTCTTTGCTAGCCCATAACGCCACCTTCCTATACCCTAAGTGGCGTCACTTAGCCACTTGTGGCTATTTGATGCCATTTTTCCCTATTTTTATTTAAAAGCCCAACTACTCATTGCCCTGTTTCCTTTAATAATTAATTAAAAATTCCTTCTCCTCAAAGTTCGAACCCAGTACTTCTCCAACACTCCTAGACACTCCAAGCTTCTTAAACCCTTAAACCCAACATGTCATTTTTCATTTTCTTGCATAAAAAAATTTTATGAGACCCAAAGCCCAAACCCAATTCATCTAGGCCCAAAATTCGGGGCGTTACAATTCTACTCCCTTAAAGAAATTTCATCCTCCAAATTTCAAAGTAACTATTAATCGCACAGCTCAAGTCATACCACTATGCTTTTGCTGCACACTCTGATCCCAATAATTTCAACATATACCCAAAACATCCACCCACTTCAAACATTTTCAAACACACGCAGAAGAAGTACCAAATTCAAATTCGAATGTTTACAAAGCCCTAACACTTCCATGGCTTCTGCCGCGACCCCTTGCACCTCTTCTAGTGCTATTCGTCGATTCGAGTATTATCTGGATTAGAAATTTTATGAAGTTTAATCAATTTCAGTTAATTAAGCTGATGTTTTATGACGTATTAAGCGGAGTATTGTTTTTGTAATCGTAAATCCTCTACAGTCTTAGTTCTCTATGGGCTTTTCTTTTACTCTAGGAATATTCTAAAAGTAGCCCACTATCTACAGTATAACAATTCAAAATAACTAAGTATCAAGAGAACTTACTTGGTTCGACGTCGGAGACTCCGTGTGCCACACAGCAAGAATTTCTAAAATATTTTGACTCACTTGAATATATTTTTTTAACCCAAATACTAAGGCCCATTTTACAGCTCGAGCTTTCAAACTTGGCTTTAATACCACTAAATGTAACACCCCAAATCTAGCCTAGAAGTTAGGCCCGAGTCCGGCGTGTCACATTGAAGTGTTTTAGCAAAAACCTTGTTTTCATTGAAAACCCTTCATAAAGTAAAATGTTGAGTACAAACCTCTTTTTAGTTGCGAAAGTTTTATTTAAAAACAAACAATTTATAAAACTTGATATTTTAAAATGGAGTTGCGAAAAAGTAATAATTGAAAACAACCATAGCTTAGGACAATAAACAGTGTTCTGCCTCCAAAATATAAAACATAATAATATAATAATCCCACAAAATAATAATAACTAGAGAAAAGGCCTTATTACAATCCAAACCAAAATAATTTCAAAATACTAGAAATTTTAAAGAAAATCCAAATAATAATATCTTACTAGCTGGCCACCTCTAAGTCCCACCATCCATCGAACCGCCTATTGAGGGTCACCTGAAAAGTTTAAAAAAGAGGGGATGAGTTTCGAAAAACTCAGTGTGTACAACCCTCAACGAGTATAAAGCAATCACCAGTCATTTTGGGCCTGAGCCCAATTTAGTAGCGGTGGCCTTTGGGCCGAAGCCCATAACACATTAATATCACAATAATATCATAATAATATTGTACATGCAATGCTATGCAAACTCTCCCCAATAGTCCATCCACTACATAACATTTCCCTACCAACCTTATACACCTGTGAGGATTTCTAAATCGACCCACCCATTCGCTACACAACAATGGAAGCTCGGTTACGGTACTACCTAACGTTGCGGCAAAGCTACTAATCATATATTAGGCTTAAAAAGCCAACGGTGGATCCACGATCGTCAAGCAACCATGCGATCCTCAAATTCTTCCTCCGTACCATAATTCCCACCCATATACATCCTAAACAGAATATCATATGAATGCAGCAAATATATGAGTAACATCCATAAAGCTTACATTCAACACAAAAGGGTATTTTAGTCATTTCACAAATCAAGAGTATTTCGATAATCCTACCCTACAGGGGTATTTTGGTAATTCTTAACAGTATGGGTTTTAAATTACAAACTTTTGGCCTGTCAACATGTCCTCGTTGGCTAAAGTGAACAGGCACTATGCACCAGGTAGGATTCCGGAGAAGAGGAGGTGGGTCATTAAGACTGCTTAAATACCGATCTCTCCCTAGATCCAATCCTAGACATGCATATGGCCATTCTCCCTAGATCCAATCCTAGACATGCATATGCCCATTGCCACGCTCTAACCTTATACCTTTTCCACAGACAAATTTGATAAATTAATAAGTTTTATGCTATTTGAGGATTTATTAGAACTAGGCCTAAAAGTCCATTATAAAACCTTAGCAAGTCTACAGGCTTTCACACACTCATATAGTCCATCAGACCCATTAGGCTCAATCACAATCATATGGCCCATTAGGCCCGAATCCATTCCAAATCATTCAATAAACTTAATTAGCTCATCACATATTACCAGGTTATCAACATTTGCTTATTTAGGCTCACGGGCCCATCGGGCCCATTTGTCCCATTCTGGCCAATTGGCCAAAACGTGACCCAAGTCCATGAGATAGCTCATGGGGTCTCCGGTATCGTATTGAATACCCTCTTACAAGTGTTCGCGCACTCGCAAGACTACCATAGCCAAACTTTCAGCTTTTCAGCATTTCGACTATACAGCACTTCGGGATTTGGCGATCTATTGTGTTTGTAGTAGTGTATGTACACACCTTCTGCTTTATATTAAACTATCGAATCATAAGGTAGAAGTACACATCGTACCACCTGCAGTACTAAGTACTATTAATCGTCGGAACCTATATTCAAAATGTTACACTCCATTAGTCATTTACTTAAGCAATTTAAATAAATCCACTACAACCACTCACCGAAGGACAACCTATACTTACCTTGATCGACTGCGATTTGCCTAATTAATCCGAGGTCTGTTGTAGTCCCCCTTCCGCATCTAGGCAAAAAGTCCCAAACTGCTGACACCTTACGTTGCTAAAATTGGGAGTACTAGTCACTTGTTCACACTCAATCGGCATCTTTACTGACACTTTACTAGATCCCCCTTTGCTCATCGTAAATTCCTTATCAATCGGCCGAATGAATGCAATAGCTAGTCCCAGAAGATTTAGCCAACGCGAGGAGAACAAAAGATTTGAAAGAGGGAGAGAATGAATATTCAGTTAAGTAACGGAACAAAAAAAAAGGATTGCTTTGATCAAATTGTGGAAGAAAAAGGGTGGCACACAAGGGATTCGGCAAAAAGGAATACTGGATTTTAGGGACCAAGAATATTCGACACAAAAGAAATAGACTAGAATCAAAGGAAAGAAAAGAGTTTGATGAGAAGGAAGGGAAGAAGTCGGCGCAAAATAGAAGAGGAAGAATAAAGGATTTCGGCTTTTAGGTATTTGGAGAGAAAAGTAGTTTTCGACAAAATAAAAAGAAAGAATTTGGCATTAGCCTAGAACCCCAAAATTGACACCTATTTATAGCCTATAGCCGAATTTCCTATCCCCTAATTCCCAATTCAGCTCAAACTCTTCCACATATCTCATCTCCTAATTTTTCTCCATGATAAGCTCCTCAATCCCTTCCTAACTTTTCTCTTCTGATCACTCTCCTTAGAGTCCATCATCACACCACTTCCAACCTTCTAGAAGGCCAAAATTAAACTCCTAAAAATACTAAGCTAGGATTCGATCCTAGGATCTCCTTGCTAGCCCATAACGCCACCAATCTATTACCTAAGTGGCGTCACTTAGCCACTCCACCACAAGGTTCTTTGATGCCATTTTTACCTATTTTTATTTAAAATCCCAATTACTCACCGCCCTGGTTCCTTTAATAATTAATTAAAAATTCCTTCTCCTCAAAGTTCGAACCCAACACTTCTCCAACACCCCTAGACACTCTAAGTTTATTAAACCCTTAAAGCCAACATGTCATTTGTCATTTTCTTGCTTAAAAAAATTTATGAGACTCAAAGCCCAAAGCCCAATTCATCTAGGCCCAAAATTTGGGGCGTTACAGTTCACATGCTGATGGTTATTTCCTCTGCTTTGTCTAAAGATGAAGGCGATCGCCTTGCTACCCTACTGAATACAGATGTCTTGCCGGTGCTCTCCAATATGTGGTCTTAACTCGACCGGATATTGCTTATGCGGTAAATCGTGTGTGTCAATTCATGCATACACCTACTATAGAACATCTAGTAGCGTTAAAAGGAATGTTGAGGTATTTATATGGCACTATTAATTATGGGCTAGTTTTTCGTCCATCCGACAGACTATCTTTAGTTGGTTATGCTGATGCCAACTAGGGACTGGATTTTGATGACCGCTGATTTACGACAAGCTATTGTGTCTACTTTGGTCATACACCTGTCTCATGGTGTTTTAAGAAACAACAAGTTGTCTCTCGATCCACGGCGGAGGCTAAATATAGGAGCTTGGCTCCATCTACCAGTGATATTGCTTGGTTACTGCTAACAAAATTACAAATCAGTTCTACTGATACTCTTACCTTTTGGTGTGACAATTCCAGCGCAATAGCTGTTGCCGCCAATCTAGTCTTACACTCTAAATTCAAACATGTCGAGCTTGATTTATTTTTTGTTCGAAAAAAGGTGGCTAGTGGTTCACTAGTTAACGGCGAAGTGCCAGCCTGTGATTATGTAACACCCCAAACCCGGCCTATACATTTCGACCAGATCTGGTATGCTACGGGTTGAACGTTAAAATCTTTTGCTAAGTTGGTTTTAGTAAATCATAACTTATTAGGCAATATTTGAATAAATAAGTGACATTTGAAAAGAAACCTTGTATTATTATTATTTGGTATAAATAAACCCCTGACATAAATTCATAAGTTGCAAATATTAAAAAAACTATTTAGGCGAATATAAACTATGGGGCCTTATTACCTAAATATTCCCAAAACAAAACTTAAAGGAAAACTGAAAATAATCTATAGAAATAAGAACTTGATGGCCCCTCGAGTCCGTCTCGGCTCCCATGTCCACGATCTACTGCTCATCTGAAAAGTTAGGGAAAAATAATAGGGTGAGTCACCAAGACTCAGTGTGTAAATCCTGAAAACACATAAAAGGCTTTGGCCCACAAACACATTATGAGCCCTGGCCCATACACAATGGCAACAATCATAATCACATGACAGATAATAAATGATGCAAAGCCCAACCCATCCTAGAATTCCATCCTTTACACACCAACCCGTACCAACCATCACACCTTGGGGATTTCTACAATCAACCCTCCATCCGCTACACACCAAAACGACAGCCGTACTGCCTATTCCTATCAATCAGGAATTTTAACGTGGGTTTTCTACCACCGATCACCAAGTGGCCTAACATTTCATTTCGTGGGTTTTCTACCACCGATCACCATGTGATCTAACATTTCATTAGGTGGGTTTCCTACCACCGATCACCATGTGATCTAACATTTCATTAGGTGGGTTCTCTACCACCGATCACTACGTGATCTAACATTTCATTAGGTGGGTTTTCTACCACCGATCACCATGTGACCAATCATGCTCTTCCCCTTTTCATATCAAACCCATCCCATGCATACATTCATGCAAAATCAAACAATCTACTACCTAAGAGATTACAGTCTTTTGCATACATCGATACACATAGAGAATTTCTATGATTACGTACTTGGCATTCCTTGCCTAACCTTTTTTTGGGTTTCATTCGACTGTCTACACAGCCACTTTCTGGCTTTTTAGCCCATAACAGAAACATACATATATTCATACAGATTATTAGTGTGTTAGAGATCTACACACGACTGTTCATACAGCCTCATTTTTCGGCTTTTCAGCCCCTAACAGGTATAATACAAAATAAAACTTATCTGATAAGGATCTACACACGACTGTTCATATAGCCTCATTTTCCGGCTTTTTAGCCCCTAACAGGTATAATACAAAATAAAACATATGTGATAAGGATCTACACAGGACTGTTCATACAGCCTCATTTTCCGACTTTTCAACCCCTAACAGGTATAATACAAAATAAAACTTATGTGATAAGGATCTACACACGACTGTTCATACAACCTCATTTTCCAGCTTTTCAGCCCCTAACAGCTTTAATAAAAAATAAAACTTATGTGATAAGAATCTACACACGACTGTTCATACAGCCTCATTTTCTGGCTTTTCAGCCCCTAACAGGTATAATACAAAATAAAACTTACGTGATAAGGATCTACACACGACTGTTCATACAACCTCATTTTCTGGCTTTTCAGCCCCTAACAGGTATAATACAAAATAAAACTTATGTGATAAGGATCTACACACGGCTGTTCATACATCCTCATTTTCCGGCTTTTCAGCCCTTAACAGGTATAATGTAAAATAAAACTTATGTGATAAGGTTCTACACACGACTGTTCATACAGCCTTATTTTCCGGTTTTTCAGCCCCTAACAGGTATAATACAAAATAAAACTTATGTGATAAGGATCTACACGCGACTGCTCATACAGCCTCATTTTCCAGCTTTTCAGCCCCTAACAGGTTTAATTCAAAATAAAACTTATGTGATAAGGATATACACACGACTGTTCATACAGCCTCATTTTCCGGTTTTTCAGCCCCTAACAGGTATAATACAAAATAAAACTTATGTGATAAGGATCTACACAAGACTGTTCATACAGCCTCATTTTTCGACATTTCAGCCCCTAACAGGTATAATACAAAATAAAATTTATGTGATAAGGATCTACACACGACTATTCATACAGCCTCATTTTCCGGCTTTTCAACCCCTAACAGGTATAATACAAAATAAAACTTATGCGATAAGGATCTACACACCTGATTACCATTAGAACGAGACCCTCTAAGTCGACGCTATCCGTAGCCAACACCACCGTTATCTGCCTTGAATTCCCGAAAAGAGATATGAGATTCAGGGACTAGTGTTTCCGGCTTTTAGATCTAAGAGATCTACTTACTAGAGAAGATTCGGCTACTCCCAGAGGATTCTGACTTTTTACGAAAATCAGGAGGAGAAGATGATTCAAAGAAATTTATAGAGATTTGGCTTTTAGAAGAAAGAAGAGAAGAGAATAATGGAGTTTTCGATTTTTAGAAGAAAGAAGAGAATAATAGAGTTTTCGACTTTTAGAAGAAAGAAGAGAATAATGGAGTTTTCGGCTTTTAGAAGAAAGAAGAGAATAATGGACTTTTCGGCTTTTAGCAGAAAGAAGAGAAAATAATAATGGAGTTTTCGGCTTTTAGAAGAAAGAAAAGGTGGAACCCTAAATGCCGTAAAATAAAGAAGAGAACCCTCCCTATTTATAGAAATTTTCGGCACTTACCTATGAAAACCCGAAAGTGCCCTTCTTGATAACTAAAAACTAATCAAATAAAAAGGGAAAATTCGACACCTCTTTGCCATGAAGAAACTGATTTCTTCATTCCTCTAGCTGATGGAATTTCGGCCAACTCCTAGCCTTGTAGATAGCTCTTATCTTTTCTCCTTTTATCTTCCATATTATCAACTATAATATCTACATTATCTTACTCATATAAATCCTCCTATTTTTGAGCCTTGTTGCCATCCACTCCACCTAACCCAAATGCCGAAAATTAGCTAACTTAAACTAAAAGAATTGAGCTCCATGAAACTTAAATTTGGGCCCCTTATTCCCTTGTGTGGCGTCACCTCCTTGCTCCCTAAGTGGCGCCACTGACCACTAGGCCACAAGCCAATTTTGATGTTTTAAACACAGATACTACCTTTTAAACCCTATAATGCCCAAACAGATAATTTTAACCAAGGCCTCTGCCTAAGCCTGAGCCCAATTTGGACCCCTAACACTTTTATTAACTCATTACACATGTTCACCCATTAAACGCATAGGCCCAAAAATTCAGGATGTTACAAATTAGGTCGCTGATATCCTCACAAAACCATTGTCTTTCTCCACTTTTGCTCAACTTTGAAGTTTACTTTGAGTCTTACCTATTGGGAAGCTCGGTGAATGTTAGAGTATAGAGAATGTTAGTTTGTTATTAATGTGTTAGCTAGTCTGGTATATTGGTTGTACTTAGTTAGCAGCAGTTAGTCATATACAAGTATATAAACTCTAGCATTGTACTGATTCAAGTAAATAAAGAATACTAAGCAATATTTTGCAGTAGTTTCAATTCTCTCAATTTGTTCTCTTCTCATTTTGTTCTCTATTTACGCAATCATATAGTTACTAACAATATTGCAATGAAATTCGCCAAGGCAATGGGCGCCAAAGTTATTCAGTACATCTCCTAGTAAGAAGGAGGAAGCTTTGGAAGATCTTTGTGCTGATTCCTTTTTGGTCAGCTGAGACCAAGATCAGCTTTAGGTTTCAATGATTTAGTTTTTATTAATAATGAGGGGTTTCTTTCTTGTAAGTGTATATATTTATATATAAATTTCTAAATCCCTTAATTTGATTGGTGTATAGAGTACTATTGGCATATTTGATGGAATCATTGACACAGTGTATGCTCAACACCCTCTGTTCCCATTGCTTGGGCTGCCGAAGTCTCACGAGAAGCTTGTTCTTGTTGGCGCTCCAAAAAAACCACTTGAGTTGCCTGCGTTTCCTTTTCTACAAGGTAACAATATGTTGCTAATATGTTTTCATAAGGGTGATATGGGATCTCTTGTTTTTCATCGATATCTTAAATTTGAGTCTCAGTTAAATGAGTTCATGGAGGAAAGTCGTAGAAGGAAGCATGACTGGAGGGATGAAGGAGACTCAAGAGATGTTGATTTTGCAGCTAAGCACAACATAAAACCTGATATTGAAGTTATAGCTATGAAGTATGTGAATACTACCATGGAACGCCTTCTCCAAGCTGATGTTAAATATAGATTTGTCATCGGCATTGGGAATACATTGAATGCCACTACCTTTTAAACTATTTTATCACACTGTTATACACAATACAAATTGGCAATAGCAGTCCAAATGTTTTTATGTTGTCCTAATAATTTTAGTTTTCACGTTCTTTGCATGATATTGCAAAGATAGGCTACTCTTATGTAATGGGTTACCATCAAAATAAATAAATCACTCTTATCTTCTTCTTTTTTTCTTTGGGGCTATAGTATTTCTTTTCCTTTTTATTTTGGTTTAGTTTTGAATTTCATCCTTCCAGTTTTCAAATACTAAGAAGATAGCCCATCTACTAAAATTTGTCATGATTTGGTTATTGTATTAGTCCAACTAAGTAACACTGTTAAACTTTGTTGCTAAATTGCTTACCTCAAAATCATCATGCCAATCATTTATATGTAGTAAAATAACAGAAACCATCCATTCAGCCATTTATATGCAACAAATTATTGAAAACAAATTGTTCAAAAATTCATTCTTTGAACAATATTATTTAATCAATTGTTCAGGTCTCATTTGTATTTTTCACTTTTTTCATATTATTGTTTGAAGTATTACTTTTTTGGTAGTAAATTAAAGTATTACTTTATCAATGGTAAAAAAGTATTATATATTTAATTATTTATCATTGACCTCCAAAAAAGAAACAATATAGAGAGAGTTGTTTATCATTAAAAATTATTTTTTAGTGCAATATTTGAAAGAATGAGAAGAAGTAATTTGAAGGATGAAAAGGAGGCTAATAACAGAATGTAACATCCTCAAATCTATGATATCCTAAGTGACGCTATTTCGACAAGAGCTTAAGTGATGTGTGTACTTGTTAAAGTGGACTTGTTTCATTTTTTCCCATTAGAGGGGATAATTTAGTCCTTTTACAAGTATTATAATTAGAATTTATAAATTTGAAATACTAGATGAAAAGATTAATAAAAGCCATTATATCATGTTTAGAAACAAGTGGGAGATAATATCCTTCAGTTGTGTTGCCCTTTGACTAGTTTCTACTTTTGACAACTAAAAGAAAAAAAAAAGCAAAATTTTGCTTATCTCTCTCCTTTTGTGTTGTCCATCATAGAGAGGAAGAGAGAAATTTCTTCCACCTCCACTTTTGCTTCTTGCATTTTTTCTACTCAAATTTTCACCATCAACCTTAATTTCCTCTTCAAACCTTATTAGAAAATCCTCTTCAAATTTTCTACCCAATCATCTTTTCCTTACTTATATTAGTAAATAATCTAAATATTTCTTTAGGCTAATCGAAAATGAACAAACCAATTGAAAGGCTAATATGTCATCTACCAAGTCCAATTAGGGAGATACTTTATCTTGAGCACCGGAGTGGATGACTCCGAGAAGATAGAGACATAGATGTTTCTGACTAAACTGACAGTGTAACGACCCCAATTTGGGCCTAGTAGAATTGGGCCAATTGGGCCTTGGGCACGGGAGCATTTAGAATTTTTGAGAACAAGAGAACGACACTAATGCAAGTTGGACCTATTAGGTCAGTGATTTTGGAAGGTTAGGGGGCTTCTATGAAGTCCCGGGATCAAACTTGGGCTGTAGGAAAATTTTGGTTTTAGGTGAGTAAAACCCTGTGAGTTAGTAAGTAGGCTTCAAGAATAAAATATGGAGAAAAATGACACAAAAAGGGGTTGTGGTCTAGTGGCAAATGACGCCACATAAGAGAAAAGGGGTCCAAGGTTCAAGTCTTGGCGCTTGCATTTCATTTTGTTTTCTTTTTTTAAAGGAACTTAGACTTTGGACATAGACTTATATTTAGTTGCGCATGTTTTAAGACAACAAGGAGCTTGTGGCTTAGTGGCTATCGCCGTGGAGTAAGTTACAGGGGAGCCTGAGTTCGAATCCCATTGCAAGCCAAAAGGGGATATTTATTTTGCTAAGTTGGGGCGGTAAGTGTTTGATATGGAATTAAACTCTACTGAAGGTAGGATCCCACATCAGAAAGCTAGCATGAAGGAAGGTGAGAAGCTGGCTTTAAATAGAGCAATCAATAAGAAGAGTAAGGATACTTTGGTGGGCGTTTGGCCATAAGAGTGCTCGGAGCACGGGTTAGCAGCTTCAGATTCCTATCAGGTGTGTATTTGGCACTACTCTAGCTGTAGAGCAGCAAATGCTGAAATGCCGGTCACACAGCAATGGTAGTGTAACATCCTGAAATTGGGCCTAGTAGGATTGGGCTAATTGGACCTTGGGGTTTAGGAAAAATTTGAGTATTATTTTTATTACTTGTGTTAGCTCGAGTAGTATTGTTTGTATGTTATCATAGTCTTGTGAAGGTTTGATTTTGTTTAGGAAGCTAGAATAACTCTAGTGTGGTTTATTTAATGAAGTGGATTAGGTGAGCTTGACACTTAAGTTAATTTAAGTGTTAAATTAAAGCACAAGAGGAATTAGTGGCAAGGTGGATAAGGAGCTTGGAAAGTTGCTTGAGGGAAGTGGTTCGAGTAACATGGAAGGCATTTTGAAAATTTTATATTTTGTGCAACCTAGCATTAATGGACGGTCAATTCAAATTTATGATGGGTTGGACTTTCAACTTTTGGCAAGTAGAATATTTGCTTAAGGTAAGTTTGATGTTTGGGAAAGAAATCAAAGATTTTAAGGCTAATGGGAGAAAATAAGGCATGATGTGGGGTGTCTTGCTATGGTAAGAATTGAGTGGTAAGTTTTGACTTGGGAGATCATGTATGTGGACGGCATGTAAGGCTAGGGGGGTGGCCGAATTTTGATAGGTAGTTTGGGGGGGAATTGGTTGGTCATTTTAGCATTTTTGTGCATCTTTTTCTTTTGTCCAAATATTTTCTTCTTAGCCAAAATTGTCAATTGGCATTTGGTAAAAACTTTGCTTTGTTTTGGCCATTACATTTTTGACCAAATTGGTACTTTTCATTTCTTCTTTTCCTCTCAAGTTTTACTCTCTTTTGGTACCAAAATATTGTCACTTTTGAAGACATTTACCATTTCTTTTCTTCCTCTCTAGTGCCGAATTCATTCTATCACCAAAAGCATTTCTCATATTTTCTTTTTCTTTTTCATTCTCTTTTTCTCTTCTCTTTCTTTCTCATAGCCGAAACTATCCTATACTTTTCACCATTTTTCTTTCTTTTCTTTTTGTTAAAAACCGAAACCATTATATTTGAAACTATCATCTTTTCTCTTCTTTTGTTAAAGCCGAAATCACCATTCCTTTTCTTTTAATTTGTTAAGGCCGAATTCCTTTATAGTTCAAGTAGGGGTTAATCAATCTTCGTGTTTCAGGTAAGGATTATCTATCAATCGTTTTTCTTTATTTTCCCTTGGATTAACCGATTTTAGGAATCTAAATCTTTGAAGGAGGATTTCGAGGTTTCTTGTAGTCGACGTTTAGGGAGAGATCGTTCGGGATTTGAATAATCCAAGGTAAGAAGATGTTGATATTCGGCCTAAGGCCATATCTTTTAGTGATAACCGATTTCTCACATAGTGATATGTAGGTTCTGTCGACGTTGTAGGCAAGAGTCGGAAATCCTAAATATTCCATCGCTCTTTGTGTTTGCAAGGTGTGTAACTTATACTAAACTTCTAATAGATTAATAGCTTTATTGATAAAAATGTGTTTATAAAGAAATATAAATGATTATGGCTTCGGGTACCATTCAATGGTACGGTGAATTGAGGTACGTTATTCCTTCGTACTATGTATGATTTTAATATGAAACATATTCGATATTTGATTATGATTTTTGGGATAATGTACAAGGCATGATATTTGCATCGTTAATAATGCTATATGCATAATATGAAATGTGTCCGATTCTGATATGATTATGGGTTATATGGCATGATAATGAAATAATATGTTATTGCACGGGCATATGGGTAATATTGAAAGGGGAAGTGTTCCGGTGGTTTTACCACATTATCCGGTGACTTCGGTCACGATATTATGAATCCGGTGACTTCGGTCACGATGCAATAAATCCGGTGACTTCGGTCACGATATTATGAATCCGGTGACTTCGGTCACGATGCTATGAATCCGGTGACTTCGGTCACGATATTATGAATCCGGTGACTTCGGTCACATACTATGAATCCGGTGACTCTGTCACAATTATCTGGTGGCTATGCCACAATTATAAGGGCGATGTGCATGTTGACTGCAGCAACTGCCTTCGATGGTGTGTAGCGGATGGAGGGTCGATTTAGTAATCCCCACGGTGTGATTGGCTGGTACAGGTGGTGTGTAGCGGATGGATATCTAGGTTGGGCTCGGGATTGCATTTCATTTTACATGTACATATGAATATCTGATTTACTATATTATGGGCTTATGGCTAAATGTGATTTTAAATGGGCTTTATTGCTATGATCGATTGGACTTTTAGTGTATTGTTACACATTGAGTCTGTTGACTCACCCTTCAGTGGGATATCTTTTCAGGTGATTCGTGAGATCGCGGATAAGGAGCCGGATGAACTCGAGGAGGCCATGCAATAAAATTTGGTTTTACATGAACTTCCATTTGGGTACTTTATTTAAATTTGGTTTTCATATTTTTATGGATTTGTAATAAGGCCTGTTTATTCATGTTTTGGATTATTTATATGTTTTGGATTTGACTTAAATTTGGCTTACAAATTTACATGTTTGATATAATAATTTGAGCATAAAGTTTTCTAAATTACAAAATGTGATGGTTTTTAAAACGTTACCATCGGGTAACATAAATCATTTGATAATTTTAACATCTTAAGTATTTTCGATAACTCATACTATTTTTATAAAACTCAACCTTTTAATCGTTAACTCGTTTTTCTTCAAAACGTTTTCCTTCGTGGCATGCAGATTTGGTCATGGCGTATTGACCGGGTTTGGGGTGTTACAGGTAGCCACACAAGCATGCGAGCGCACGTGTGGGGGCTTCGACGCGATAGTTGAGGCCATCATGAGTGTTCTTGTGTGTTAGGCTGTTTGGGCCTCAATGGGCCATGTGGGGCCAATGGGCCTATGGGCCCATATGAATAAATTGTATGATTGTGTAGTAGATATTGGACTAATCTATGTGAATCTCATATCTGTGGCTAGATTTGGGCTAAATAGGCCACACGAGCGTGTGGGCCCACTTGGGACGAGAATGGGCCTTAGGCCCATTCGCATCATTATCTCTATTTAGAACACTTGAGCCGCTCGAGGCGACTATAGACCTTCTGAGGGGTTGACAAAATTACTGAAAAACACTTGGTTTACAGAATTACTGAAATACCATTGGTTTGTAAAATTACCGAAATACCCCTAATTTATAAAATTACAGAAATACCCCTAATTTGTGAAATTACCGAAATACCTCTGATTTGTGAAATTACAAAAATACCCCTGATTTGTGAAATTATCGAAATACCCCTAATTTGTGAAATTATAGAAATACCCCTGATTTGTGAAATTACCGAAATACCCTCGAATTGTAAAATTTCTGAAATACCCTCGATTTGTGAAATTACTTTACAAAATTACCGAAATACCCTCGATTTGAAAAATTATCGAAATACCCTCAATTTGTGAAATTATCGAAATACCCCCAATTTCCAAAATTACCAAAATACCCTCAATTTGTGAAATTATCGAAATACCTTCAATTTGTGAAATTATCGAAATACCCCTATAAGGTAGAATTATCGAAATACCCCTATAAGGTAGAATAACTAAAATACCCCTATAGGGTAGAATTACCGAAATACCCCTGTAGGGTAGAATCACCGAAATACCCCTGTAGGGTAGAATTATCGAAATACCCATGAAGTTTAGGATTACCGAAATACCCTTATAGGGTAAATGACTGTTTTGCCCTTATGGGTAAATGACTAATTTGAGATTGGGCCTTTTAAAGTTTTCGCACTTTATGTTTTAGATTGGTTTTATTTTAATTTATATCTGTTAGAAGTAAATCGCAGTTTTCTGAAATGTTAACCATTTTTTAAACAACACTACATTTTCGCAATATTTTTAAAATGGTTTTACGACTTAATCTTTTCGTAAATAAATTACTTTCAAAATTAGCTTCCGCAACTGAAAAAGAATGTTTTGGGAATAAAACTAACGTAACTGGGATTTTACTTAAGCTTTTAAACAAGAATGTGACACGCCAGATTCGGGCCTAACTTCTTGGCTGGGTTTGGTGTGTTACATTTAATGGTATCAGAGCCCGGTTGCAAAACTCAACTGTGGATTGGGTTTTCAAAATTTAATTTCTGAAAGTGTTGTTTTAAAAAGCCTTAAAAAGATTTGAAGTTCTGAAATATTGTGTTGACCGTTCTCTGAAAGTGTGGTACATCGATTCTCCAGCGTCGAATCCGTAAGTAATCTGAATACTTTTCTCTATTTAGCAATTTAAATACAGTGAGTTAGAAATATGGTGATTTCTTTAAGTATTGGACTGTATTTTTTATATTTATTCTGCGTGTGTTTGGTTTGGATGTGATGCTTGGATATAGAAATTGGTTGCGTATGAGATATCTGTCTGCTTTAATGGTTAGGTGTTTTGAGTATGTGTAGGGAATTCCAAATTCAAGTTAAAATGTCATAGGGATATTAGAATCAGAGTGCGCAGCGGCAGAGTAGTGGTGTAACCTGTGTTGTGCGGCTATTATATAGTTGGAAATTTTGAGGACGAATTTCTTTAAGGGGGTAGAATTGCAACGACCCGAATTTGGGCCTAGTAGAATTAGGCCCATTGGGCCTTGGACACGGGAGCATTTAAAATTTTTTAGAACAAGAGAACGGCACTAATGCAAGTATGACCTATTAGGTGAGTGATTTTGGAAGGTTAGGGGGCTTCTATGAAGTCCTGGGATCAAACTTGGGCTTTAGGAAAATTTTGGTTTTAGGTGGGTAAAACCCTAGGAGTTAGTAAGTAGGCTTTAAGAATAAAATATGGAGAAAAATGACACAAAAAGGGGTTGTAGTCTAGTGGCAAATGACGCCACATAGGAGACAAGGGGTCCAAGGTTCAAGTCTTGGCGCTTGCAATTCATTTTGTTTTCTTTTTTTAAAGGAACTTAGACTTGGGCCATAGACTTATATTTAGTTGCGCATGTTTTAAGACAATAAGGAGCTTGTGGCTTAGTGGCTAGTGGTGTGCAATAAGTTACAGGGGAGCCTGAGTTCGAATACCATTGCAAGCAAAAAGGGGATATTTATTTTGCTAAGTGGTGGCGGCAAGTGTTTGATATGGAATTAAACTCTGCTGAAGGTAGGATCCCACATCAGAAAGCTAGCATGAGGGAAGGTGAGAAGCTGGCTTTAAATAGAGCAATCTATGAGAAGAGTAAGGATACATTGGTGGGCGTTTGGGCATATGAGTGCTCGGACTGCGGATTAGCAGCTTCAGATTCCTATCAGGTGTGTATTTCGCACTACTCTAGCTATAGAGCGGCAAATGCCGAAATGCCGGCCATCATGAGTGTTCTTGTGGGTTAGGCTGTTTGGGCCTCAATGGGTCGAAATGGGCCACGTGGGGCCAATGGGCCCGTGGGCCTATATGATTAAATTGTATGATTGTGTAGTAGATATTGGATTGGTCTATGTGAATCTAATATCTGTGGCTAGATTTGGGCTAAATAGGCCACACGAGCGTGTGGGCCCACTTGGGCCGAGAATGGGCCTTACGCCCATTCGCATCATTATCTCTGTTTAGAATACTTGAGTCGCTCGAGGCGACTATAAACCTTCTGAGGGGTTGATAAAATTACTGAAATACCCTTGGTTTACAGAATTACTGAAATACCAATTGTTTGTAAAATTACTGAAATACCCTTGATTTGTGAAATTACAGAAATACCCCTAAGTTTTGAAATTACTGAAATACCCCTGATTTGTGAAATTACTGAAGTACCCCTGATTTGTGAAATTACCGAAATGCCCCTGATTTGTGAAATTATAAAAATACCCCTGATTTGTGAAATTATCGAAATACCCTCGAATTGCAAAATTTCTGAAATACACTCGATTTGTGAAATTACCAAAATACTCCCGATTTGCAAAATTACCGAAATACCCTCGATTTGTGAAATTATCAAAATACCCTCAATTTGTAAAATTATCGAAATACCCTCGTTTTGCAAAATTACTGAAATACCCTCTATTTACGAAATTACCGAAATATCCTCAATTTGTGAAATTATCGAAATACCCCTATAGGGTAGAATTATCAAAATACCCCTACAAGGTAAAATCACCGAAATACCCCTGTAGGGTAGAATTACCGAAATACCCTTGTAGGGTAGAATCACCGAAATACCCCTTTAGGGTAGAATTATCGAAATACCCTTGAAGTGTGGGATTACCGAAATACCTTTATAGGGTAAATGACTGTTTTGCCCTTATGGGTAAATGACTAATTTGACTGTGATCGTATGACTGTGTTTTAACTGACTTGACTGTGGGCGTGTGATTGATATGTTGTTAATATGTGTTGAAATGACTGTTACTGAACATGGCCATTTTGCATACACGTGTAATGATTGAGCATGACATACACAACATATTGCATGGGGTTGGGACATTGATACGGAGGAAGTTCTGATAGGGTCGCACAGGTCGCATGACTACTGTGGATCCAATATTCATTTGTTAAGGTCGCACGGGTCGCACAACGACTGTGGACCAACGGACGGCTTAAAGCCGTATAATCTAAATATGGCGCTGTGCCAACCTAAATATGGTTCTGTGCCATCTTGATTATGGCTTTGTGCCAATCGTATTTACCCGTGGCTATGTGCCTAACATATATATATCGATGACTCTATATCGATCATATTTACCAAAGGCTGTGTGCCGATTATATTATCGTCGCTGATAGCTATGTGCCAAACATAATACAGTTACTGATGGCTTTGTGCCAATTGTAATACCGCTACTAAAGGCTTAGAGTTGTATATATATGCTTAGCAGCCTTGCTGCAACGTTTGAGTAGTGCAGCTGTTGGTGCTACCTTTGGAGTGTAGGGATGGGTGGGTTGATATTTATATCCCCACAAGAAAGTAGGGTTGGAAGGGAAATGGAGTGCAGGGTTGGATTTGCGATGGGATGCATCCTCATACTATTGCATATCTGTTATGAGATCTGTTATTTGTTTGGGCTAGGCCCAATTGATTCTATTATGGGTTGTGACCCAAATGATATTGTAGTGGTCTTGGCCCACGTATGCTCTGATCTGTATTGTATTGTTACCGTTAAAGGGCTTTGGCCCAGACTACTTCGGGTTTTGTTTCTGTATACTGACTGTTACTCTAGAAAGGGGATTACACACTGAGTTTTCATAAACTCACCCCGTTTTTAACTGTGCAGGTAATCCCCAGCCTTAGACGGTTCGGAGCCGCGAGGGACTTGGAGAAGACCACACACTGCTTATGTTTTCCGTTTTGATTATCTACTTTGAAATATTTTGATTTGGGTTGTAATAAGGCCTTTTAAAGTTTTCGCACTTTAAATTTTAGATTGGTTTTATTTTAATTTATATATGTTAGAAGTAAATCACAGTTTTCTGAAATGTTAACTGTTTTTAAAACAACACTACGTTTTCGCAATATTTTTAAAATGGTTTTACAACTTAATCTTTTCGTAAATCAATTACTTTTAAAATTAGCTTCCGCAACTAAAAAAAATGTTTTGGGAATAAAACTAGCGTAACAGGGATTTTACTTAAGCTTTTCAACAAGAATGTGACACGCCAGATTCGGGCGTAACTTCTAGGCCGGGTTTGGGGTGTTACAGACAGTACTTTGGGCAGGACCCAAGTAAAATAGATTTTAGATCTATTTATGGATTTATTCACTTGTGGTGTTCATAGTGTGGCATACCAGAATTTGGAAGAGTACATTATCCACCAGAATGACTCAATAAGCTATCAGAGTTTATAAAACAGTCGTATTAAAACATTTGTTTAATTTACAAAAAAAATTAGTTAATTTTTCAAAAAAAAACTCATGAGTTAATAAAAACCGAATAAGTTATACATTTTCATATAATGGTGATTTCCTTTGAAACTTAGCTAATTCCTAATATATTTATTACCCAAAATTCAGCTATAACCTAGCAACGAAAAGTGGATAATCGAATCTAATTCGAAGTTCATTATCCTAAATTCAAATTAAAAATTATGCATGTGAAGTAACCCTAAATGTGAGCCCTATACCACAATTTAAATAAAATAATACAATTTCAAAATAACATGAAATATAAAAATAGGCCTAATAATAGCACTTCCTTATAAATAAAACATTTCCTACCCTCTGTATGTCGTGTCCGTGTCCTACTCTGGTGGGTTATCTTTAAAGAAGGAAATAAAAAGGGAGTGAGCTATGAAGATCAGTGTGAGTTCCATCACAAGAAAATATGTGCAAACGATTAAGCATACAAAAACACAACACATAGAATAACTCACAATAGCAATTTCAAAATATCGATATTCAGATCACTCAACAGTATATATATGACATCTTAGAAATCCAAGAATTGTATGCACATGCTTTATGAATGCAATACAATTTTGATTTAATTGAAAAGGTCCTACCCCACAACTACACACCAAAATAGGAATGCCCCTAAACTCTATCCACCTACACACTGGGTTGTGCTTTTAACCACCAATGATTTGCAAATAGACTGCCAATGGCTGTGGACACACAAAAAAACACTATAAATGGACCCTGGCTATGGCTATGAATACATGACAAAAACACCACGGATGAAATCCGCATATGGTTGTGAGTACACAACAAAATTATGTAGATAAAATTTGCCACTGGCTACGAATGCCCAACATGTTTGTAGGTAATAGATGCCGATGGGTTATGGACGCATAACATATTTGCATTTAATAGGAAAAACACTACCGATGTGTCACACCCCAACATCCACGGGTCCAAGAAAAAGGGCCAATAGGCATGCATATTACTTGTTTTGGCGCACTATGGTAGCATAGTCCATCATTTCATAAACTTTGGGCAAAATAGAGTTTGGTGCATAAAATATCCACCCATGGGAGTATCTAAAGATTTTAACTCAGGGTATTCTTCAATTAAAGAAAGAGTACAACAAACGAAGAGTACGCCTCATATTTTTGTCTGAGCATAAAGTGCCTACTAAGTGTTAGTAGATAATCTAACCATTTCCTTAGCCTAATTGAAAATGAGCAAACCAACTAAAAGACTAATATGTCGTCCACCAAGTCCTATTGGGGAGATACTTTTTCTTGAGCATCGGAGTGGTTGACTCCCAGAAGATAAAGGTATAGATGTTATTGATTAGTCTAGCAGTACTTCGGGCAGGACCCAAGTAAAGTAGATCTTCGATCTGTTTATGGATTTATTCACTTGTGATGTTCATTGTGTGACATACCTCAATCCTTAGTGGATGATGAACTATGCATGTGTGAATCATATACTTTTATGAAAGTAAAAGCTTCAGTTTAAATAGATAAGGAACAAAAACTAATACATTGGGTATACGACTTTTACAGTATATAGTATCATTCATAATAATGGAATTCATAGTTTAACTAAAAAAGGTAAATGGTATCCTCTAATCAACATTACATAATAGATAAAACGTAAATGTGTCCACAAATCATTTGTCTTTGTGATAAATAGCTTGATTACTATTTGATAGTAATTGACTTTTAATGAATGAAGATGTAGTGATTATCTTGAGATAAAATAGGATTATATTAAATATGATAAAGTAATTTTGCCAAAGTTGTGATTCCTAGAAATTAGCTTGGGTGTAATTTTATGTTTTAATAAATTCTGGGATATGTAATTAGAACGTGTACTATCATCTCTACATAGATTTTGTTTTGTTTTGTTTTTTAGAATAATTAATAAGAGCCGGAAACGAACTTAGGATTTTGTAACGTAATTTTTCAAGGAAACCTAAAGAACCGATATATATCCATAACTGATAGAGATGACGCAAACCTGATCTAAGGAATCGATAGCGATAAACAGTGGGTCGATAGGCGAAAGCCAACGCTAGCAGACGATGGCCGACGATTGCTGGCGACAGCAACTAATGTGATTTCTCGAACCCGAATAGAACTTTGAAAATATGTGAACGAGACTTGTATTTGATAGATAGAAAAATTCACGTACGTTTGTAAAGGACCATCTTGACTAGGAAAAAAATGGGGACCTTAACCCCAGGTACTTGAAAGATTTAAGGAACCAAAGCTATAAGGAACCCAACCCGCTTAAACTTAGAAATTTATCCAAACCTTCATATAAGAATATTATTGTTGCCACACTCCAGAATGGGATGAGAAGTAGACTGATACGAAAATGTTGAACGCCACAAAACTGTTAAGTTTTAATAAGTTTGAATGTTCAATAATGAACCAGAATGAAACTCTCAATAGTTTATATTCAAAATATGATTACCCATTAAAATGACTTGAAAAAACAATTTATAGACCTAGGTAGACTAATGGGAACATTCGACCATAAATGAAATTCATGTACACAAGCCGTACGTGAGTCATAATGGTTCATGAATTCACTAATACATTCAAATGGATGTTCATTCCCCCTTGTAGATTAATGGACATTCATCTCATGTAATTGCATTTATTTGGACGTCCATGCATCTCATTAAATGACATTCATGGATGAATTTTAACTTGAAGAGTCACATTCTTCCATGTATCTTGTTATTGATTGTTTCAGCTCAGAAGCTCATATTATTTCAGCCCCACCATCCATGCACCTTAATGTACTTTGAATCCATCCATTCATGAATATTTGAAGTGCTTTGAATCTTTAAACTGCATTCCTCTTGAACCATACATGCACACACCAGATTCAATGTTAAGCATTTAAGTGGCTAGAAAATTCATGCACATTCATCAACAAAAAATGGTTCCTTCATGCACTCCATAAATAGCAAAAATATTCATGCATGGGAAATGCCTCTTGAGTTGTTAGTTCATGAACAAATTCGTTCATACATTCATCCTCAAATGACCATAGAAATGCCTTCATGAATCTGTCATAAAAAGACTAAACATTCCATGCACCGTCAAGGATCTGAATGACCTTAATTCATCACTTGAAAAGTTGCAATTGTTCCTCCAAAGCTGGTTGGCAATTGGTATACCTTTAGACCAACTTAAACACACCATTAGGACACAATAAACATGAAATAAAATCATCAATACTAATGACACAATGATTGGAACAGATTTATGACATATTAAAACGCAGCAAACTAAGAAACATTAAAGACGCCAAAATCTTAGACATGTTTTAAAATACAAATAAAACTATTCAAGGACACAAATTAATTATCATGAAAAATATTAAACAAACTAAAATTTAACAAGATGTGGAAATAAAACAAGTTAAAATGCATAAATGGGCTTTAAACATCCACATGCATGATGTTGCAAGAACTTGAACGTTTTCATCTTGCATTTGGGCCTCTCAAGCTTGGCTTAATCTCAAAACCTTCTAGACAAATCACATGATGTAATCGAAATCACACCATAGGCTCCCTCTTTAAGGCAATTTGTCCTCAAATCGGGCCATTTGCTCGAGAAAAATCTTTGCTAATCACAGTCCCTTAAATTGTATTTTCCATTTTGAGAGAACTCTTCCAGGAACCTAAAAAACAAAAATGCCTTTACACACAAAATCAATATAAGTGCGATCTTTCAATTCGTCACCTTTCAATTTTTATAAACATAAATTATCTTCGGGGTCAAATACAAAGTTTTTCCTCACCAATTTAATATAGTTCAAAGACTTTGTTTTCAATAACACAAAAGATACATAGAACAATCAAAAGTCATCCATAACAGCATGCCAAATGTAACGCCCTGAATTTGGGCCTAGTAGGATTGGGCCTTGTGCGCGGGAGCCGCTAAGAGGCTACACATAAAAGTTTATATGTGCAAGAATTATCATAATTGACTGTCTGCTTCAGTGGTTAAGTGATTTAGCAGTGTTTGGGAGTGTCTGAGAAGTCCTGGGTTTAAACCTGGGCTTTAGCAAAATTTTTGTTTTAAGTGAATAAAACCCCTATATTTGGTTGTAGGGTTATAAACAAAATTTGGTAAAGTATGACACAAGGAGCCTGCTGGTCTAGTGGATAGTGGCATGTGGAGTGTGCTATTTGGTTTGAGGTTTGAATCCCTACTTGTGCAAATGGGGATTATTTTTGCTGGTGGCCTTGGGAGGAAGTTGTGTTTGACCGAAACACCAAAAGTTTGAATAGATTTGAATGGGGTGGTTGTTAGCCGAATTTGATGAGATGGATGGGAAGAAATTAAGGAGAAAATCAAGCAAGTTCAAATTTGGAGAAGAGTCTTGCCGGGTTCGAACTCTGGCACTTAGCGTTTTGGTTGCAAATGGGTGTAGGGGGAAATTTAGTGTGTAGAAGGCTGAACGAAATTGGGGAGTTCTTTTGGGGGAAAATTCGGCTAGGTATTGGTAATTGCTCATTCTCATTTTGGGATTTCACCAAGTTGTGGTTGTGCTCTCCATTTTCGTGCTTTGCTTGATCAACTTCTTCTCTCTCCCTCACTTCTCTACTCTTGAATATTATTGGTACTTTGCCTTTACTCACATTTGGTTTTGTGTAACCGAACATATTCCTCCCTTGTAGCCGAATACTGTTTTTCTCCATCAATCTTTTCCCTAGTCCTTCATTGCTGATTCTTTTCTACTCTCCCTCTCTTTCTCTCTCGATCCTATCCTCTTTCCCCTTTCATTCATGAAATGAATCGTCTCGGGTTTGAAAATGAATCGTAAATGTTGCCCGATCGTAAATTAGGTAGTTTTTCGTTTAGATAACAAAAGGGGTAATTTATTGATAATGTCTTTGAAAAATAAAGATAGGTAATTGGTTGCGGTGGATACGAATTTGAAACAAGAAAGAACCTTTAATAAAAATTAAAGACCCGAATCTTATAAGCTTCAAATTGATGAAAGGAGCTTTGAATAAAAACCGAGACCCACTATCTAGCAAGATAGGAACCAACGGTATAGATAAATGAACGCCACACCCAAAAGGATGATAAGTTTGAAACAAGGATAGAACGATGCCACTAGGAACTAGATAAGGTAATTCAAACCTTGAAGAATTAGGAGAGTGAATTAAACTCACCAAGAAAAATATTCATTCCCAAAATAAAAAAAAAAGCCCCTTTTCAAATAAAAATAGCAAATATTTATAGCCTAAAGCTAGGTAGCCAAATGTTCAAAACAATTTTTAAAACCCACTCTCCAGAATTGTTGCCGTCCAAGCTTCCATTAACACACACAGGCACTTGTAATACTTTACCCCAATGCCGAATGTCCCCCATTAAAATTCAGCAAAGTGCAGCAAATTATGTACCCACTAGTGACTAAAAATCAGCATATTAAATTGGGTAAATGGCCACCATTAATTCGGCTGAATGTTGGCATTGTTTAATCTCCCATCTTGTTATATTGCTTGGCTGTTCATGCTTCCACTTCATGCATTATTTAATTCATGCTTTGTTTTCCTTTGTGTGTGCCGTCCATGCTAGTTATTTTAAAGAAACCACTTCATGAGTTTTGCTCCACCTTTGCCATCCAAGTGGTTGACCTTCACTCACATGTTAATTGTTTATTCCAAGCCACACAACTAGGAGAGAATTCAGCCCATGCTCCTTATTCCTTATTTAATCTTTATCATACACCAAGCCTTCATGCCGTCCACCAATGTCTTTGTGATTTTATTCCTTTGATTATTCCCACGCATGGAAATAAGAGATGGCATGAGATTCCTTTATATCATGCTTTGTATATTTTAATTTCAACCGTTATGCTCCATGCTTTGCCGTCCCATACTTCTATATTTTAGTAATCTCAAACGCTCTCTATTGTTGTCGTCCCATGCCTTGTGAGTCAAATACTGGCCATGTAATTTCCAATCCCTTTGCCGTCCACTTACTCACAAGAAGACAAGGATTTCAACTTGTTTTGCTTGATTATTTTATCCCCATGCTTCTAAACATTCCCATCTTTTACTCCATCTTTGTAGCTAGTGCCGCATGCTCCTTGGTGTGCCATTATGTTGATTAAATTATTCCAACCACATACCTTGTGCCTTCGATTTGTTGCCGTTTGTTCCACTAGTGTCCATTTCAAGCTAGCCGTCCATCATGGTTTAATCCATCATCCAACTTGCATAAAAAACGTGGAGCAAACTACAAAACATATAAACCAACATTATTATTAAAATTCGGCTGACCATAGTTAGCACAAATTTTAATTACTTTATTTAAACACTAGGTAAAACACACTAACATTCAACTTCGACAAATGACATATTAAAAACTTGTACTACCTAGATAAATTAACACGATCTAAGAAAATGCAGTAAACTTATTAAATGACTGAAAATAAATCAAACATGCGTAATAAAGTGTTAAATAAACTAGCAGACGGACTAGCTAGTATATTCAACTTCAAATAAAGTGTAAGAGTTCAGCATGTTCTTGGGCTCTTTTCTATCTATATTCCAAATTTGTGCCACCAAAGCCGACGCGGCATCTTTGAATTGTTTAGCACTGGCGCGCGTAATTGGCCAATTAGGTAGCTCGATTGGGTCTTGGTTGAGTTCCGCCACAGGCTTCTTAGATGAGTTCGTATCATCCCTTCCCTCTTTAAGTTGATTCGTCCTTGAATCATCACCTACATTGAAAGGAGACAGATCAGAGACATTAAAACTTGCACTCACATTATACTCACCTGGTAAGTCCAATTTATAAGAGTTGTCATTTATTCGCTCAAGGACTTGAAATGGACCATCTCCCCTCGGAAGAAGTTTGGATCGTCTTTGCGCGGGAAACCTTTCTTTTCGCATATGAACCCAAACCCAGTCCCCCGGTTCAAAGCAAATGTGCCTACGGCCTTTGTTGGCTCGTTGCTCGTACTCCTTAGTTTTTGCCTCTATGTTGTCCCTAACCTTTTGGTGCAACTATTTAATATATTCAGCCTTGCGTTTTCCATCTACATGCACAAGTTGATTAGAAGACAAAGGTATTAGATCAAGCGATGTTAATGGATTAAAACCATACACAACTTCAAACAGGGAAAACTTAGTAGCAGAGTGTATAGAACGATTGTAAGCAAATTCCACGTGTGGCAGGCAATCTTCCCATGTCCTTAAATTCTTCCGAATGATTGCTCGAAGCAATGTTGAAAGAATTCAATTTACCACTTCGGTTTGACTGTCCGTTTGCGGGTGGCAAGTGGTAGAGAATAGTAACTTAGCTCCTAATCATCCCCACAGTGTCCTCCAAAAATGGCTAAGAAATTTTGTGTCTCGGTCGGACACGATCGTCTTAGGCATGCTATGCAACCTAACTACTTCTTTAAAAAAAAAGATTAGCAATATTCACAGCATCATCAGTTTTATGGCAAGCTATAAAGTGAGCCATTTTAGAGAATCTATCCACAACCACAAATATTGAATCTCGTCCATTCTTCCTTCTTGGTAAGCCTAGTACAAAATCCATAGAAACATCAGTCCAAGGAGTTTCAGAAATGGGTAAAGGCTTATACAAACCATGTGGATTTGTTTGAGACTTAGCCCTTTTACAGGCAACGCATCTCCCACAATATCGTTCTACATCTCGTCTCATCTTAGGCCAAAAGAAGTGTTCTTGAAGGGTGGCTAAATTTTTAGCAACTCCGAAATGTCCCATTAATCCGCCACTATGAGCCTCATCTACTAGCACCTCTCGTACAGATCCTTGTGGAATGCATAGTTTACCTTCTCAAAATCATGGAGGTAGTATTTCTCGTAGGCTCCCTTTTCACATAACTTGAAAAATTCACGAAAGTCAGTATCATTCACATATAGGTCCTTAAAAAATACAAACCCCATCAATTTAGAATCCAACACATTTAACAAAGCATACCTTCGGGATAGTGCATTCGCTACTACATTTTCCTTACCTTTTTTGTATTTAATGACATAAGGAAATGATTCGAGAAATTCTATCCACTTAGCGTGATGCTTGTTGAGTTTATGCTGCCCCCTTAAATACTTCAATGACTCATGGTCGGTGTAAATCATGAATTCTTTGGGTAGTAGGTAGTGTTGCCATGTCTCCAAGGCTCAAATTAGAGCATACAATTCCTTGTCATATGTCAGGTAGTTTAAGACAGCACCGTTGAGCTTTTCACTGAAGTACGCAATGGGACGTCTGTCTTGCATGAGTACGGCGCCAATACCTAACCCTGAGGCATCACATTCTAACTCGAAAGTTTTGTCAAAGTTTGGTAAAGCCAATAATGGTGCTTGACTCAAACAGTCTTTAATTTTCAAAAATGCTTTCTCTTGTTCTTCTACCCAAACAAAGTTAGAATTCTTACAGATTACTCCAGTCAATGGTGCGGCCAATGTGCTGAAGTTCGGTACGAACCGTCGATAAAAACTAGCCAGTCCATGAAAGCTTCGAACTTGGGAAATATTTGTCGGACGGGGCCATTCTTGGATCGCCTTAACCTTCTCTTGATCATCTTCAAGGCCTTCCGAACTGACATTAAAACCTAAAAACACAATTTTGTTAGTACAAAAATCACATTTCTGTAAATTTGCATAGAAGGTCTCTTTTTGCAAAACTTCCAGGACAAACTTTAAATGCTTCACGTGCTCATCTAAAGTTTTACTATAGACAAGTATGTCGTCAAAGTATACGACATAGAATCTACCGATGAATGATCGCAACACGTGGTTCATGAGTCGCATGAACGTGCTTGGGGCATTTGTTAGCCCGAATGGCATAACGAGCCATCCATAGAGTCCTTGCTTCGTCTTGAAAGCAGTCTTCCACTCGTCACCCTCGCACATACGTATTTGATGATATCTGCTTTTAAGGTCGATCTTTGAAAATAAGCTCGCTCCACTTAATTCGTCGAGCATGTCATCCAACCGCGGGATAGGGTGTCGATACTTGATCATGATCTTGTTGATGGCTCGGCAATCTACGCACATCCTCCATGTTCCATCTTTCTTGGGAACTAACAAGACAGGCACAGCACAAGGGCTTAAGCTCTCGCGTACATACCCCTTTTCAAGAAGTTCATTCACTTGTTTTTGAAGTTCCTTCGTCTCTTCCGAACTGCTTCGGTAAGCTGGTCTATTTGGAATTGCGGCTCCCGGCACAAAGTCTATTTGGTGTTCTATTCCATGAATAGGGGGCAATCCACTTGGAATCTCTTCCGGGAATACGTCTCGAAATTCCTGTAATAAAGACAAAACAGGGGAAGGTAACTTGTCATCAAAATCGTTAGTTCGAAAGAGACTTTCCTTGTACATAAGTACCAACAGAGGCTGTTTTAACAACATAGACTTCCGGGTTTCTTTTTTTTTAACATAAAAACTTTCTTTTTCACTCTCGTCTTTTGTTTCCTTTTCTTTTTGTTCCCACTCTCTCTTTTTATCACTCATTTTCTTGCCCCTCTTTTTTTCTAAATTCTTTTCTTTTTTCTTTCTCATTTTTCCGCTCACTTTCTTTTGATTTTTCAGTTGATGCTTTCATCTTCAATTGATCTTCGTACACTTGCTTGGGTGTTAGCAGAGCTAGTGTCACGTTCTGACCCAAGTATTTGAAAGTGTACCGATTAGTGTAGCCATCATGGATCGCTCGCTTGTCAAATTGCCAAGGTCGCCCAAGCAGGAGATGTCCCACTTGCATCGGTACCACATCTCACAAGACCTCATCTTGATACTTCCCTATTGCAAAGGAGACCAAAACTGTTTTGTGAACTTAAGTTCTCCCCCGTCGTTAAGCCATTGCAGTTTATACAGATGGGGATGTTTGGTGGTAGTCAATCCGAGCTTCTCCACCAATATGTTGCTAGCCACATTAGTACAGCTTCCTCCGTCAATAATGATGCAACAAAACTTCCCTTGTACTTGGCAACGTGTATGGAAGATGTTTTCGCGTTGTTATTCATTTTCGATGCCTTGTAAGCTAAGACTCCTTTTTACCACTAAAATCTCTCCATTTCGGGCTTGTTCTATTTCTTCCTCGTCTTGGGATGTCTCACTAGCATCATCTTCCCTTTCACTTTCGGATTCAATCTCGCCATTATCTCGAATAAACATAGTGTTTCGGTTTGGACATTGACTTGCAATATGGCCTCGACCCAAACATTTGAAACACTTAATGTCTCAGGATCGATTCGGAACATCTTCCACTTTGCCCTTGCTCGTCTCACCGATTGGCTTGTTAAACTTGGGTGCGCCACTTGCTTCTTTGGCTCGGCTCGGTATGTCCCGTTTGTTGGTCACTTGCCCCCACTTAGATGTTGAAGCATGATTGGGGATTGTTCTAGACGTAGCTTTGTATTTTAACTGCTTTTCGACCTTTATTTCCATGTGAACCATATCGATGATATCGATGTAATGGTGTAGTTCTACAGCATTTGCGATATCTCGATTAAGGCCAGCGCTAAAGCGTGCCATTGTGGCTTCTTGTTCTTCTTCTACATTGGCTCGGATTATGGCCACTTCCATTTCCTTGTAGTAATCTTCCATACTACGATGGCCCTAAGTTAGGCTTTGCAACTTTTGATGCAATTCGCGGTGATAGTAGGTTGGGATGAACCTTTTCTGCATCAGTGCCTTCATTTCCGCCCATGTAGATTTTGGACGTTCACCATTCCATCTTCGGCTCGTTGTTAATTGATCCCACCAAATAATGGAATAATCAGAAAATTCGATGGCGGTAAGTTTCACCTTCTTATTTTCTGAGTAATTATGGCATTCGAAGATTAACTCCACCTTCTTTTCCCACTCAAGGTAGGCCTCTGGATTGGACCGCCCTTGGAAAGCAGGAATCGCCATTTAATATTTTTCAAGTCATCATCAGCCCATTCTCGATCTCTTCGCTCACGGACTCGTGGACCTCCTCTCCGTTCATTGTGTTTGAAAGCTGGATTACTGTCAGCTTCACTCGGTTCGTAGATGTCGTTGTCATGTAGCCAAGGTTGTTCTCGTCCACTTCTCGGAATTAGAGGGGTGTTTGTTAGAGGTCTCCGTTCATTTCTTCGGTCCAATCGCTCGTTGATTGATTGCAACAAACGTGTGATTTCTTGCATTACGATTTGCAAATCAGGATCTCTTCCTTCAGGATCATTCCTTCGGGGTTGCAAACCTCTTCCACCCCTAGCGGTATCTGATGCTTCATCGCTTACTATTTGACGTTCGGGACTCCTAGACATGTTAAACAAAATTAATGAATCTTCACTACAATCCTCACCTATTCACTCACAAAGAAATTATCAACACTCACACTCGTGTTTTCACTCAATTTCCGGCTTTTCTTTCAATGTAATCTCTCTCGCCTTTTACCAGTCGAATTCACTCTTCTAGATTCTAGAAGGTTGTCTTCGAATTACTAGAAACTCGTAGGTCGTTTCAAAGAGTTAAAAGGGTAAAATTTGTTTCGGAAAAAAGTAGGTTTTGAAAGGGTAGAAAGGTTGGTAGGTGGTGTAGGAAAATAAGGCTCGATAGTAGAGGTAGTGAATTATGAAGAGTTTGAAAATCCAGATACTACGATAATTTTTTTTTAAACTTTACTCGGAAAAATTCGAGATGATCAAAACGTGCCTAATTTAACATGGCTCTGATACCAATTGATACGAATCGTCTCGAGTTTGAAAACGAATCGTAAATGTTGCCCGATCGTAAATTAGGTAGTTTTTCGTTTAGATAACAAAAGGGGTAATTTATTGATAATGTCTTTGAAAAATAAATATAGGTAAGTGGTTGCGGTGGATACGAATTTGAAACAAGAAAGAACCTTTAATAAAAATTAAAGACCCGAATCTTATAAGCTTCAAATTGATGAAAGGAGCTTTGAATAAAAATTGAGACCCACTATCTAGCAAGATAGGAACCAACGGTATAGATAAATGAACGCCACACCCAAAAGGATGATAAGTTCGAAACAAGGATAGAACGATGCCACTAGGAACTAGATAAGTCAATTCAAACCTTGAAGAATCAGGAGAGTGAATTAAACTCACCAAGAAAAATATTCATTCCCAAAATAATAAAAAAAAAGCCCCTTTACAAATAAAAATAGCAAATATTTATAGCCTAAAGCTAGGTAGCCAAATGTTCAAAACAATTTTTAACACCCACTCTCCAAAATTGTTGTCGTCCAAGCTTCCATTAACACACACAGTAATACTTTACCCCAATGCCGAATGTCCCCCATTAAAATTCAGCAAAGTGCAGCAAATTATGTACCCACTGGTGACTAAAAATCAACATATTAAATTGGGTAAATGGCCACCATTAATTCGGCTGAATGTTGGCATTGTTTAATCTCTCACCTTGTTATATTGCTTGGCCGTTCATGCTTCCACTTCATGCATTATTTAATTCATGCTTTGCTTTCCTTTGTGTGTGCCGTCCATGCTAGTTATTTTAAAGAAACCACTTCATGACTTTTGCTCCACCTTTGCCGTCGAAGTGGTTGACCTTCACTCACAAGTTAATTGTTTATTCCAAGCCACACGCCTAGGAGAGAATTCAGCCCATGCTCCTTATTCCTTATTTAATCTTTATCATACACCAAGCCTTCATGCTTTCCACCAATGTCTTTGTGATTTTATTCCTTTGATTATTCCCACACATGGAAATAAGAGATGGCATGAGATTCCTTTGTATCATGCTTTGTATATTTTAATTTCAACCATTATGCTCCATGCTTTGTCGTCCCATACTTCTATATTTTAGTAATCTCAAATGCTTCCTATTATTGCCGTCCCATGCCTTGTGAGTCAAATAGTGGCCATGTAATTTCCAATCCCTTTGTCGTCCACTTACTCACAAGAAGACAAGGATTTCAACTTGTTTTGCTTGATTATTTTATCCCCATGCTTCTAAACATTCCCATCTTTTACTCCATCTTTGTAGCTAGTGCCGCATGCTCCTTGGTGTGCCATTATGTTGATTAAATTATTCCAACCACATACCTTGTGCCTTCCATTTGTTGCTGTTTGTTCCACTAGTGTCCATTTCTAGCTAGTCGTCCATCATGGTTTAATCCATCATCCAACTTGCATCAAAAACATGGAGAAAACTACAAAACATATAAACCAACATTATTATTAAAATTTGGCTGACCATAGTTAGTACAAATTTTAATTACTTTATTTAAACATTAGGTAAAACACACTAACATTCAACTTCGACAAAGGACATATTAAAAACTTGTACTACCTAGATAAATTAACACGATCTAAGAAAATGCAGTAAACTAATTAAATGACTGAAAATAAATGAAACATGCGTAATAAAATGTTAAATAAACTGGCAGTCGGACTAGCTAGTATATTCAACTTCAAAAAAATTGTAAGAGTTCAGCATGTTCTTGGGCTCTTTTCTATCTATATTCCAAATTTGTGCCACCAAAGCCGACGTGGCATCTTTGAATTGTTTAGCACGGGCACGCGTAATTGGCCCATTAGGTAGCTCGATTGGGTCTTGGTTGACTTCCGTCACAGGCTTCTTAGGTGAGTTTGTATCAATTCAATCGGTTTCTGTTGGCTAAATATCGAGCTGTAAGTCTCTATGTCTCTGTTGTTTGGCTTTGCTCCTATTTTTCTCTAATGCCAATTCTTATTTTTTTCTTGGTTATTGTGTTCATTCGAGTTTAAGTAATCCTCAAGAAGTGAATGAGTTCTCTAGCGCTGCAGATACGATTGGAACCTTTTTGCTCGTTCTTGGCCGAAGGTAATGACGTTCGTTGTGATTGATCTGAACTAGATTATGTTGGCGTGGGTTGGTATTTGCCGAATGCCTTTTTCTCACTTTAGGATTTGCGTTTTCCATAGGCCAATATATGTGGATTCAAACCACAAATTTAAGCAACATGAGTAATGAATCCGCTTAATGTGAAGATAACCATCAAGGAGGTTGTTAGCAATCTTTGTCAACGATTTTTGGGTGGACTAAAATCACACTCAGTTAGACAAGGTCCGTGGTCGTGGACTTGTGTACACATACTACCCAAACCGTAGATTGGCAATTGCCGGAATTTCGAAATGCCGAAAAGCCGAAAGTACGACAACAGTTACCACACAAGCGTGCGATTTTGCATGTTGTGAACTGAGCCCACGAACATGGGTGTTAGCCTGTAGAGGCCACCGTGAGCATTCTCATTGGCTTAGGCCGTTTTTGGGGCCAAATGGATCGGAATGGGCCCAATGGGCCCAGTGGGCCCGTGGGCCTTACGCGAGTAAATTGTTTGGTTGGATAAGAAATAATGAGTCAGCCATGGCGATCACATGGCCAAAGGTAGTTTTGGGCTTAGTGGGCCACACGAGCGTGTGTGCCCACTTGGACTGAGTATTGGGTTTTGGGCCCAATTACACCGTTTTGACGATATATGTTATCTGTGTCGCTCGAGGCTACTGTGGACCTTCGGAAAGGTTGTAAAATGACCGAAATACCCCCACAGGGTAAAATGACTGTTATGCCCCTAAAAGGCAAAATGACTAAAATGCCCCTACATGTTATACGATTGTTATTGTATGCTATTTATGATATGGTTGCATTCATGTGATATTATGCTGCATGGGGTTAGGTTATGTGATTGGAGGAAGTATTCTTTTCTGGCAGCACTGCTGCATATTTCTGAAGGCTATTAGCCTACCGTTCTGGCAGCTCTGCTACAAATTCTGTTTAGTGTTGCATCGGTACTATCATGTGGTGTCTAGGGATGGGTGGGTTGATACTATATCCCCACATGGTGTGTACGGTATGATGGAGCTGGTGTGTAGAGGCTAGATGGTTAGGGTTTTTGCATGCTTGATTAGTCTAATTATGTTTTGTTTAGGGCTAAGGCCCACACTGCATCTGTTCTGTAATGGGCTTAGGCCCAGTTGGACACTACTTCTGAGACAGGCCCAGGCCTACACTATGCTGATTGATCGTTGTTTGTATTTGGGGTGTACACTGAGTTTTCGCAAACTCACCCAACTGTTTTACTATGCAGGTAATCCTTATACATAGATGGTTCGACGGTGCAAGGGACTTGGAGCTGGCCACACATTTAAACTTGTTTTGGATTTTAATTATGTTATCTACTATTTTTTGGGTTGTAATAAGGCCTTTCTAATATCTAGGTTTTAAATTTGGAATCTTATTTATAGGTTTATAATTGCTAGAAGTAGAACACCAAAACAACAATTGTTTTCAAAATATCACGTTTTTGCAATTGTTTTAAATTAAGCTTCTGCAAAAAATAAGGTTTTAAAAGTAATAGCGTTTTACAAGAGAATGACTTTTAATAAACCACATTTTAAAAATAAGCAAACAAAATCTGAGGTTTTAAATGGCAATAAGTTTTGATTGTAAGAAGGGTTATTCAATAGAAACCTGGGTTTCGAAAAACACTTCAATGTGAGACACTGGATTCGGGCCTAACTTCTAGGCCGGGTAAGGGGTGCTACATTTAGTGGTATCAGAGCCAAGTTCAAAACTTGGGCTAAGATATGGGCTTTTAGCCTTTGGGGATTCCAAAATTTCTTACAAACGATTTGAAGCATTTTTTGAAGTAAAGATTGTATTGTGTGGCATACCAAGTCTCCGGCACCGGACCAAGTAAGTTTTTCTTGATGTTGAAAACTGTTTTAAATTGATATACTATGGATAGTTACTGGACTTACTTTAGATGATAGACTATATTGAGACTCTTAGTTGGAGTAAAATCGAAGCCCGTAGGAGACTACAACTGTAGTGAGTCTACGACTGCGTAAACAACTCATAACTGCTACTTTCATAAAACATCTACTTAATTATTGGAATTATAAGCTAAATTGCATAAAATTTCTAATACAGACTTTACACGACGCGATAATAAACACTAGAAGGGGTACAAGAAGCCGCAGTAGAGGCCGTGGAACTCCTAGGGCTGGGTCTTCGGCTTCAGGCCGCATGCCCAATGTCGAGGCGACAGAAGCACCGACTTCACCGGTGGCTAAGACAGGGTCGTTCAATCGAGCTACTAAGGATGATACTCTGTCTCAGGCGATGCTTCTTATTTTAGAAAGATTTGCTGGGTCTGTTGGGCCTAATACTGTTACTGGGGGCGTTGGGTCGGTTACGAAACGACTCCGGTCAAATGGAGTAGAGATCTTCATGGGGGTTTCTGGGGTGGCACCAAGTGTGGTGAAGTACTGATTGGAGGCCACCAAAAGAATTATGGATGACCTCGACTGCACGCTGGAATAAAAGTTGAAGGGTGTCGTGTCCTTGCTGAGGGATGAAGCCTACCAGTGGTGGCTTACGGTAAAAGAGGGTACCCCGTCTGATCGATTAAGATGGGAATTCTTCAAGTCCACATTTCAACGAAAGTATGTGAGTACTAGCTATGTCAACGCTCGTAGGAAAGAATTTTTGAATCTGGTTCAAGGTGACAAGACTGGGGCTGAGTACGGGGCAGAATTTTTGCGACTTAGCTGGTATGCTGAAGGAATTGTGGCAACGGAGTACGAGTGTTGTGTTCGGTTTGAGGATGGCCTCAGAGACAGTTTACGAGTGTTGATAGCTCCACAGAGGGAGCGGGACTTTGCTGCATTAGTAGAGAAAGCTAAGATTGCTGAGGAGGTGAAGCACGCAGAGCGCTAGAATCGTGAGAAAGACAAACGGAAAAATAGAAGGGATGCAGAGCCCACCGGTTTTGACTAGAGACCCGGGAAAAGGGCCAGAGTTGATGGGTCAGTCAGAGCTGGGCCCCCTGTTGCTACTGATAGGTTGCAACCTTGTGCTGAGTGTGGGAGGAGTCATCTTGGAGAATGCTGGAAAAGCATGGGAGACTGTTTGAGGTGCGGATCGATGGAGCACCGTATCAGAGATTGTCCACAAAGACTAGTTTAGGCGCAAACTATTAGAGTGGGTAATATACAGCTACCAAAGGGCTATCAGCAGCCGCCTAAAGGCCGTGGTCAGGCCTGGGATGGAAACGGTCTGGGTCTTAGAGCTCTAGGCAGAGGTGCTGGTCATGCAGAGGCGAGGCAGCCAGCTTTAGTTTATGCAACGCGTCGCCGAGAGGATAGAGACGCTCCAGATGCGAATACTGGTATTTACTTCACCCATAGTGTGCTATTTACCTAATTTGCAATTAGAATTAGAGTGCACAGCAAAATCGTAGTGGTGTAACCTGTGTTGTGCGATTATTAGATATTTGGTAGAGTTGTAACGCCCTAAATTTGGGCCTAGTAAGATTGGGCCTTGTGCGTGGGAGTTGCTAGGAGGCTACACATAGAAGTTTATGGGTTCAAGAATTATCACAAATGGCTGTCTGTTTCAGTGGTTAAATGATTTAGTAATGTTTGGGACTGTCTGAGAAGTCCTAGGTTCAAACTTGGGCTTTAGCAAAATGTTTGTTTTAAGTGAATAAAACCCCTATCTTTGGTTAGTAGCGTTATAAATAAAATTTGGTAAAGTATGACGCAAGGAGCCTACTGGTCTAGTGGATAGTGGCGTGTGGAGTGTGCTATTTGGTTTGAGGTTTGAATCCCTACTTGTTCAAATGGGGATTATTTTTGCTGGTGGCCTTGGGAGGAAGTTGTGTTTGACCGAAACAGAAATAGTTTGAACAGATTTGAATGGGGTGGTTGTTAGCCGAATTTGAAGAGATGGATGGGAGGAAATTAAGGAGAAAATCAAGAAAGTTCAAATTTGGAGAAGAGTCTTGCCGGGTTTGAACTCTGGCACTTACTGTTTCGGTTGCAAAGGGGTGTAGGGGGAAATTTAGTGTGTGGAAGGCTGAACGAAATTGGGGAGTTCTTTTAGGGTAAAATTCGGCTAGGTATTGGTAATTGGTCATTCTCATTTCGGGATTTTGCCAAGTTGTATTATTGCTCTCCATTTTTGTGCTTTGCTTGATCAACTTATTCTCTCTCCCTCACTTTTCTACTCTTAAATATTGTTGGTACTTTGCCTTTACTCACATTCGGTTTTGTGTAATTGAACATTTTCCTCCCTTGTAGCCAAATATTGTTTTGCTCCATCAATCTTTTCCCTAGTCCTTTATTGTCGATTCTTTTCTACTCTCCCTCTCTTTCTCTCTCGATCTTATCCTCTTTTCCCTTTCATTCAATCGGTTTCTGTTGGCCAAATTTCGAGCGGTAAGTCTCTATGTCTCTATTTTTCGGCTTTGCTCCTCTTTTTCTCTGATGCTGCTTCTTATTTTTTTCTTGGTTATGGTGTTCATTCGTGTAACAATCCGGTTTAGACCCTACTTGGAACAGTGGTTTTGGGACCACAAATCTTAGTTTGAAAAATATTTTAATAATATTTTCTATGCCTATGATATGTGATTAAGCATGTGCGAAATTTCCATGTTTAAATTTATCTGTTTGGGTGTTTAATTTGATAAAAGGTTCTAATTGTGAAAGATACAAAATTATATGTCATATATTAAAAGTACCAATGTGTTATATCTTTATAAATATGGTGGCCTTATGTTGTAATTAAACCATTAACATGGTTAATGGACACTTATGAGCTTATGTACATATGTTTTATATGTTATATTAAAAGGGTAATTTAGTAAAATATGTGTTAATGTTATAATAATAAAACAAAAAAGATGAAAGTGGTCATCTTTTATTCATTCATTTGACCGAATATACAAAAGAAAAAGAAAGAATAAGAACCTTCACGGTTTCGGCTAGGTTTGATCCAAATTTAAGGTATGTTTTTCATTGATTTTTGATAATTTCTATATTTTCGTAATCGTTGTTTCGATTACTACAAAACCCATGTCTTAATTTTGAGAATTGATGATGATTTCGAAATGTGTCTTTGATGAACATATGAGCTTTGAAATATTTGATGATGGAATATGGAATATATGTGTTTGATTAGCATATTTTGTCTTTGGAGTTCTGTTGATTTTGAGTAATTTGGTTGTAATTGAGAAAATGAATATTTGAGGGACTAAATTGTGAAATAAATGAAATGTATGGACTTGTGTAAGATACATGAATATTCGGCTAAGCATTGGTATAGGGACTAAAATGTCCAAATGTGAAAATGTGAGGGCTAATTTGCAAGTTGCCATAAATAAGTGTTTTTGGATTGAATTGAATGTTTTGGTAAATAAATGGGTTAAATTTAAATATGTATAGATCAAGAACCAAAGAAAATAGATTTAGATAGAGGGAAGTCGAAAGTTATTGAATAGCCGTTTATCTTCGTTCTTCTCGTACGAGGTAAGTCGATATACAAATAAATGTATTTGAATTGACTTATTTGTGAATATATGAAATTTAAATTGCTATGAATAATACTCAAAATGATGAATATATGGATTCCGAGAAAGTATCGAGAGATGGTTAATGTCCGAGAAGTCCTGTCTGAACCTAGGAATAGATAGAATAGTATATGTCATGACATAGGTGTCCGATATGTGATCATGTAAGACCACGTTTGGGATGTTGGCATTGATACGAGATTTTGTGTATGACCACGTTTGGGACATTGGCATCGATACGAGATTTACATGTAAGACCATTTCTGGGACATTGGCATCGTATTGATTCGTGTAAGACCTTGTCTGGGATAGTGGCATCGATATCTGGATTCATGTAAGACCACATCTGGGACGTTGGCATTGTACGACTATTTCGAGCATTCTGAGTATCCTATTTAGTTCCGAATGGTTTAACGGGAAACTCTGAGAAATGAATGACTATCTGAGTTGTACATCAGTTTCAGGTACGTTGATTTGTATGCTTTGTATAAGCATGAAAGGTAAGTAAGTATGTGCATTGATGCAAAGGAACATTTGAGAAACATGTATGTTTGAGATATGAGCAAATGAGTTGTTTTGTGATATGATGAATTGGTAAGCAATAGCAAACCAAGTGAGCTAAAGAGATATCTATGTGTTTTGAAATGAAGATATGTAAATGAATCTAAATTGCTATGTTTATGAATGATTTTGTGATAAGTTTATTTGTATATGAATTACTAAGCGTTTGAAAGCTTACTTTGTGTGTGTTTACTCTGTTTTATAGACCGTCAAGGCTACTGAAGGCTTGGGGACCATCGAGGATCTTCACCACACTATCAAACTGAAATTGGTACTATTGAATGTGTATATAGCTAAATATGGAATGTATAGGCTAGTCATTTTGGAACATGTTTGAGTTGTGTAAATAGCCATGTGATGTGGCTAGATAAATGTTGAAAATGTGCATGAGTACTTATGATATATGAAGCATGTTTTGGTATGGCTTGATGGCGATGAATTGGTCTTATGAATGGTAAGTTTATTGATGAATTGATACCATAGTGACTTGGTGAAACTGTGAATGAGACATGCTTGGTTTTATAAGTGATTTGGTTGGATTATTTATTATATAAATGGCATGTTTAGAAATTAGATTGGATGGAATGATATGTTGATCATTTGACATGTATTTGGTTGCCAAATTGTATGTGCTTGTAGGTATGACCCAAGTGTTCGTGGCAATTTGGCCTTGAAAATGGCCTATATTTACCCACACGAGCGTGTGGCTCGACCGTGTCCCTCGTGGTTGAAATTCAAAACAAGTCAGGATCGACCACGGGCTAGACACACGGGCGTGTGACTGGCCTTGTGATGAAGTCAGTAGCGACCACAGGTGAGGCAGACGGGCGTGTCCACAGCCGTGTGGACAAGTCAGTATGTATACCTTGTTTTGACACGGCTTAGACACACGGAAGTGTCTAAAGGCCGTGGAAGGCACACGGCCTACCCACACGGGCGTGTGACCTCTGTAACTTTGAAAAAGTTCAAAACTTTTGAGAATTTCCGTATGTGTTTGGCTTAGTCTCGGCCCTATTCTAAAGCATGTTTAAGGTCTCATTGACCTATCTAAGGGACATTTTGATGTGAATACAGGAGTTAAGTTTTGAATTATTTGAATTAGTTTCCGATTGTCCGGTAATGCCTCTTAATCCTATTCCGGTGAAGGATTCGGGTTAGGGGTGTTACAATTCGGGTTTAAGTAATCCTCGAGGAGTGAAGGAGTTCTCTAGCGCTGCAGATACGATTGGAACATTTTTGCTCGTTCTTGACCGAAAGTAATGTTATTCGTTGTGATTGATCTGAACTAGATTATGTTGGCTTGTGTTGGTATTGGCCGAATGGCTTGTTCTCACTTTAGGATTTGCGTTTTCCATAGGCCAATATATGTGGATTCAAACCACAAATTTAAGCAACATGAGTAATGAATTCGTTTAATGTGCATATAACCATCATGAAGGCTGTTAGAAATCTTTGTTAGCGATTTGGGTGGGCTGAAATCACACTCAGTCAATCAAGGTCTGTGGTTGTGGACTTCGACACGTTTCATAAACAAGATGTGAACACATACCACCCAAATAGTAGATCAGCAAATGCCAGAATGCCGGAATGCCAAACAGCTGAAACTATGACAACGGTTTCCACACAAGCATGCGATCGTGCGTGTGGTAAACTGAGCCCACGAACATGGGCGTTAGTCTGTAGAGGCCATCGCGAGCGTTGCCATGGGCTTAGGCCGTTTTTGGGGCCAAATGGACCAGAATGGGTCGAGTAGGCCTGTGGGCCCTACGCAAGTAAATTTTTTGGTTGGATAGGAAATAATGAGCCCGCCATGGCGAACACATGGCCGAAGGCAGTTTTGGGTTTAGTGGGCCACACGAGCGTGTGGGCCCACTTGGGCTGAATATTGAGCTTTGGGCCTAATTACACCACTTTGACTATATATGTTATCTGTGTCGCTCGAGGCGACTATAGACCTTCAGGAAGGTTGTAAAATGACCGGAATACCCCCTACAGGATAAAATGACTGTTATGCCCCTGAAGGGAAAAATGAATAAAATGCCCCTACATGTTATATGATTGTTATTGTATGTTATTTATGATATGGTTGCATTCATGTGGTATTATGCTGCATGGGGTTGGGTTATGTGATTGGAGGAAGTATTTTGTTCTGGCAGCACTGCTGCATATTTCTGATGGATATTAGTCTATCGTTCTGGCAACTTTGCTGCAAATTCTGTTTAGTGCCGCATCGGTACTATCATGTGGTATGTAGGGATGGGTGGGTTAATACTATATCCCCACATAGTGTGTACGGTTGGACGGAGCTGGTGTGTATAGGCTGGATGGTTAGGGTTTTTGCGTGCTTGATTATTCTGAATCTGTTCTGTTTAGGGCTACGGTCCACACTACATCTGTTCTGTAATGGGCTTAGGCCCAGTTGGACACTACTTCTGAGACAGGCCCAGGCCCACACTATGCTGATTGATTGTTGTTTGTATTTGGGGTGTACACTGAGTTTCCGCAAACTTACCCAACTGTTTAACTGTACAGGTAATCCCCATACATAGATGGTTCGGTGCTGCGAGGGACTTGGAGCTGGCCACACATTTAAACTTGTTTTGGATTTTAATTACCATATCTAATAATTTTTGGGTTGTAATAAGGCCTTTCTAATTTCTGAGTTTTAAATTTGGAATCTTATTTATAGGTTTATAATTGCTAGAACTAGAACACCAAGACAACAACTATTTTTCAAAATATCACGTTTTCGCAGCTGTTTTAAATTAAGCTTCCGAAACAAATAATGTTTTAAAAGTAATAGCGTTTTACAAGAGAATGACTTTTAATAAACCACGTTTTAAAAACAAGCAAACAAAATTTGAGGTTTTAAATGGCAACAAGTTTTAATTGTAAGAAGGGTTGTTCAATGAAAACCTAGGTTCCGAAAAATACTTCAATGTGATGCGCCGGATTCAGGCCTAACTTCTAGGGCGGGTAAGGGGTGTTACACCGCATAAAAATTCGATGCTCACATCTCTTTAACAGTGATATCAAACAACAAGCTCTGGGATTAAAGTCATGATTTTGATCACTTATTTCAAAATGAAACAAATGTTTTTCCTTAGAAAATGAGTCATGCGTGCTAAATACAGAAAAATAAAATATATACATGTTTAAACAAACAAATCTCTTAAAATTCCTTCAAATTGGCATGTACTTACATTGAAATCTCCCACAGGCTTTAAAGAACTCACATAACAATCAGAATCAAATAGATTAAGCAATTTTTGTGAAAATTGTTTACCACTCACAACAATCGAATTTTGTAGACACCTATTTAAACCAAAGACATCAATAAATATATCAAGTTGTGTTTTGGTGTCATGTAAACCATTACAAGACATGTCATGAGAAACACATTTTAAGACACTGTCCGAGAAGAACTCATCAGCAACAGTAAAAAAATAACAAGAAGAAGAAACATTGTAAAGAGGCATTTTGAGAACAAAAACGTTGACAAACTTATCAACAACATTTAAAGAATGCCATATTGGTTTTACGCCAAAAATTTCCTTACTATTCTTATCATTTTGTTCTTGCAGATAAATTTCATTCTCCAGCTTACCTTTTTCAATCACATGGATTCGTCTCTCAAAAGTAGAGTAATGTAATGACAGATTTATCAATGGAATTTTGCAATCCTGTGGCTAAGAAACACAACCAGACAACAATGAATAATTATTTGTTAAAACTAATTCACTTCTAATTCTTGCTTGGCTATTTTCTTGCTCACTTTCTTTTTATACAATGAAACTCTCAGCACTCATACATTCTTTTCTTTTTTTCATTCTGAGTCTCTTTTTCCTTTCTTTCACACTCTTTTTCAATTTCTTTTTTCACACTTTCTTTTTATTTTTTAATTTCTTCTCTTCTTCTCTCAAACTCTTTTGTTTTTCTCTCATTTTCTTTTATCAACAACTTTTCTCTTTCTTTTCTCTCAATTTCTTTTTTCCTCACTTTTTCACTTTCAAGTTCTTCTATTCTTGGTTGGTATTTACAAATGGATTTTGAATTTGAAGAACTCCAAAAGGTGGCTTTTCTTGGAATCGAATTAGAGGAACTTCATAGAAAGCTCACTCATTTTTCCTTGTTGATGTGGATGAATACTTCGGCACACTCAAGGTAACACTTGCGTACTTTGTTTATGTACTATCGTGTTTTTCATCTCAGGAGGTTTCAAACTTGTGATCCACCTTGGTCCGGCTATGATTCCTTGATGAGAAAGAATCAAGACGTTGCTTGCTTTTAAACAAATCCTTTCTTTCTAGTTGCACAATAGAAGGTGTGTATGATTGATTCCATGACGACCTACCTTCCACTCAATCTAATCTTTTGTGGAGTTGATCGACTTTAGATTGCATGAATCTATGCATTTCTTTCAATACATTTTGAAATTCAAGATCTGAAAATTCTTATGACATGGTTGACAATGATTAGTATACAAAAGAATAAATAGAATAGAAAGATGTGTACCTCACCAAAGCAAACCTCACATATTTCACTCGAAAAGAAAAAGTCACTCCTCTCGTTGTTGCACACAAATTCAGCTTTTTTCACTTGAATGATCTCACATGCTCTTGCCTTTTACCTCCCGTAGTTCTCTCGTATGCTTTTTTAAGGAACTTAGAGAACAAAATCAAATCCTTTTGATTTTGTGGCTCGGTGATTTTTCAAGGATACTTGCAAGGAAAAAGAAAATTTAGAACTTCAACACAATAAAAGAAAACACTCTAGAATATGACGATGCTAAAAATAAGAATTAAAATACCTCAATTTTTTTTACTTTGATTTTGTTTTCACTCGATTTTTTTTCCACAATATTTTCCTTTCGCACTTTTTTCCCACAGAATTTTTTACTTCGATTTTTTTTTCAATTTTTTTTTCTAACAAAACTAAAAGATATGTACAAACTTGAATCAAGAATCTAAACTCTAATACCAAATGATGTGCTTTTTGAACCTGAATAGAACCTCAAAAATATGCCAACAAGACTATATTTGATAGTTAAAAAAATTCACATTTTGTTTAGGACCATCTTGATTAGGAACAAAATGGGGACCTTGACCCGAGGCACTTGAAAGATTTAAGGCACCAAAGCTATAAAGAACCTAACCCGCTTAAACTTAGCAAATTCCTCGAACCTTGTTATAAGAATATTGTTGTCGCCACACTCTTGAATGGGATGAGAAGAACACTAATACAACAAGGTTGAACGCCACGGAACCTTTAAGTTTTGACCAGTTCGAAAGTTCGATAAAGAACCAGAGAGAAATTCTTAAAAATTAGTTTATATTCAAAAGATGATTACCCATTACAATGACTTGAGGAAACAATTTATAGACCTAGGTAGACTAGTGGCACATTCGGCCATAAATGAAATTCATGTACACAAACCATACATGAATCAAAATGGTTCATGAATTCACTTAAATACATTCAAATGGATATTCATTACCCCTTGTAAATTCATGGAAGTTCATCCCATGTAATTGCATGTATTTGGACGTTCATGCATCTCATTAAATGACATTCATGGATGAATTTTAACGTGAAGAGTCACATTCATCCATGTATCTTATTGTTCATTATTTTAGCCAAAAATCTTATATTCTTTTCCACCGCCGTCCATGCACCTTAATGTACTTTGAGTCCATCCATTCATGAATGTTTGAAGTGCTTTGAATCTTTAAAATGCATTCCCCTTGAACCTTACATGCATCCATTGAATTCAATGTTGAGCATTTCATAGACTTTTGGAAAACTAAAGTTTGGTGCATAAAGAATCCATCAGTGAAAGTATCTAAGGATTTCATCTCGGGGTATTCTTCAATTAAAGAACGAGTACAACAAGCAAATAGTACTCCTCAGATTTTTGTTTGAGCTTGAAATGCCTACTAAGTATTAGTAGATAATCTAAACATTTCCTTAGACTAATCAGAAATGAGAAAATCAATTGATAGACTAATATGTCATCTACCAAGTCAAATTGGGGAGATACTTTGTCTTGTACATTGGAGTGGTTTACTCCTACAAGAGAAAGACATGGACGTTAATGACTGGACTGGCAATGCTTCGGGCAAGACCCAAGTAAAGTAGATCTTCGATTTGTTTATGGATTTATTCACTTGTGGTTTTAATTGTGTGACATACCTCAATCCTTAGTTGATGATGGACTATGCATGTGTGACTCATATACTTTTATGTAAGTAAAAGCTTGAGTTCAAATTTTTAAGGAACCAAAAACTAATACATTGGGTATACAACTTTTACAGTATGTAGCATCATTCATAATAATTGAATTCATTGTCTAATTAAAAGGGTAAATGATATCCTCTAATCAACATTACATGATAGATGAAAAGTAAATGCGGCCATGGAACATTTTCTTTGTGATAAATAACTTGATTAGTATTTCATAGTAATTGGCTATTAATGAACGAAGATGTAGTGATTACCATGAGATAAAATATGATCATATTGGGAGAAAAAAATTATCCCAAAGTAATTAAGGATATCCTATGAGGGTAACTAGAACGACGAAAATGTGCAAGTGTACACAATCGCAACAAGTAATAAAGTGACAAGTAAATGTTGAGTTATCGTACCTAAAGGGACTGTGAAAAGAATTATTTATGAATGCAATTTTAAAAACACATTGGTGAAGAAAAATATTTTGATTTGAAAAAGTGATTAAAAACTAGTATTTAACAAAGTAAAATAAATAAAATTAAAATTAAAGTTCCAATGAACGATTTCAAAAGATGATTTTAATCAAAATGATATAATTGTGTTAGATTAATTGCATTTCTTAACTTAGAATTATTGAACTCATGTTCATGTTGTTCCGAATAAATTCATGGCAACTCGGTAAATTACGAACTTATGAACATACTTACCTACCAAAATCGATTTATCTCTTGACTATATCTCTATGTCAATTCAATTGATTAAACAAATTCTAATAAGCAAATGTGATAATGCACATACATACTTATGAAGTTAAAATAATCTCTTGTACATATCTTTATCCCAATTCAATCAATTAATTCAATTTGATAAGCACATAAAATATTATGTGAGGTAACAATGTATTTCTACCTTGAAACAGTTTAATCACAATAATCTTGCAAGTTATGCAAGGCTAATGTATTGCTAGATACCGTTGCTAGTTTAACCCTCAACTACCTTAGATGATTAAACATGCACTGATTAAGTATCGTGACAATTAATTATAATTTCAATCTGTTTAAGTAATTAATTCATTAGTTACCTTACAATTGTAATGAAAGAATAACTTAGTCATGGTTTTACTTAATCAAACATCTTATCGATGTAACATCCTGAATTAATGGGCCTATGCGTTTAGTGTGTGGATATGTTTAATGTGTTAATTTAACTGTTAGGGTCCAAATTGGGCTCAGGATGTGGTCAAGGCCTTGGTTAAATTTTTGTTTGGGCACTATAGGGTTTAAAAGGTGGTATCTGTGTTTAGAATATCAAAATGGGCTTGTGGCCCAGTGGTCAGTAGCGCCACTTAGGGAGCAAGGAGGTGACGCCACACAAGGGAGTAAGGGGCCCAAATTTATGTTTCATGGAGCCCAATTCTTTTAATTTAAGTTAGCTAATTTTCGGCATTAGGGTTAAGTGGAGTGGACGGCAACAAGGCTCAAAAATAGGAGGATTTATGTGAATGGGATAATGTAGATATTATAGTTGATAATATGAAAGATAAAAGGAGAAAAGATAGGAGCTATCTGCAAGGCTAGGTGTTGGCCGAAATTCCATCACCTAGAGGAGGGAAGAAATTGGTTTTTTTATGGCAAAGGGGTGCCGAAATTTCCCCTACTATTTGATTAGTTGTTAGTTATCAGGAAGGGCATTTTCGGTTTTATACAATAGGGGCCGAAATCTTCTTTAAATAGAGGGGATATCTCTTCAATTCCAACATTTGGAACCCTATTCTTTTCTCTCATTCTCTGTGCCGAAACCCTTAGCCATTCTCTGCAATCTTTTCTTTTGATTTCTTCAAAAGCTGAAACCTCTCACTTCACTTTCTTTTCCATTCTTTTTCCTCTTGTGCCGATTTCTCCATAAAAGCCGGAATCTTCTCTCAAGTGCTAGCCGAATCTTCTCTGGTAAGGTAAGTGTCGACTCTTGTTATTCCTTAAGATCTCTTTCGATTTTTAGGAGATAAGGCCGAATGGCCACTTGGTTTGTTTGAGGCTAATATTTTCTCTCTTCCTGCGTTTTGTGCGGCATTCCAGGATTTGAAGGAAACCTGATCGTTTAGATCTAAAAGCCGGAAGTTGCTAGTCTCTAATTTTGGGATTTCAAGGTAAGGTTTTCAATTCTCCTTAAGATGATCAATCGTTTTCTTCTCGTTGGTCGTGCCTTAACCTAATGTTTCGTTACCAGCCTGTGAACAACACCTTAGGCAGATAACAGCTGTGTTGACTACGGATAGCGTCAACGTAGAAAGTTTTGTTCCAACGATAATCAGGTGTGTAGATCTCTAACACACTAGTTAACTGTAATTTAAATGTGTTATGGGCTAAAAAGCCGAATAGTGGCTGTGTGGACAGTCGAATAAAACCCTAAAAGGGTTAGGCAAAGGATGCCAGGTACGTAATCATAGAAATCTCTATGTGTATCAAAATATATGAAAGCCTGTTTCTTTTTAAAGATGGTATGATGTTTTCGATTTTCCATGTGTGTATGCATGGGGTGGGATTATGATAATGAAGGGGAAGTGCATGATAGGTCACTTGGTGATCGGTGGTTAAACCACAAATTCAAATGTTAGGTCACATAGTGATCGGTGGCTATGCCACGTTTAATGATTCCTGATTAATAGGAATAGGCAGTACGGCTGTCGTTATGGTGTGTAGCGGATGGAGGGTTGATTGTAGAAATCCCCAAGGTGTGATGGTTGGTACGGGTTGGTGTGTAGAGGATGGAATTCTAGGATGGGTTGGGCTATTCATCATTCATTATTTTCATGTAATTATGATTGTTGCCTTTATGTATGGGCCAGGGCTCTTAATGTGTTTGTGGGCCTTAGGTCAGTGTGTCCTGGATTTATACACTAAGTCTTGGTGACTCACCCTTTCATTCTCTCTACTCTTTCAGATGAGCAGTAGATCGTGGACATGGGAGCCGAGACAGACTCGAGTGAAGTATTGGCAAAGAGGTTATGGCATCAAGTGAAGTATCTTGATGGAAGAGGTTCAAATCCCATAATGTGAAAATTGTGACTAATTTTTACTTATATTAAAGTTTTAAATCCAGGAATTTGTAACAACTTAGTTTTACTTAGAATTTTAAAATATACCATATTTTATAAATGACGGAAAATTATTAAGTTTTCACCTTTATGTTAAATTCTTTTCAAACTTTTTCCTCAGTAGCATTCTAAATTCGGCCATGGTGTTTGGGCCGGGTTTGGGGTGTTACATCGAGAGGCCATCAAGTTTTTTTTATCTTTATAGATTATTTCGGCTTTTCTTTAAGTTTTTAATTTTGGGAATATTTATGTAATAAGGCCCCATGGTTTATATTTCACTACATAGTTTTTAATATTTGCAACTTATGAAATTTTGTCAAAGGTTTAATTATTCAAAATAAGAATAATACAAGGTTTTATTTTCAAATGTCACCTATTAATTCAAATATTGTCTAGTTAACTTACGATTTCCGAAACCAACAAAGCAAAAGTTTTCAATGTACAACCCGTAGCATACCAGATCTGGTCGAAACGTATGGGCCGGGTTTGGGGTGTTACAACCGAGGCCTATAACAACACAAATACAATTTTAATAAATTAAGTAGATGAGCTGCAATCAACCTAACACGAATTAAATTCAAGCCATATTAACTAAATTAAACAATTCAACATCACAAATATTCATAAACATGTTCATCATAACAACAACAAAATTAAAAGGATAGGGAACAAGAATCAAATCCGGTGTTTTCTCCGTGGCTTGATTAGTTTGCTCATCTCCTCTTTCTCTGCTTGTTCTTGTCAAACTAAGGCTTCCACGAACACTTGAATGCTGCTCCAAATGGTGTTTGATTGACTCTTTTTCAAGAGGTGAAATCGATAAGGGAATAGAGGAAGAAAATGAAGAACAATGGAAGGGAATGAAGAGAGAAAAATGAGAGATAAGTGAAGGGTTGAGATGTGTTTGAAATGATCAGAAAAGGGGGGTATTTATAGGTTGAGATGGCTGCTAAAATTAGCAAAAATTCAGCAGCCATAGAGTCCCCCCATGGCCGGCCACACATGTGGCAAGTTTGAAGAATTCAAACTTGTTATTTTGAGGCAGTGGCAAATCTAGAAAGGCACAAATAGTGGAGGGGTTTGGATGCAATTTGAAGGAGTCTTCAAGGGCCATTTTTTAAGTTAAATAATCAGCCAAGAAAGCTGATTGGGTCAGCATGTGGGATGGTTTTGGGCTGCCCAGTGCTCGGTTCGATCGGTTTTCTTGGTTCAACTCAACTGGGCCACTTTTCATATTTAATTAATAATAATTTATTTAACCCAAATTAAATTGAATTAAAATTAAAATTAATTATATTATGAATTAATACGCATAATTTGGACTGTCTTAGGCTGAAAAATTAATTCACCTTGATGCTTCAAAATTGCTTCTCGGTTTTATGCTTATAGCAGTGTCTGCCGAGCCGTTTTTCACCCTTTGTGCGAATCTGTCGAAAATGGTCAAAATTAATCAAATTTTATTATAAAAATAAGTAAAATTTAACATGTTAATAATGTAAGTACAATTTAATTATTTTATAATAATTAAATATTTGTTGACAAGATTTTTACCGAAACTGCATGAATTTGAGTTAAAAACTGGACATATATAATTAGGGAGAGCTTATTCACGATAGTTTAGTGGAATCACTTCGTAACTAAATAAGCTTATAATTAATAGGCGAAAAGTTAGAACCTACTTATAAACTATTTGAGCCTTAATTATATATGTCCAATTGATCCCTATACTAGCTCGTTGAAATAAAAAATGAATTGTTTGTAAAATAAATAAACATAAATGAATTCAGATGATGAAGTAAGAGAAATGAGTTGCATTCACAAATGGATGTGTTTTCCACTAATTACATAAATGAATTGAGAATTAATTTAAGTTTTTCAAATTATTATTTAATTAATTATAATTAAATAATTAGAGTTCTAAAATTAAATTGATTTAATTTGTAATTATGAATCCATTGAATAACAAAATTAAATATATTTACTAAGATTATTTTAGGTAAAGTTGTTATGACTTTAACGGAATTAGAATTGAATTGAGAAAATTATTTAATTGAGAAATTAATTTAGTTGATTTAATTAATTAAATTAATTGAAAAAATATTATTTATTCTGTGAAATAGAAAATAAGTATTTGGTTGGATTAAAAGTATAAAGTGTTGTGTTAACAGCTCAATAAGCACATATAAGTGGACCCAATACATGAGAGGTCCAAATACCCCTCATAAACATGTAAGAGGTGGCAACTCTAGTAACATTTACTAGGGTGTGCTATCCTTCGTACTCTAATTAGAGTAGGAGTGTGTTTTTTATTAAATAAATATTATTTGTCAAGGGCTTGTTCTACCAGAATTCGTGTATCTCTCCCTATTAATAGATGAAATTGGTTGGACTTGTAACATCCTAAAAATTAGAATATTATCTTATTATTTGTGTTGGCTTGGATATGAATTTTGTGTGTTTAGCATAGTCTTGTGAAGGCTTGATTTTATTTATGAAGCTAGAATAATTCTTAGTATTGTATATTTAGTGAAGTGGATTAGGTGAAACTGACACTTAAGTTAATTTAAGTGTTAAATTCTAGCACATGAGGAGTTAGTGGCAAGGTGGTTAAGATGCATGAAGGGTTGCTTGAGGGAAGAGGTTCGAGTAGCATGGGTTGCATTTGGAAGACTTTATTTTTATGTATCCTAACATTAAGTGTCGGCCAAGCTCTAATTATGGTAGGTTGTACTTTCAATTTTTATGGCAAGTTGAATAGTAAATTAGGAAAGCTTGAACTTTGGGAAAGGAATCATATGGATTTAGGAAGGATAGGGGACATAAGACTTGGTTTAAGGTGTGGTTTTTGGAAGCTTTTTAATGGCTAATTGTCCATGAATGTGGACGGTATGTGTGTCTAGGGGAGTGGCCGAATGTTGATAGGATGTTGGGGGGAATTAGTTGGTCAATTTTAGCATTTTGTACATCTTTTACATTTTTCTTTTCCTCTCCAAAGCTTTCCTCCTTAGCCGAATGTACCTTGGTCATTAGGTGCAATTTTGTTTTTGTTTTAACTCTCATTCTTGTTTGAACCAAATTCTAATATCTTTCTCTCATTTCTCTTTTGAAACCGAAACCACATTTAGCACTTTATGCTCTTCTCATTTTCGGCAAACTAGGTGTTTGGCCGAATCTCTTTCTCCCATATCTCTTTTTCTTTCACCTCCTATTTGTTCAAAACAATATCTTTCTTTTCCTTTCTTTTGGCCGAACCTTTTTCTTCCCCAATTCTCTTTTCTTTTCTTCCATTGTTTGCTCAAGCCGAATCCTCCTTCTCCTAATTTCCCTTTTCTTTTCCTTTCTCTTTCTCCACTCTAGCCGAATTCATTCGATTGCCTTCTATCCACCAGAGCCGAATCTTCTTTACTTCTTTTTGATTATCTTGGCCGAATATCATCAAGGGTAGATTTTCTAAGTGCTCATCTATAATCGATTTTGGAAGATAGGTAAGTGTCTTGGCCGAATGTCTTTTCTATTTTTCTCCATTGATTCTTATGAGGGCAAAAGCCAAATTTTGGGTATGTGATAGTAAGATTCTAACCATAGGAACTTATTTCTTTTAGGCTCTTCAGATTTTGGAAGCAATCAATTTCGGTAAGTCAAGTGGTAAGGTTTATGTTGGTTCTTTATTCTTTAAATGGATGTAAAGCCGAAGGCTATGGTGAATAAGGCTTGTTGTTGGCCGAATGGCCTATGGTAATGATCTAAGTATTAGCCGAATGTAGGGCAAGGAAATCTAGTGCGGTAGATCGAGTCTTCGGGATTTAGTGATTTCGCTAATATCAGGTGTGTACCTTACACACTTTATAATTCGGTATATATATATATATATATATTAGTAAACTAATCATGTTATTAAAGCCGAAAACTGTGAGATATTGATATGATACCTTGATGGGTATGAGCAAGGATTCGGGTAAGTCCGTTTCGATATGATGTTGTTATATGTTGATTGATATCATGATTTACGATATATATGTTATATGTTCATATCAAAGTATGATGGCATGATTTATACTCGTAATACATTGGTTTGGGAATATGAGTGGAGGGGGAAGGATTTGATACCCGTGTCTTTGGGACACCAGAGGTTTGGCACCTCCAGTGGTTTGGTACCACAATATTATTTCGTGTCTTTGGGACACCAGAGGTTTGGCACCTCATAGCGACTCGTCCCAATGGCTTAATACCACCGTGGGTTGGCCCCACATTTGATGTATTGGGATCGTCGCCAATGATTTGGTATCACACGTGGGTTGGCCCCACAACTTGATTATTCGTGACTTTGGGTCACCAGTGGTTTGGCACCACATTATTGGATATCGTGACTTTGGGTCACCAGTGGTTTGGCACCACTAGTGGTTTGGTACCACACGGGGTAGAAAAGGAGTTATGGATGGCTAGGTTAGGTGCATTATATATATATTGCTTGGTTATGAATTGTGTAAGAATGTTGCATTAACCGGGGGAAGGATTTATGCACTGAGTCTTGGTGACTCACCTTCTCCCTTATCTTTTCAGGTGATTCGTAAAATCGCGGATGAGGAGTCGGATGAACTCGAGGAGGCCATGCAATAAAAATTCGGTTTTATAAGAACTTCGATTTTGGTACTTTATTTTATCTTAATTTGGTTTACATCTTTATTTGGATTTGTAATAAGGCCTTTTTAATTATGTTTTTGGATTATTTATATGCTTTGGACTTGATATTTTAAATATGGCTTATAAAATACATGGTTGATATAATAATTTGAGCACAAAGTTTTCTAAACTACAAAACACAATGGTTTTCAAAACGTTACCATCAGGTAATATAAATCATTTGATAATATTTAACAACTTAAGTGTTTTCGATAACTCATACGATTTTCCAAAACTTAAGTTTCCAAATTTCAATTAGAAACGGTTTTCAAACTAATCGCTTGGGTTTCTTTTAAAATTACAAAAGGTTTTCTAATCTATGGATCTGCAACTAAGTTTTAAAGATTTTATTTACGGAATTTCAAAGTAAATTATCAGTTTTTAACTTATTATGCCCCTGATTTCTACAAGCCTAGAACAAGAAAGAATTTTTCCTTAAAAATTTAATCGTTAACTCGTTTTTCTTCAAAATGTTTTCCTCTGTGACATGCCAAATTCGGTCGTGGTGTGTTGACCGGGTTTGGGGTGTTACAGGACTAAAACACACACTTCGTAATTATTGAGTTATGGTCATTCTGCCAAAAAATAGTGAGAATTTATTATCAAGAATAAATTCTATTTTCTAGGAATTACGATACTTGTTGATTTCTATTGAGAGAGATTACTTTCCTACTGGAAGCAATTGCATCATTTCTTTTCTATGATTTGGTTCGTGTTGTTTGAGCTTACAGTCAAAGCAATTTGTGGAACGAGGATAGTGGAGAAGGTCATTTGGTTGAAAGTCAGGACTGATTTGATTTCATCTCGTATAAAACACAAGTACAACTAGATTAATGTTTATTGCTATAAATATCACAAATAGATTCGGTTTTGAAAATTTTTAATCTTTCGATCTAATTGTAAACTATTTTTTAACCATATTTTTCCAACAATTGGTATTAGAGCCAGGTTGTGCTATGTTTATAATATAAACCAAAAATGGGTTCTCTTTGCATTCTTCATGTTTGGATAATTTTGATAAAATGTGACATTCTTTTAATCATAATCATGCTTTTGGTTATGTATGTGAAAGAATGTATTTTATTATTTTATTATATAGGATGAAATAATTTTGCCAAAGTTGTGATTCCTAGAAATTAGCTTCGGTGTAATTTTAGGTTTTAATAAATTTTGGGATATGTAATTAGATCGTGGACTATCATCCCTACATAGGTTTTATTTTATTTTGTATTTTAGAATAATTAATGATAGCCGAAAACAAACTTAGGATTTTGTAACCTAAATTTTCAATGAAACCTAGAGAATCGAGATATATCCATACCTGATTTAGATGACACAAACCCGACCTAACCAATTGACAACAATCAAGAGTGGGTCGATCAAAGAAAGCTAATGCTAGCAAATGGGGGCCGGTAGTTGCCGGCAACAGCAACTTAAATGCACTTAAATGCATTCAAATGGATGTTGCCATACGCTAGCAGACGATGGTTGGCAGTTGTCTTACATAATCAAAATGGTTTATGAATTCACTTAAATGCATTCAAATGGATGTTCATTCCCCCGTTGTAGATTTATGGATGTTCATCCCGTAATTGTATGTATTTGGACGTTCATGCATCTCATTAAATGACATTCACACATGAATTTTAACTTGAAGAGTCACATTCATCCCTGTATCTTGTTGTTCATTGTTCCAGCCCAAAAGATCATATACTTTTTCCCCACCGTCTATGCACCTTAATGTACTTTGATCCACCTATTATTGAACGTTTGAAGTGCTTTGAATCTTTAAAAAGCATTCCACTTGAACCGCACATGCATCCACCAGATTCAATGTTGAACATTTAGTTGGCTAGAAAATTCATGCACATTCATAAAAAAAATGGTTCTTTCATTCACTCCATAAATAGTTGAAATATTCATGCATGGGAAATGCCTCTTGAGTTGTTAGTTCATGAACAAATTCGTTCATACATCCATCCTCAAATGACCATAGAAATGTCTTCATGAATCTGCCATAAAGAGACCAAACATTCCGTGCACCCTCAAGGATTTGAATGACCTTAATTCATCACTTGAAAAGTTGTAATTGTTCCTTCAAAGATGGTCAACCATTGGTATACCTTTAAGACAACATAAACACACCATTAGGAAACAATAAACATATAAAATCAGACATACTAATGACACAATGATTTGAACAAATATTAGGACATATTAAAATGCAACAAACTAAGACACATTAAAGATGCCAAAAATCTAAGACACGTTTTAAAACAAAATTAAAATTATTTAAGGACACAAATTAATTATCATGACAAAACAAACTTAAATTTAAACAAGCTATGGAAATAAAACAAGTTAAAATGCATAAATGGGCTTCAAACATCCACATGAAAGATGTTGCATGAACTTGAACGTTTTCACCTTGCAGTTGGGCTCCTCAAGCTTGGCCCCATCTCGAGACCTTTTAGACGAATCACATGATATGACTGAAATCACACCACACCCTCCCTCTTTAAGGCGATTTGTCCTTAAATCGGGCCATTTGCTCGAGAAAAATCTTCTCTGATCATGGTTACTTAAATTGTATTTTCCCTCCATTGAGTTGGGGACAACTCTTCCAGGAACCTGAAAAACAAAAACACCTTTACACGCAAAATTAGCATAAGTGCGATATTCCAATTCATCACCTTTCAGATTTTGTAAACTCGAATTATCTCCGAGGTCAAAGACAAAGTTTTGCCACACCAATTTAATATGGTTCAAAGACTTTGTTTTCAACAATACAAAAGATACATAGAACAGTCAAAAGTCATTCATAACAGCATACAACATGAAAATTCGATGCTCATATCCCTTTAACAATGACATAAAACAACAAGCTCTAGGATTAAAAACACGATTTTGATCACTCATTTCAAAATGAAACAAATGTTTTTCCTTGAAAAATGGTCATCCATGCTAAATACAGAAAAATCATATATATGCATGTTTAAACAAAAAAATCTCTCAAACTTTCTTTGAATTGTCATGTACTTACATAAAAATATCCCACAAGGCTTTAAAGAACCCACATAACAATCGAAATCAAATAAATTAAACATTTTTTGTGAAAATTCTTTACCACTCACAATAATCGAATTTTGTAGACACCTAGTTAAACCAAATACATCAATGAATATATCAACATGCATTTTGGTGCCACGTAAATCATCACAAGGCATGTCATGAGAAAAACGTTTTAAGACACTATTCGAGACGAACTCATCAACAATAGTCAAAGAATAACAACAAGACAAAACATAGTAAAAAGGTCTTTTTGAGAACAAAAATGTCAACAAACTTTTCAACAACATTTAAAGAATGGCATCTCGGTTTTATCTCAAAAAGTTCCTTACCGATCTTACCTTTTTATTCTCTTGGAGAAATTTTATTCTCTGACTTACCTATTTCAATCACATGGAATCGTCTATCGAAAGTAGAGTAATGTAATGACAGATTTATCAATGGAATTTTGCAATCCTGTGGCAGAGAAACATAACCAGGCAATAATGAATCATGATTAGTTAAAACTAAATCACTCCTCACTCTTGCTTGCCTACTTTTTCGCTCACTTCCTTTTTTTACAATGAAACTCTCATCACTCGTACTTTATTTTCTTTCTTTCTTCTCAATCTCTTTTTCCTTTCTATCACACTTTTTTTCTGTAACACACACACCCGGCCAAAACGTTATGACCGGATCTAGCGTGCCACATCATGCATTGTTTGAAAACTTTGTGTTCGTTGGAAAACTCATTTACAAATCAAAGCTTCCTATCGCTCAAAAATGTCGTTTTTCATTGCTTGTTAAAAGAAGTTTTGATTGAATTAGTTCCCTTCTAAAACTTATTATTATGCAATTACTATTTTGCTTTTAAAAATCTTGTCTGTTATGGCAATTTGGTTTAAACAGTTGTGGAAACGTGATATTTTAGAAATAGTTGTTATTGTTTCAGAAACCCATTTTTGATAAGTTAGCAGTATTTAAGGAAATACCAAATTAAAGTTAAAACAATCCCAATGGCCTTATTACAAAAATTATTAACCCAAAAATTAAAGTAAAGCAAAGTAAAATAAATTTACTAAATTAATCCCATGAACGTACAGGACGCGTGTGGCCACCTCCGAGCCCCTCTCAACTCCAAATCCTTTAAGGATGGGGATTACCTACACAGTTAAAAAGAAAGGTGAGTTACTAGAATTCAATGTGTAATCCCCTTAAGTACACCCACAGTCTGGGCTCGAGCCCGTACAGTGTCAATCTGAGCCTAAGCCCTATTCAGTAGTAGTCTGGGCCGAAGCCCTATTCAATAACAGTCTGGGCCGAAGCCCTATGATATGCAAATCAAATGTACCCAACCCAGTCCAACCAACACACCACCCGTACCAACCAACACACCTGTAGGAACCATGTCAACCCACCCAACCAGCACACCAATAACGCAACCTAGCTGCTAATAATAGTATACGTGGCTGAGCCACTAAATCAATATAATGTGGCAATAGCCATTAAATCAGTATAACGTGGCAGAGCCACCAGTACAGTGCTTCCTCCAAGTCCATAACCCAACCCATGCAATATGCCATATCATAATCAAATCATGTAAACAGTGCATCATCGTAGACATCAACCATCTAGTTACTACTCATACATCGATGATCCTACCACTAAGGGTAAATCAGTCATTTGGAGGTAAAACGGTAATTTTGCCCCTCGGGGGTATTTCGGTAATTTTGCAACCCATGGGTATTTTGGTAATTTACTCATTAAGGGAATTTACCCACTAAGGGTATTTCGATAATCTACCCACTAGGGGTATTTCAATAATTTTACCCACTAAGGGTATTTCGGTAATTTTACCCACTAAGGGTATTTTGGTAATTTTACCCCTACAATGGCCTTTTCAAAGGCCTAATGTCGCTTCAAGCGACTCGGTTTCCATTTTCGGTCAATACAGTGCTATTGGGCCTAAAACCCGATTTCGGCCCATACGGGCCTACACCCTCGTGTGGCCCATTCTGTTCGTTTCCAGTCTCAGTTCTGCAGATTTCATAGTCGTATCAATCAACTTACACTTTTTATCGTTTTTGCTCATATGGGCCCGTTAACTCGTTGGGCCCATTTAGCCCGCTTCGGCCCAACAAGGCCCATTACGGCCTAAGTCCACGAAAAAGATCGTGACACACCCAAAGGTCTATCGTCATCACCTGTGGCTTGATTTATCGCTACGAGCGCTCGCACACTCGAGCGATTTCAGTTGTCGATATTCTGACTTTTCAGTACTTCGGCATTTAGCTGATTCACAGATCATGAGAATAGCAGTTTTAAGCAGAGGTGTGAGATTACACCCCTGTGATGATTTGCGGTTCAAGACGCTATCTGTGACACCTAAAAAAATTAGACCAATAGTTAGTCTCCACCCTTGGTAATCCCAAAATATCGAAATACCTTACCTACAATCATTACTTACCAGAGAATGAAGGCTCCTTACAGTGGGAGGGAGTTCGACCTACCTCTCCTGATTAAGGCAACAAGTCTCTAACGAAAAAGAACCCGTTCGAACAAGGCAACTAGACAGAAAAATAGCCTTTCGGCCCCCCCAAAGAAACCAAACCGAGAATAAGATGAACACAACAAGTCTATACTCGATTATAGCCACACTTACCAACCAGTTGCTGAAGTTCGAAGACTGACAGAACGAAGGGGAATACACACTTAGGTCCCACTAGATTCAGCTTGCACCAAAAAGGGAAACCAAGGTTAAATGTTTCGGCTTTAACCTTGCAAAGAGAGAGAAAAAGATAAGGGAAAGGAAAATGATACCTTCAGCCAGACAAGAACTGAATGGAGAAGAGAGGTTCGGCAGCAAGGAGTAGTACTCGTGAAAATAATAGAGAACGATGAAGAAAAGAGAGTGGAAGAGGGAATGCCTATTAGTTCACGAATGGTCAAAAGAATGTGAAGAAAAGTTGAGGAACCGAAAGAAGAATTGGATTCAGCAGAGTCAAGAAAAGAAAAGAAGTAAAAATGACACGAACCCGGAATGCTAGAGAACAAAATACCTGAGATGCAAAAACTCTCCAAAAGACAACCAAAGAAATTCGGCTTACTCTCACACTCACCAAAAAACCGAAATGCACTTCCCCCAAATGGCCAACTCTTTCCCTCTCCTCTATCTCCACGATTTTCTACACCAAAGACTCCTAGATTAGCTCCCCTCCATCCTTTTGAACCATTTGACCAAGTCTACAACTCCCTTAGTAGAGTTTGATTCAAACTCCACTGCTTGCTCCCTTAGGACATAAAATAAAAGTCACCCATTTTGCTACCCATGGGATTCGAACTCCTCCCCTCCTTGCTCTCCACTTGACGCCACACCACTACACCCCATGCTCAACTTGTGCTAGTGAAACACACACAAATTTACTTAAGCCCTACAACTGCCAACCCTCTTCACTTTAGGGTCAAAAATCAAAATTTTTCCAAGGCTCATACTCGAACCCAAGCCTCTTTAGGACTCCCAAACACACTCAAATAGCTAGCCAAATAAGCATAACATGAATTTAAGCAAAAACCACAACCCCTAATTTTTGGGATGTTACATTTTCAATTTCTTTTTTTTACACTTTCTTTTTCTTTTTACACTTTTTTCTTTTACGATTTCTTTTCTTCTTCTCTCATTTTCTTTTATCAACAAATTTTCTCTTTCTTCTCTCAATTTCTTTTTTTCCTTACTTTTCCACTTTCAAGTTCTTCTATTCTTGCTTGGTATTTACAAACGGATATTGAATTTGAAGAACTCCAAAAGGTAGACTTTTCTGAGGGTAAGATTGGAGGATAGTCATAGAAAGTACGTTCATTTTTCCTCATTGATGTGGATGAATACTTCAGCACACTCAAGGTAACGCTTGCTTACTTTGTTCATGTACTATCATGTTTGTCATCTCAGAAGGTTTCAAACTTGTGATCCACCTTGCTCCGGCTATGATACCTTGATGAGAAAGAATTAAGACGTTGCTTGCTTTTAAAAAAATCATTTCTTTCTAGTTGCAAAATAGAAGGTGTGTATGATTGATTCCTTGGCGATCCACCTTCCACTCGATCTAATCTTTTGCAGACAGATCGCATGAATCTACGCATTTCTTTCAACATATTTTGCAATTCAAGATCTGAAAATTCTTGTGACATGGTTGAGAAAGATTAGTATACAAAAGAATAAATAGAATAGAAAGATGTCTACCTCACCAAAGAAAACCTCACGTATTTCACTCGAAAAGATGAAGTCACTCCTCTTGTGTCTGTACACAAAATTCGGCTATTTCCACTTGAATGATCTCACATGCTCTTGCCTTTTACCTCACATACTTCTCTCGTATGGTTTTTTAAGGAACTTCCAGAAATATCAAATCCTTTGAATTTTATGGCTCAATAATTTTACAAGGGTACTTGCAAGGAAAAGGAAAATTTAAAACTTCAACACAATAAAAGAAAACACTCAGGAATATAAAGATGCTCGAAAGAAGGATTGAAATACCTCAATTTTTCTTTCACAGATTTTTTTCACTTCGAATTTGTTTTCCTTCGATTTTTTTTTTCACTTCTGCACTTTTTTTTTTTGCTATGGATTTTTTTTACTCCAAATATTTTTTCAACCTTTTTTAACAAAAAAGATCAAGAATTTGAGATCTAATACCAAATGATGTGATTTCTCTAACCCGAATACAACATCGAAAATATGCCAACAAGACTCGTATTTGTTAGTTAGAAAAGTTCATGTTTTGTTAAGGACCGTTTTGATTAGGAAAAAACTGGGGACCTTGACTCGAAGTACTTGAAATATTTAAGGAACCAAAGCTATAAAGAACTCAACCTGCATAAACTTAGCAAATTACCCGATCCTTGGTATAATAATATTGTTGTCGCTACACTCTAGAATGGGATGAGAAGGAGAGTGATAAGACAAGGTTGAATGCCAAAAAACCATTGTGTTTTGATAAGCTCGAAAGTTTGATAAAGAACCAGATAGAAACTCTCACAAAGTAGTTTATATTCAAAAGATGATTACTGTAACAACCCGTTTTTAGTCAAATTAGAACAGTGGTTACGGGACCGCAAATATAAGGTCAAAATATTTATTTTATTATTATTTTAATGTCTGCAGTATGATTCGGTGATTGTATGAAAATTTTGTTAAGAAATTTTCTCGTTTGATTGCTCAATTTGAGAAAAAGGACTAAATTGCGTAAAGTGAAAAATTTATGTTCTATTAGTTAAAAGTGTTTAATACTATGGAACTTAAAAGAGGAGGTCCTTATGTTATAATTATAACATTATAATGGTGGGTGGACAAATATGGGCTTATAATAAGTGTTTTATGTGATTAATATTAAAGGTTAATATGGTAACTGATAATTAAAATTATAATTAAAATAAAACAAAACAATTTCTTCTTCATTCATCTTTTCTAGTCGATTTTAACAAGAAGAAAAACATTCATAAAGGCTATTTAGGGTTTGGCAATTGCATGATTAATTTGGTAAGTGTTTATGATTCGGTTTTTAATGATTTTTATGTTTTTGTGATCGTTGCTTCGTATTCTTACTAGCCCATACCTTAGATTTCAAAACTGTTAAAGATTTATCATATTGCCATTGTTGAATGCTTGAGTTATTTGATGAATTATGATAGATTTGAAAGGTTTAATGTTAGATTAATAGCTTTTGTAAAGTGATTTTTGATAAAAATGTCAAAAAGGAATTAAATTGAGAAAATGTGAAATATGGTGGTTAAAAGTGTGAATAAATGAGAAATATGGGCTAATATGAGTACTAGAGAAATTCGGCTAGCATGAGTTGTGGTTAAATTGCATGAATCTGTGATTTTATGAAATAAGGACTAAATTGTAAAATATGTGAAATATTAGGGGTAAATGTGTAAAAAGGCCTTAAAGTGAAATTTGGACTAAATTGAATAGACCAAATGCTGAATGTGCTAAATTTGATAATACATAGATCAAGATAAGCTGAGATCAAGTTTAGATCGGAGAAATGGAAAAATGGACAAATAGTCGATAATTTCCATCCGAGTAACTCGAGGTAAGTTCGTATAATTCGAATTGAATCTTTAAATACTTGTAAATTTTTTGGAATGAAAGTATAATTGAATAAATGGTGTTACTGAGTTCGAATGCCTAATTGATGAGAATTATTGAATACCGAGTCCTGTTTAAACTGTAGAAAGTCGTAGGATACGAGTGACATGTCACTAGGGTTACCATTTTGGTCGAGATCTTGCATATGTTGCAGACTCACCACAGCTCGTATGAGCTTACTGATATATCAGCTCGTAAGAGCTTACCGTTTCAGCTCAATAGAGCTTACTGTCTATCAGCTTAGGAGGAGCTTACTGATCATAGCTCGAAAGAGCGGAAATGATAATGAATTGACTAATTACAGATTTATATACGTAATGTATATCACCCGAGAATCTTTCGATATTCTAATTGGTTCAATGGGCATAAATTTTGTTATTGGTTATGTGAAAAAGCTATGTGTTTATACGGATGAATTACTATTTATACGGATGAATTACTATTTATACGGATGAATTACTATTTATACGGATGAGTTATTGTTATCGAATGAATTATTGTTTATATGATTGAGAGTGAAATGTTACAAATGATGTACATGATATATGAATTTGTTATGATACAATGTATTGAGTAGTAAATTGAGATAATGGATGATTATATGCACTTATGTGACTAACTTGTTGATGAATGCTTGTGTTTAGGCATTTGGTAGTTGAATCAAGTATACCTTAATTATTGACTTGCTTATGTATAAATGGTAAGTTTAATTCTAAATTATACGGGCTTACTAAGCTATAAAGCTTACTTTGTTTCTTTTCCGTGTTTTATAGAGGTTCGGCAGCTCGCTCGATTCGGATAAAGTCAGAGATACGCATCACACTATCCACTTGCTGATTGGTACCTTTGAACTCTTGGATATATGTAAATATGGCATGCATAGGCTAGCTATAAAGATGATAGTTATGATTACTTGAGCTAGTAATTAAAGCCATTTGATTTAGCTTAACTTGGTATAATGCTTTGGTTACATATAAGTATTCAAATATGTGTATGAAATGTTATGGATTGGCTGCCTATTGAGTTACAAAATGTTACAAATTATGCTTGTGCATGTATGTAAAAATAGGGTGACAAAATGGCTTTGCAAATAGCCTATTTTTGTCCACACGGGCAGAGACACGGAAGTGTGTCTTAGCCGTGTGTGACACAAGTTAAATTACACGGCCATATGTCCCCTGGAGTTGTAATTAAAATGAAGTCAGTATGCTCCACACGGTCTCACACACGGGTGTGTGATCGGCCGTGTGGCACAAGTTAGTATACCCCTTAATTGGCACGTGACCTAACACACGGGCGTTTGACTTGGCCGTATTGCAAAAGTCAATATACCCTACAGGCTTAGCACGGCCTAGCACACGGCTTGACACATGGGCGCGTATGGCTACTTCGAAGGGAACACGGGCTAGACACACGAGCATGTGGTTGATCGTGTGACCTAAGTCAGTAACCTCTCTTGTTTGGACACAGGGTAGGGCACAGGCTGGGACACGACCATGTGCTTCCATTTCGAATGTTCACACGACCTGTGACACGGGCGTGTCTGGTGGCCGTTTGAGACACACGACCTAGTCACATGGGCGTGTGTCTCTTATTTTAGAGAAAAATTTTATAAGTGTTGAAATATTTCCCGAGTTATCGGTTTAGTCCCGAACTACTCCCAATGCATGTTTAAGGCCTCGTAGGCTTGTTTAAAGGACACTATCATTGGTTATGATTGAATTGTATTTGGTTTGATAAATTGTATATGAATTGTATGTTTAAAAGTGTTGTAAGCTTGGTAATGCTCCGTAACCCTATTTTGGCGTTGAATACGAGTAAGGGGTGTTACATTTATTGGTATCAGAGCTACGATTTAGTCGATTCTAGGACTAATGTAGCGTGTGTGAGAATCTAGCTATACATGCCATATATAAACTTTGATAGTGTGATAGCTCGTGACATTTAAAATGTGTTTTTATATAGCAAATGGGCCCCAATCGAGCGATAGCTAATGAGGTTGAAAGTAATGCACCTGCTCCCGCTCAAGGGACAACGCCGTCTAATTTTAGGCTCGTAACGGGTAGTCAAGGAGGAGAGGCTAAAGAAGCCTTCTTCCGAATGATGAATGAACGGTTCACGCAGTACGTTCGAGCTAATCTGGCTATGCAACAACCTCCACCCACCTTTTCCCTAACTGATCCCTGTAGTTCCTCAATGTATGGATCCTTTGAGATTGAATAAACCATCTGTTGATAAGATATGAAAATATGGGGTTGAGGAATTCAAAGGTATTGTTAACGATGACCCTGAGAGAGCCGAGTTTTGGTTTGAGAACACGATTCGGGTATATGATGAACTTTCTTGCACCCCTGAAGAATGTTTAAAATGTGTTGTATCACTATTGAGAGACACTGCGTATCAGTGGTGGAATACCTTGATATCCGTAGTTCCGCGGGAAAGAGTTACTTGGGAATTCTTTCAAGTTGAATTTAGAAAGAAATACATTAGGCAACGGTTCATTGATCAGAAACGAAAGGAAATTCTTGAACTGAAACAGGGTCGTATGTCGGTAATAGAATATGTAAGAGAGTTTGTACAACTCAGCAAATATGCTCGTGAATGTGTTTCTTCCGAGGCTATAATGTATAAAAGGTTTGAAGATGTATTAAATGAAGAAATCAAACTCCTAGTTGGGATTCTTGAGCTGAAAGAGTTTGTCGTTCTAGTTGACAGAGCTTGTAAAGCTGAAGAGCTTAGCAAAGAGAAAAGAAAAGTCGATTCTGAGGCTAGAGACTTTAGAAAGAGATTTACAGGAAAATCACATCAGTCAGTATCAAAGAAATCTAGAGAATATCATCCTCGTTCTACTACTTCTGCGAGGATTTCGATCAAAGATAGAGATGCGAGACATTTCAACTCTAAACCTTAGACGACATCTGTTACTAGTGTGGGTAGTGTTAGAAATGTTGGACATGAATGTAAGCACTGCAATAAGCGACATTATAGTGAATGTTGAATAATGAGCGGAGCTTGTTTTAGATGTGGATCTCTTGATCATTATCTCCGGGACTGTCCAGAAAAGTTTGTAGCTGAAAGATATCAACCTGCGAAAACAAGTACTATGGCTACTAGAGGGAGACCACCCCAAAACACTGGAAATGCGAGTGGTAACCGAGGTGGTACGAGAGATTTTGCTGTGAGATCTGAGGCACGAGCACCTATCCGAGCTTATGCGATCCACCGATCCTTGCAGAGGAGGAGGCATCATCGCCAGACGTTATTACCTGTACTTTTTCTCTTTTTGATACTGATATAATTGCATTGATAGATCCTAGATCAACCCATTCATATATTTGTATGAATTTAGTGTTTAAAAAAAGTTTACATGTCGAGTCTACAGAGTTTGTAATTAAAGTATCGAACCCCTTAGGCAAGTTTGTTTTAGTTGATATGATTTGTAAGAATTGTCCTTTGATGACTCGGGGTTACTGTTTTCCAGCTGACTTGATGCTTCTACCATTCAATGAGTTTGATGTGATTCTGGGTATAGACTGGCTGACTATGCATGATGCAGTTGTGAATTGTAGACAAAGGATTATCGAATTAAAATGTCAGAATGGTGAAATTCTTCAGATTGAGTCTGATGATTTGAGTGAATTACCTAATGTGATATCGTCTATGTTAGCTCAGAAATGTATGAAAAAAGGCTATGATGCATATCTTGCATACGTAATGGATACAAAGGTGTCTGAATCAAATATTGAATCTGTACCTATTGTTTGTCAGCTTTTGGATGTATTTCCAGAAGAATTACCGGGTTTACCATCGATCAGAGAGGTTGAATTTGGTATTGAATTAGTACCGGGAACAACACCGATATCGATAGCTCCGTACAGAATGGCTCCAACAGAATTAATAGTGTAGAAAGCTCAGTTGCAAGAATTGACATACAGAGGTTTTGCACGACAGAGTTATTCGCCTTGGGGTGCACCGGTATTGTTTGTAAATAAGAAAGATGGCACGATGAGAATGTGTATCGATTATAGATAACTGAATAAAGTGACTATAAAGAACAAATACCCTCTACCACGGATCAATTATTTTTTTGATCAGTTGAAAGGGGCTACAGTATTTTCAAAGATTGGTTTGAGATCGGGTTATTATCAGTTACGATTTAAAGAGTTGGATGTGCCGAAAACCATGTTCAGAATGAGGTACGGACATTACAAATTCCTTGTTATGCCTTTCAGATTAACTAATTCTACTGCAATTTTTATGGACCTGATGAACCGAATATTCAGACCGTATTTAGATAGATTCGTTGTTGTATTCATTTACGACATTCTGATCTATTCGCGAGATGAATATGAACATACCAAGCACTTAAGAATTGTGTTACAAACTCTACATGATAATCAATTATTTGAAAAGTTCAACAAATGTGAGTTTTGGCTCCGAGAGGTTGGATTTCTAGGGCATATTGTTTCAGCCGAATGTATTAGAGTTGACTCGAGTAAGATTTCTGCTATTTTTTACTGGAAACCTCTAAGAAATGTGTCTGAAGTCTGTAGTTTTCTGGGCTTAGCGGGCTATTATCGAAGATTTGTGAAAGGATTTTTGATGATTGTAACACCGATGACACGACTGCTTCAGAAAGATGTGAAATTTGAATGGTCAGAAAAATGTCAGTAGAGTTTTGAACAGTTGAAAGTACTATTAACTGAAGCACCAGCTCTGGTTCAACCTGAATCAGGAAAAGAGTTTGTGATTTATAATGGCGCGTCATTGAATGGTTTGGGCTTGTTTTGATGTAAGAGGGAAAAGTCATAGCTTATACTTCCCGATAATTGAAACCGTATGAAAAGAACTATTCAACGCATTACTTAGAGTTGGTTGTAATTGTGTTTGCATTAAAAATTTGGAGACACTACTTACACGGTGAAAAATGCCACATTTATACGGATCACAAAAGCTTAAAATATCTGATGTCACAGAAAGATTTGAATCTACGACAACGAAGATGGCTTTAGTTATTGAAAGATTATGAATTTGTGATTGATTAACACCCGGGAAAATCTAATGTTGTTGTTGATGCCCTGAGCTGAAAACCTTTGTTTGCATTACGAGCAATGAATACTTAGTTGATGATTTGTGATAATGGGTCTATTTTAGTTGAATTAAAAGCTAAACCGGTATTTCTTCAACAAATCTATGAATCTCATAAAGATTATCCTGAATTGCAAGTTAAACAGATTCAATGCGAGACTATTCCTATTTCAAAGTTTCAGAATGGAGCCGATGATTGTTTAAGGTTCCAGAATAGAATTTGCATACCAAGAAATTCAGAACTCATTCAGAAGATTTTGCATGAAGCGCACAATAGCTGCTTATCTGTTCATCTGGGGAGTACCAAAATGTACAACGATTTGAAATAGTTTTATTGGTGGCAAGGCATGAAACGAGCTATCTCAGAGTTTGTTTGTAAATGTTTGATTTGTCAGCAAGTCAAAGTTGAACATCAAGTACCATCGGGTTTACTACAGCCTGTGATGAATCCTAAGTGGAAATGGGATAGCATTACAATGGATTTTGTGTCGGGATTGCCCCTAACTCTGAAAAAGAAAGATGCTATATGGGTTGTCGTTGATCGAGTAATGAAATTTGCTCATTTCATACTGGTACGTACAAATTATTCACTGGATAGACTAGTTGAATTGTACATTTTTGAAATTGTTCGATTGCACGGGGTGCCACTATCTATTATTTCTGATAGTGATCCGAGATTTAAGTCGCGATTCTGGAAGAAACTGTAAGAAGCTCTGGGAACAGAGTTGAATTTCAGTACTGCTTTTCATCCTCAGACTAACGGTCAGACCCAGAGAGTTATTCAGATTCTCGAAGACATGTTGAGATGTTGTATTTTAGAGTTTGAGGGTAGGGAAAAATACTACCGTTGATTGAGTTCGCGTATAGCAACAGTTTTCAGACAAGTATAAAGATAGCACTGTACAAAGCTTTATATGGTCGCAAATGTCAAACTTTGTTATACTACACTGAACTAAGTGAGAAAAAGATTCAAGGGTTGAATTGATCAAAGAAATTGAAGAAAAAGTGAAAATGATTCGCGACAGTTTAAAAGTAGCTTCAGATCAACAGAAATCATATGCGGATTTGAAATGTAATTAAATTGAGTTTTTCTAAAGGTGTTACCATGGAAAAAGGTTCTTCAATTCAGCTGTAAAGAAAGCTGAGTCTGCGATTTATCAGACTGTATGAGATCGTCGAAAGAATAGAGCCTGTAGCGTATCGACTAGCTTTACCGTCAGAACTTGAAAAGATTCATAATGTCTTTCATGTGTCTATGTTACGTCGATACAAATCCGATCTGTCGCATGTGATTTCTCAGGTAGATGTTGAGATACAGACTGATTTGATGTATAACGAAGAACAGATTAGGATTTTAGCTCGTGAAATCAAAGAATTAAAAAAATAAACGCATAGCCCTAGTGAAGGTTCTTTGGCATAAACACGGGATCGAGGAAACTACGCGGGAACCTGAGGATGCTATGAGAAAACAGTACCCTAACCTTTTTACTAGTAAGATTTTTGGGGACGAAAATCCCTAAGGGGGTAGAGTTGTAACAGCCCGTTTTTAGTCAAATTGGTACAGTGGTTTCGGGACCACAAATCAGAGGTCAAAATATTTATTTTATTATTATTTTAATGTCTACAGTATAATTGAGTGATTGTGTGAAAATTTTGTTAAGAAATTTTCTCGTTTGATTGCTCAATTTGAGAAAAAGGACCAAATCACGTAAAGTGCAAAATTGATGTTCTATTAGCTAAAAGTGCTTAATAGCTATGGAACTTAAAAGAGGATGTCCTTATGTTGTAATTATACCATTATAATGGTGGGCGGACAAATATGGGCTTATAATAAGTGTTTTAAGTGATTAATATTAAAGGTTAATATGGTAATTAATAACTAAAATGATAATTAAAATAAAACAAAAAAATTTCTTCTTTATTCATCTTTTCTAGCCGATTTTAACAAGAAGAAAAACATTCATGAAGGCTATTTAGGGTTCGACAATTGCATGATTAATTTGGAAAGTGATTTTAATTCGTTTTTAATGATTTCTATGTTTTTGTGATCGTTGTTTCGTATTCTAGCTAGCCCATACCTTAGATTTTGAAACTGTTAATGATTTATCATGTTTCCATTGTTGAATGCATGAGTAATTTGATGAATTATGATAGATTTGGATTGTTTAATGTTATATTAATAGCTTTTGTAAAGTGATTTTTGACAAAATTGTTAAAAAGGGATGAAATTGAGAAAATGTGAAATGTGGTGGTTAAAAGTGTGAATAAATGAGAAACATGGGCTAATATGAGTATTAGAGAAATTCGGCTAGCATGGGTTATGGTTAAATTGCATGAATTTATGATTTTATGAAATAAGAACTAAATTGTAAAAGATGTGAAATATTAGGGGCAAAAGTGTAAAAATTCCTTAAAGTGAAATTTGGACTAAATGGAATAGACCGAATGCTGAATATGCTAAATTTGATAATATATATATCAAGATAAGCTGAGATCAAGTTTAGACCGGGGAAAAGGAAAAGTGAACGAATAGTCGATAATTTCCATCCGAGTAACTCGAGGTAAGTTCGTATAATTAGAATTGAATCTTTAAATGTAACGACCCGAATTTGGGCCTAGTAGAAATGGGCCCATTGGGCCTTGGGGACGGGAGCGTTTAAAATTTTTGAGAATAAGAGAATGGCACTAATGCATGTGGGACCTATTAGGTGAGTGACTTTGGAAGGTTAGGGGGCTTCCATGAAGTTCCGGGATCAAACCAAGGCTTTAGAAAAATTTTGGTTTAGGTGAATAAAACCCTGGGAGTTAGTAAGTAGGCTTTAAGAATAAAATGTGGAGAAAAATGACACAAAAGAAGTTGTGGTCTAGTGGCAAATGGCGCCACATGGGAGACAATGGCAAATGGCACCACATGGGAGACAAGGAAGTGACGCCATAGAGGAAGCAAGGGGTCCAAGGTTCAAGTCTTGGCGCTTGTAATTCATTTTGATTTCCTTTTAAATGAACTTAGACTTTGGCCCATAGACTTATATTTAGTTGCGAATGATTTTAAACACAAAAGAAGCTTGTGTTGTGGTGGCATGTAGCGTCTGGAGCATAGGATAGGGCAAGGGTTCGAATCCCATTGCAAGCAAAAAGGGATATTTATCTTGCTAAGTTGGGACGGCAAGTGGTTGTGATAGATTTAAACTCTGCTGAAGAAGGGATCCCACATCGGGAAGCTAGCATGAGGGAAGGTGAGAAGCTGGCTTTAAATAGAGCGATCTATGAGGAGAGTAAGCATACCTTGGTTGGCGTTTGGGTATCGGAGTGTTCGGAGCGCGGATCAACTCCAGATTCCTATAAGGTATGTATTTCGCACTACTCTAGCTGTAGAGCGGCAAATGCCGAAATATCGGTCACACAGCGATGGTAGCCACACGAGCGTGCGAGTGTACGTGCGGGAGCTTTGACGCGTTAGTTGAGGCGATCATGGTTGTTCTTGTGGGTTTAGGCTGTTTGGGGCACGATGGGCCGAAATGGGCTCGTGGGTATATATGAATAAATTGTATGATTGTGTAGTAGATATTCAATTGGTCTATATGAATCTCATATCTATCGCTAGATTTGGGCTAAATGGGCCACACGAGCGTGTGGGTCCATTTAGGCCGAGAATGGGCCCTAGGCCCATTCGCATTGTTATCTCTGTTTAGAATACCCTTGGTTTAAAATTACTGAAATACCCTTGGTTTACAAATTACTAAAATACCCTTGGTTTACAAAACTACTGAAATATCCTTAATTTGTGAAATTACTGAAATACTCCTGATTTGTGTAATTACCTAAATACCTTCGGATTGCAAAATTAGCGAAATACCCCTAATTTATGAAATTACCGAAAGACCCTCTGATTGCAAAATTACTAAAATACCCCTAATTTGCAAAAGTATCGAAACACCCTCAGATTGCAAAATTACAGAAATACCCTTAATTTGTGTAATTACCAAAATACCCTCTAATTGTAAAATTATCGAAATACCCCTGATTTGTGAAATTACTGAAATACCCCTAATTTGTGAAATTACTGAAATACCCCTGGTTTATAGAATTATCGAAATACCCTGGTTTGCGAAATTACCAAAATACCACTGGCTTGCAAAATTACTAAAATACCCTCTATGGGTAAAGTTACCGAAATACCCTCGACGAGTAAAATTACCGAGATGCCCTTACGAGGCGAAATGACCGTTTTACCCCTAACCGATTAAATGTCGTTGTACCCTCGTGGTAGTACTAGTGTTGTATGTGTTAATTGTATGATTGATTATGTTTGAGATGCACTGAATAAATGGATTAGTTATGAGTAGAATTACCAAATTACCCCTGTAGGTAGGATTACCGAAATTCCCTTATAGGGTAAAATTACTATTTTGCCCCTGAGGGTAAAAGACTGATTTTGTGCCATGACTTGACTGTGATCGTATGACTGTGTTTTAACTAACTTGACTGTGGTCATGTGACTGATATGCTTGTAATATATGTTTTAAATGACTGTTACTGAGTATGGTCATTCTGCATACACCTGTGATGATTAAGCATGACATACACGACATATTGCACGGGGTTGGGACAAAGTTATGAAGGAAGTTTACGGCCCATTGCCGTTCTGTTTATGAGACTTGTCACTGTACTGGGCTTAGCTCCGGTTGTTCTATTATTGGTTTGGGCTAGGCCCAATTGATTATGTATGGACTGTGACCCAAATGATATGGTAGCGGGCTATGGCCCACGTATGCTTTGAACTGGACTGTCCTGTTACTGTTAAAGGGCTTTGGCCCAGACTGTTTCAGTTTCTATTTCTGTATACTGACTGTTACTCTAGTAAGGGGATTACACACTGAGCTTTCGTAAACTCACCCCATTTTTTATTTTAAATAGATAAGGTTTAAAAGTAATTCGGTTTTCAAGTGGATAGAATTTGCTTAAGTGTTTTGAGTTTTAACGAAGAGGCTTTAACTCTCAAACAAGTTTTACCAACAAGAAATAGGGTTTTCAAAAACACTTCCATGTGACACGCCAGATTCGGGCCTAACTTCTAGGCCGGGTTTGGGGTGTTACATTTAATGGTATCAGAGCCCGATTGCAAAACTCGACTGTGGATTGGGTTTACAAAATTGAATTTCTGAAAGTATTGTTTCAAAAAGGCTTGAAAATAAAAAAAGGCTTGAAAAGATTTGATGTTCTGAAATTGGATTGACCGTTTTTCGAAAGTGTGGTACACCGAGTCTCCGGCACCGAATATGTAAGTTTCTGAATACTTTTGACTGTTTAGAAATTTAAATATAGTAAGTTAGAAATACGGTAGTTCTTTAGATATTGGACTATATTTTTTTGGTATTTATTCTGTGTGTGTTTTGTTTGGATGTGATGTTTGAATATAGACATTGTATGCATGTGTGATAAATATCTGTTTGTTTCTGTGGTTAGATGTTTGGTTGTGTGTAAGAGATTTCAAGATTAAGTTAAAAGTGTATTAGTGTTATTGGGATGAGAGTGCGCAGCGGCAGCGTAGTAGAGTAGTCTGTGTTACACGACTGTTAGGTAGTTAGAAATTTCGAGGACGAAATTTCTTTAAGCCGGTAGAATTGTAACGACCCAAATTTGGGCCTAGTAGAATTGGGCCCATTGGGCCTTGGGCACAGGAGCGTTTAAAATTTTTGAGAATAAGAGAAAGGCACTAATGCAAGTTGGACCTATTAGGTGAGTGATTTTGGAAGGTTAGGGGACTTTCATGAAGTCCCGGGATCAAACCACGGCTTTAGGAAAATTTTGGTTTTAGGTGAATAAAACCTTGGGAGTTAGTAAGTAAGCCTTAAGAATAAAATGTGGAGAAAAATGACACAAAAGGAGTTGTGGTCTAGTGCCAAATGGCGCCACATGGGAGACAAGGAAGTGACGCCATAGAGGAAGCAAGGGGTCCAAGGTTCAAGTCTTAGCGCTTGCAATTCATTTTGATTTCCTTTTAAATGAACTTAGACTTTGGCCCATAGACTTATATTTAGTTGCCCATGATTTTAGACAAAAAAGGAGCTTGTTTTGTGGTGCCATGTAGTGTTTGAAGCATAGGTGAGGGCAAGGGTTCGAATCCCATTGCAAGCAAAAAGGGATATTTATTTTGCTAAGTTGGGATGACAAGTGGTTGTGATAGATTTAAACTCTGCTGAAGGAGGGATCCCATATCGGGAAGCTAGCATGAGGGAAGGTGAGAAGCTGGCTTTAAATAGAGCGATCTATGAGGAGAGTAAGCATACCTTGGTTGGCGTTTGGGCATAGGAGTATTCGGAGCGTGGATCAACTCCAGATTCCTATAAGGTGTGTATTTCGCACTACTCTAGCTGTAGAGCGGAAAATGCTGAAATACCGATCACACAGCGACGGTAGCCACACGAGCGTGCGAGCGCATGTGTGGGAGCTTCGACGCGTTAGTTGAGGCCATCATGGCTGTTCTTGTGGGTTTAGGCTATTTGGGCCACGATGGGTCGAAAGGGGCCAAGTGGGCCCAATGGGCCTGTGGGCCCATATGAGCAAATTGTATGATTGTGTAGTAGAAATTGAACTGGTCTATGTGAATCTCATATCTATGGCTAGATTTGGGCTAAATGGGCAACACGAGCGTGTGGGTCCATTTCAACTGAGAATGGGCCCTAGGCCCATTCGCATCGTTATCTCTGTTTAGAATACCCTTGGTTTAAAAATTATTGAAATACCCTTGGTTTACAAATTACTAAAATACCCTTTATTTGTGAAATTACCGAAATACCCCTGATTTGTGTAATTGTCGAAATACCCTCGGATTGGAAAATTACCAAAATACCCCTAATTTGTGAAATTACCGAAATATTCTTGATTTGTGAAATTACTAAAATACCCTCAGCTTGTAAAATTACTGAAATACCCCTGGTTTGTGTAAGTACCGAAATACCCTCATATTATAAAATTACCGAAATACCCTTAATTTGTGGAATTACCGAAATACCCTCAGATTGTAAAATACTGAAATACCCCTAATTTGTGAAATTACCGAAATACCCCTGGTTTACAGAATTATTGAAATACCTCGGTTTGCAAAATTACCAAAATAGCCCTACTTTGTGAAATTACTAAAATACCTTCTATGGGTAAAGTTACTGAAATACCCTTTATGGGTAAAGTTATCGAAATACCCTTGACGGGTAAAATTATCGAGATGCCCTTACGAGGCAAAATGACCGTTTTACCCCTAACCGATTAAATGACCATTGTACCCTCGTGGTAGTACTAGTGTTGTATGTGTTAATTGTATGATTGATTATGTTTGAGATGCACTGCATACATGGATTAGTTATGAGTAGAATTACCAAATTACCCCTGTAGGGTAGGATTACCGAAATACCCTTATAGGGTAAAATTACTATTTTGCCCCTGAGAGTAAAAGACTAATTTTGTGTCATGACTTGACTGTGATCGTATGACTGTGTTTTAACTAACTTGACTGTGGTCGTGTGACTGATATGCTTGTAATATATGTTTTAAATGACTGTTACTGAGTATGGTCATTCTGCATACACCTGTGATGATTGAGCATGACATACACGACATATTGCATGGGGTTAGGACAAAGTTACGGAGGAAGTGAACGGCCCATTGCCGTTCTGTACAAGGCTTTCAGCCTTTCTGTGATAAATATGGCTCTGTGCCATCTTGATTATGGCTTTGTGCTAACTGTATTTACCCGTGGCTTGTGCCTAACACATATATTGATGACTCTGTATCGATCATAATTATCCATGGCTGTGTGCCGATTATATTACCATTGCTGATGGCTATATGCCAAACTTATTACAGTCACCGATAGATTTGTGCCATCCTGATTATGGCTCTGTGCCATCCTGATTATGGTTTATAACCATTCTATTTACGACTTTTAGCCGTTATATTAACTGGCAGTGTTGCTACGATATTTATGGCTTTTAGCCGTTCTGTCTACGGCGCTGAGTCGTTTTGTTGACTTGTGCCTCAACCGGTGCTAAGCTTGATGTGTTGGCTGGATGGGTCAATTTTATCCCCACATGGTGTGTTGGTTGGTACGGGTGCTGTGTTGGCTGGACCGGGGTGGGATGCATCCTTTTACTGTTCATATATGTTTATGAGATCTGTCACTGTACTGGGCTCAGGCCCACTTGTTCTATTATTGGTTTCGGCTAGGCCCAATTGATTCTGTATGGGCTGTGACCCAAATGATATGGTAGTGGCTATGGCCCACGTATGCTTTGAACTAGACTGTACCGTTTCTGTTAAAAGGCTTTGGCCCAGACTATTTCAGTTTCTGTTTCTGTCTATTGACTGTTACTCTAGTAAGGGGATTCCACACTGAGTTTTCGTAAACTCACCCCGTTTTTAACTGTGTAGGTAATCCGCAGTCTTAGACGGTTTGGAGCTGCGAGGGACTCGGAGGTGGCCACACGTCAGATATGCTTTAAAGTTAAACTTAACGACTTTATTTCATTTTCTTTAAATTTATTGGGTTAATAGTTTTGTAATCAGGCCTCTTTATTTTTAACTTATTATTTCTGATATTTATTTATGATGTATTCTAACTGCTAAAGGTGGAACACGATTTCCAAAACGGTAACTGTTTTCAAAACACTATGTTTCTGCAACGTTTTCAAAATGCTTCTGCAACTCTATTTCTAAACATCACATTTTCGTAAATTTTTTATTTTAAATAGATAAGGTTTAAAAGTAATTCAGTTTTCAAGTGGATAGCATTTGCTTAAGTGTTTTGAGTTTTAACGAAGAGGCTTTAACTCTCAAACAAGTTTTACCAACAAGAAATAGGGTTTTCAAAAACACTTCCATGTGACAGCCAGATTCGGGCCTAACTTCTAGGCTGGGTTCGGGGTGTTACATTAAATACTTATAAATCATTTGAAATTAAAGTATAATTGAATAACTGGTATTACTGAGTTCGACTGCCTAATAGATGAGAATTATTGAATACCAAGTCCCGTTTGAAACGTAGAAAGTCGTAAGATACGAGTGACATGTCACTAGAGTTATCATTTTTGTCGAGATCTTACATATGTTGCGGACTCATCACAGCTCGTATGAGCTTACTGATATATCAGCTCGTAAGAGCTTACTATTTTCAGCTCGTCAAAGCTTACCGTTTTAGCTCAATAGAGCTTACTGTCCATCAGCTCAGGAGGAGCGTACTGATCATAGCTCGAAAGAGTGGAAATGATAATGAATTGACGGGTTACTAATTTATATACGTAATGTATATCACCCGAGTATCCCTCGATATTTTAATAGGTTCAACGGGCATAAATTCTATTATTGGTTATGTGAAAAAGCTATGTGTTTATACAGATGAATTATTGTTTATATGGATAAAATACTATCTATACGGATGAGTTACTGTTATTGAATGAATTATTGTTTATATGATTGAGAGTGAAATGTTACAAATGATTTTGGTACAAGTTGTGGTATAAGATAAAGCCATTTGATTTGGCTTAACCTGGTATAATGCTTTGGTTACATATAAGTATTCAAATATATGTATGAAATGTTATAGATTGGCTGCCTATTGAGTTATAAAATCTTACAAATTATGCTTGTGCTAGTATGTAAAAATAGGGTGGCAAAATGGCTTTGCAAATAGCCTATTTTGTCAAAACGGGCAGAGACACGGGCGTGTGTCTTATCCGTGTGTGATACATGGTTAAATTACATGACCGTGTGTCCTCTGGTGTTGTAATTAAAATGAAGTCAGTATGCTCCACACGGTCTCACACACAGGCGTGTGATCGATCGTGTGGCACATGTCAGTATGCCTCTCTAATTGGCACACGACCTAGCACACGGGCGTGTAACTTGGCCGTGTTGCATAAGTCAGTATACCCTACAGGTTTAGCACGACCTAGCATATGGCTTGGAACACGGGCATGTGTGGCCACTTGGAAGGGCACACGGGCGAGACACACGGGCGTGTGATTGGTCGTGTGACCCAAGTCAGTAACCTCACTTGTTTAGACACGGGGTAGGACACGGGTTGGGACACAGCCATGTGATTCCATTTTGAATGTTCACACGACCTGTGACACGGGCGTGTCTAGTGGCCGTGTAAGACACACGTCCTGGTCACACGAGCGTGTGTCCCCTGTTTTAGAGAAAAAAATTATAAGTGTTGAAATATTTCCTGAGTTATCGGTTTAGTCCCGAACCACTCCCAATGCATGTTTAAGGCCTCGTAGGCTCGTTTAAGGGACACTATGATTGGTTATGATTGAATTATATTTGTTTTGATAAATTATATATGAATTGTATGTTTAAAAGTGTTATAAGTCCGGTAATGCTCTGTAACCCTATTCTGGCGTTGAATACGGGTGAGGGGTGTTACAATTACCTATTACAATGACTTGACAAAATAATTTATAGACCTAGGTAGACTAATGGGCAGATTCGACAATAAATGAAATTCACGTATACAAGCCGTACATGAATCAAAGTGGTTCACAAATTCACTTAAATGCATTCAAATGGATGTTTATTCCCCCATTGTAGATTCATGGACATTCATCCTATGTCATTGCATGTATTTGGACGTTCATGCATTTCATTAAATGACATTCATGCAATAATTTTAACTTGAAGAGTCACATTGTAACACCCCAAACCCGGACAAGACACCACGTCCGAATCTGGTATGCTACGGGGAAAAACGTTTTGAAAAACTAGATTTTTCGTTTAAAAGCTGAGTGAAAACACAGTGTGTTTGAAACAGATTTGAGCAGTCTTGTTTGAAAAACAGTTGATGTATTTGAAATCCAGGGATTTGGAAAACTTTGCCAGAATTTGTAGTTAAAACGAGTTATTACCATTTAAAACCTTATTAGTTTCTTAGTGATACGGAAAACACCTTTAAACTTAAGTGTATTACAAGTTAGAATTGGAAACCAGTTGAATTTGTTTATCAAAAAGACTTTGTGTGATACCCGATGGTATAGTTTAAAACACAATGCGTTATAGTTTTGAAAACATTATCTTTCCAGGTTTTAGGAAAATTTATACCGACTTAATTTTGTTAAGGCATATTAAATCTAATTAAAATATCCACCAACTTAAAACATAATTTAAAGGCCTTTTACAGAACAAATTAAAATCCAAATAAAAGTAATAAGCTAAAGTACCAAAAATTATAAAGTCTGAGTAAAAACTTTATTCAGCCTGGCATGTGCACCCCGAGTCCATCCCGGCTCCAAGTCCGCGTCTACGAGTCACCTGAAATGTCAAAGGAGAGGGTGAGTCGAGTGACTCAGTGTGTAAATCCCGCTCCCGATAAAACAACATGCTAACACACATCATACATAGCAACATGATTAATGCAACCCGAACCTAACCATCCGTATCTCCTTTTCTACCCCGTGTGGTACCAAACCACTGGTGGTGCCAAACCACTGGTGACATATAGTCACAAGGTGCTCCCAAAGCACTGGTGTCCCAAAGACACAATATCCGTCAATGTGCTACCAAAGCACTGGTGTCCCAAAGACACAGTTGTGCTACCAAAGCACTGGTGACCGAAGTCACAAATCCAATGATGATGGGGCCAACCCATCGTGTGTTACCAAAACACTAGCAGACGATCCCATATCTCAAGTGGGGCCAACCCACGGTGGTCAAACCACAGGGACAAGTCGCAATGAGGTGCCAAACCTCTGGTGTCCCAAAGACACAATGTGCTACCAAAGCACTGGTGACCGTAGTCACAAATCTGGTGATGGGGCCAACCCATCGTCTGTTACCAAAACACTGGCGTCAATCCCGTATAATCATCTGTGGGGCCAACCCACTGTGGTACTGAGCCACTGGGACGAGACGCTGAGGTACCAAACCTCTGGAGGTGCCAAACCTCTGGTGACCCAAAGTCACAAAGTTGTGCTACCAAAGCACTGGTGCTCGTCAGCACAAAATATCATACTCCCTCCTCTCATATCACCCATCAACATGCCAAACTCATGTAATCATGCATATCATACTATCATGCATATTATGCCCACATACCCAGCATAAACTCTCATGGCATACATAAATAACATAGGTCATGATATCATATAAATCATCAATAACTCATAATGATATTAGTAATAACTTACCCGAATCCAAGCTCATACCCAAATGGGTATCATATCAATCCATCAACTGCCATAAATTTTAATAGGCATACAGGTTTATTAATAATATTCTTAAATATAAGTGTGTTAGTATACACACCTGATTATACGAGCCTAGAAATCCCTACGAACGATCTATGTCCCTCAGTTGTCAAGCCCCTAAAACAATCGGCCAACCTAGGATTAGGCACTTACAACATTCGGCTATCAACCAATAACCAAAGGGATTAATATCGAACCTTTACCAAAACTTACCCCTCCTGGCTAATCAGAAAACGAAGGCTCCACTTGATTGTATCCAAAATCCCAATGACCTATAACAAAGAGGTTAATACCCTTCCAAAAATAACCATATTCGGCCTTTAAGCAAACCCACATCAACAAAGAACCACAAGGGGGAGATTATGGCCATTCGGCCTTGCACTTACCAACACCCACTATTCGGCCAAGTCACCACTAGGAAAAGGGGATTCGGCCTAGGTGTCCAACACCCTTCCTTCGGCTTTGAGTACAAGGAAAAGAGGATATAGATGGTAGAAAGAAAAGATTGTGAAAAGAGAATGGGGTTTCGGCAACACTGTTTAAGAAAGAAGAACAAATTTTGAGAAACAAAGTGTTATGGTTTCGGTAATAGATGAGAAAGATGAAAGGAGGAATTCGGCTTCACAAACGAACAGAAGAGAAAGTAGATGGAAAGGAGGATATTCGGCTCAAGTGTTTCAAGAAGTGAGAGAGAATATGAGAGGGAAAGAATGGTGATTTCGGTTTGCACAAGAAACCAAAAGGAAAAGAAATGGGAGAGAAGGGAACTTACGGCTACTGAGGGATTGAAAGGAAAACAAGCAGGTTCGGCACTAAATGTTTACTCTTCCGGCCTTCCACAAGAAAATGAAGGTGACTTCTTTAGATTTTCGGCTTTGGTTTGTCAAAAAGGGAGAATTTCGGTTTACCAAGGTGATGACCGAAAATGCCAAGAACTTGCCAAAAAGAATTCGGCACTAGCTTTCCCACACACATACCATAACCGGCCACTACCCAACAAGTTCCCAAGTTTCGGCCAACACCTCCACCTACCCCCAAAGATTCGGCCACATCCCCCCTATTGCTCCCCACCACAAGTTCAAACTATTTTGAACAAGTCAACATCCTAAATCTACTCTCCACCCCTCTTTTAAACCACTTGACTTGGTCCAAAGTAGCATTTAAACCACATACAACTCTCCCCCTATGCCGTCCCAAAAAGGAATAAAAAGGAGTACTCCGCAGCTCGAACACTGGACCTCCACTCCCCCTTGCAGATGACGCCACACCAACTCCAAGTGGCGCAAGCTCTGCCACTTTGCTAGCTCCTCATTTGTGCAATAAACCACAAAAATAATTCTTAAACCCCCGCTTCCTCAGCTCCTCTCCTATAAGGCCTAAAAACAAAAATTCTCCCTAACACTCGGGCATACACCCAGGCTATAATTAAGCCCCTAAGACATAAAAATAACAGCATAGCATACTAACAACATGCAGAACATGCAACAACGAAACAGCCCCTAACCCGGGATATTACAGTTCTACCCCCCTTAAAAATAATTTCGGCCTCGAAATTACCTGATCAAAAGAGTTGCGGGTATTGCTGTCTCATCGTATCCTCGGGTTCCCACGTCGCTTCTTCCACGCCATGATTCCGCCAAAGTACCTTAACCAAAGGCACAGACTTTCTACGCAGAACCTTCACATCCCGATCAAGAATCTGCACAGGTTCCTCTTCTATAGACAAATCTGGATTTACCTCGATCTCTTCCACTGCTACCACATGAGACGGATCTGAACGATACCTCCGAAGCATCGAAACATGAAAAACGTCGTGAATCTGACTAAGCTCTGCTGGCAACTCAAGCTGATACGCTACTGGTCCAACTCGCCTCAACACCCTATACGGCCCAATAAACCTCGGACTTAGCTTACCTTTCTTCCCGAACCTCAGAACCTTCTTCCAAGGCGAGACCTTCAGAAACACTTGATCCCCAACAGCAAACTCTATATCTCTTCGCTTAAGATCGGCATAAGACTTCTGCCGGTCCGAAGCTTCCTTTAATCGGGCCTGAATCAACTTAACCTTGTCCTCAGTCTCAGCTACTAACTCGGGTCCCCACAATTGACGTTCACCTAATTCCGTCCAACATGTAGGTGAGCGACACTTCCTGCCATACAACGCCTCATACGGAGCCATCTTGATGCTCGCTTGGTAACTGTTGTTGTAGGCAAACTCAGCTAACGGTAGGAACTCCTCCCAACTACCTCTGAAATCCAAGACACAACCTCTCAGCATGTCTTCCAAGATCTGAATAACCCTTTCTGATTGACCGTCAGACTGCGGGTGAAAAGCCGTGCTGAAATCCAAACGAGTACCCAGAGCCTGATGCAACGCCTTCCAGAACCTTGAAGTAAACCTGGGATCCCTATCCGAGATTATCGAAACTGGCACACCGTGCAACCTCACGATCTCTGACACATACAGCTTCGCTAGCTTCTGAAGTGAGTAGTCAACCCTCACCGGAATAAAGTGAGCTGATTTCGTCAGACGATCCACCACTACCCAAACTGAATCCTTCTTGCTTGGCGTAAGCGGTAACCCACTGACAAAATCCATGGTTATCCTTTCCCACTTCCACTGAGGAATCTTCACAGGCTGAAGCAAACCCGACGGCAACTGATGTTCAGCCTTGACCTGCTGACAAGTTAGACACTTCCCAACAAACTCTGTCACCTCTTTCTTCAAACCAGGCCACCAAAACTGCTCTCTCAGATCCTTATACATTTTGCTACCTCCAGGATGCATAGCATAAGGACTGCTATGTGCGTCCTGAAGAATCTTCTGCCTTAGCTCAACATCCTTAGGCATACAAGCCTTACCCTGAAAACACAGAACCTCGTCACTAGACAGACTGTAACCATCCACACCACCATTCTGCACTTGTAACCTTCGCGCACTCAGAGCCTCATCCTCTAACTGTTTCTCTCTGATCTGCTCAACCCAAGTAGGCTTAACCTGCAGCTCTGCCAGAATACTCCCGTCGTCATACAAACTTAAATGGGCAACCAATGCTCTTAAGTCCGAAACAACCTTACGGCTCAACGCGTCTGCCACCACGTTAGCCTTGCCCGGATGATACTCAATAGAACAATCGTAGTCTTTCAGCAACTCAACCCATCTACGCTGCCTCAAATTCAAATCCTTCTGAGTCAGTAAATACTTCAGACTCTTGTGATCCGTATAAACTATCGATCTCTCCCCATATAAGTAGTGCCTCCAAATCTTTAAGGCGAAGACTACAGCCGCTAGCTCCAAATCGTGCGTCGGATAGTTGACCTCATGTGGCCTCAGCTGCCTAGAAGCGTAAGCCACAACCTTACCTTCTTGCATCAGCACACAACCCAGACCCGTATGTGATGCATCACAGTAGACTGTGTATTCCTTACCAGCCTCAGGTTGAATTAGAACCGGAGCCTCAGTCAAAACCTTCTTTAACTTGTCGAAGCTTTCCTGCTGTTTCTCAGTCTATACGAACGGAACCTCTTTCCTTAACAACTTAGTCATCGGCGCTGCTATCAACGAGAAACCCTCAACAAACCTTCGGTAGTATCCGGCCAAACCCAGAAAACTACGAATCTCAGCCACTGACCTAGGTGGCTTCCAGTCCAAAACAGCCTCAATCTTGCGAGGATCTACTCGAATACCCTCGGCTGACACCACATGACCCAAAAACGTCACTTCTCTCAGCCAGAACTCACACTTACTGAACTTAGCATAGAGTTGCTTTTCCCTCAGAATCTGCAGCACCACTCTCAACTGCTTATCATGCTCTTCCTCTGTCCTTGAGTACACTAAAATATCGTCTATAAAAACCACGACGAACTGATCCAAATACTGCTGAAACACCCTATTCATCATATCCATAAACGCTGCCGGTGCGTTAGTCAACCCGAATGGCATTACCAGGAATTCGTAGTGCCCATACCGAGTCCGAAACGCTGTTTTATGGATATCAGCCTCCTTAACCTTCAACTGATGGTACCCAGACCTCAGATCAATCTTAGAGAATACCGCAGCACCCTTCAGCTGATCAAACAAGTCATCTATCCGCGGCAACGGATACTTGTTTTTAATCGTCAGCTTGTTCAACTGGCGGTAGTCTATGCACATCCGCATCGTACCATCTTTCTTCTTAACAAAAAGAACCGGCGCACCCCACGGCGAAACACTTGGCCTGATAAAACCCCGATCCAATAACTCCTGGATCTGAGCCTTAAGCTCCACCAATTCCTTTGGTGCCATCCTATACGGAGCAATAGACACTGGCGCAGTCCCGGGTAACAGATCAATCCCGAACTCTACCTCTCGATCTGGCGGCAAACCCGGAAGCTCTTCAGGAAACACATCAGCAAATTCCTTAACAGTACGAACCTTCTCCACAGCAGACTCTTTAGCCTCCAAAGCATACACATGAACCACATACGCATCACAGCCCTTCCTGACCATCTTCTCCGCTTTCAGAGCAGATACCACATTTGATAAGTAATCTCTCCTATTACCTATCATAGCGACCTCAACACCATCAACCGTCTTAAGAACCATGCGCTTAGCCGCGCAATCCAACCTCGCCTGGTACTTAACCAGCCAATCCATCCCAAGAATCAAATCGAACTCCCCAAACGGCAGTTCCATCAGATCAGCAGCAAACACTACCCCTTGGAGTTCTAGGGGTACCTCTCTAAACAGTTTATCTACTACTACAGAGTGACCTAAAGGGCTAATCACAGTCAGCTGCCTAGAAGATATCTCAGAGTCTAAGTCCAGTGTCTCTACTATACTACTGGCAACATAAGAGTGCGTAGAACCCACATCAATTAAAGCAGTATAAGGAGTACCAAAAATCAAAAACGTACCGGTTATGACGTCCGGTGCGTCGCCCTCCTCACGGCGCCTCGCAGCATACACCAATCCCGGCTGCCTAGCCTCAGAACTACCCGCACCTCTGCCCGGTGCTCCACGGCCCCGACTAGATCCATAACCACCTCTGCCATTACCACGGCCTCTCTGCGGTGGTGGTCCATTACCTCTGAACTGATTACGGCCCTGACTCTCCGACTGAATCCTGGCCATCCTACGCGGACAGTCCCTAATGCGATGCTCCAGAGACCCACACTCGAAGCACCCTTTACCCCTAGTCCAACAGCCACCCCAATGAGATTTCCCACACTGGTTACACTGCGGCGGTCCCTGCCTAGCAGCAACAAACCTAGCAGACTGATTCTGCCCACTCGGTCTAGCCCTCTTCTGCGGATTACCAGACGAACCAGAAGACCCGAAGCTCCTCTTAAGCCTACTCCTGTCCATACTCTGCCTCACTGACTCCTTAACACCCTCAGCCACCTTGGCTTTCTCAACCAAGACAGCAAACTCGCGCTCCTGCTGTGGAGCAATCAGCAGCCTCAACTCGTCTCGCAGACCATCCTCAAAACGAACACACCTCTCATGCTCAGTGGCTACAATGCCCCTGGCATACCTACTCAGCTTCAGGAACTCAGCCTCGTACTCAGCAACAGATTTACTCCCCTGAACAAGCCTCAGAAACGCCTTTCTCTGGGAGTCTATGTAACTAGCCCCGATGTACTTCTTTTGATATGCAGCCCGAAAATAATCCCATGTCAAATCCTCCGCAGCCACACTATCTCGAACCGTGAGCCACCACTGATATGACTCATCTCGGAGAAGCGATACGATACCCTTCAGCTTCTCTTCAGTTGTCAAGTCCAGATCATCCATGATCCGCTCCGTTGCCTCCAGCCAATATTCAGCAGTGCTAGGAGCAACACCAGATACACCTCGAAAGAATTCAGCCCCATTAGCCCGGAGTCGCTCAGGAACTGATTTCCTAACTCCTGCACCACCACTCGCCCCAGCTACCCTTTCCAACACTCGCAGCATCGCCTGTGACACTGCGTCGTCTCCAGCCTGATCTTGGAACTCACCACCTCCAGCTGGTGGCGGAACCGGTACCTCATTTTCTGAACCCTGCCCAGATCCTACGGGCTCAGAAACCGTCATTCTACCCCTACCTCTACCGCGAGTATTACGACCACGTCCACCTCGAGTGCTCATGTCTAATCTTTCTACGTATCTGATTAGAGAATTTTATGCATCAGTGTTTATTTCACTTGTTTAAAAGCAAGTCTTATGAATATTAAAAAGGATTTGTTCTCGCAAGTTCACAGAATCCTATCAGTTTCAATCTCTAAAGTAGCATACTATAGCTATTCATCAAATCATATCCAATCAAATCACAAGTAATAGTACGGGGTACTTACCTGGGCGAACTGGTGCCGGAGACTCGGTGCCATGCCTTTCAAACCATACTTTCAAACAAACATCTAAACAGACTTTTGAAAACCATTTTGGGCCTCAGGCCCACAGCCGAGCCTTTGAACTTGGCTCTGATACCAAAAATGTAACACCCCAAACCCGGACAAGACACCACGTCCGAATCTGGTATGCTACGGGGAAAAACGTTTTGAAAAACTAGATTTTTCGTTTAAAAGCTGAGTGAAAACACAGTGTGTTTGAAACAGATTTGAGCAGTCTTGTTTGAAAAACAGTTGATGTATTTGAAATCCAGGGATTTGGAAAACTTTGCCAGAATTTGTAGTTAAAACGAGTTATTACCATTTAAAACCTTATTAGTTTCTTAGTGATACGGAAAACACCTTTAAACTTAAGTGTATTACAAGTTAGAATTGGAAACCAGTTGAATTTGTTTATCAAAAAGACTTTGTGTGATACCCGATGGTATAGTTTAAAACACAATGCGTTATAGTTTTGAAAACATTATCTTTCCAGGTTTTAGGAAAATTTATACCGACTTAATTTTGTTAAGGCATATTAAATCTAATTAAAATATCCACCAACTTAAAACATAATTTAAAGGCCTTTTACAGAACAAATTAAAATCCAAATAAAAGTAATAAGCTAAAGTACCAAAAATTATAAAGTCTGAGTAAAAACTTTATTCAGCCTGGCATGTGCACCCCGAGTCCATCCCGGCTCCAAGTCCGCGTCTACGAGTCACCTGAAATGTCAAAGGAGAGGGTGAGTCGAGTGACTCAGTGTGTAAATCCCGCTCCCGATAAAACAACATGCTAACACACATCATACATAGCAACATGATTAATGCAACCCGAACCTAACCATCCGTATCTCCTTTTCTACCCCGTGTGGTACCAAACCACTGGTGGTGCCAAACCACTGGTGACATATAGTCACAAGGTGCTCCCAAAGCACTGGTGTCCCAAAGACACAATATCCGTCAATGTGCTACCAAAGCACTGGTGTCCCAAAGACACAGTTGTGCTACCAAAGCACTGGTGACCGAAGTCACAAATCCAATGATGATGGGGCCAACCCATCGTGTGTTACCAAAACACTAGCAGACGATCCCATATCTCAAGTGGGGCCAACCCACGGTGGTCAAACCACAGGGACAAGTCGCAATGAGGTGCCAAACCTCTGGTGTCCCAAAGACACAATGTGCTACCAAAGCACTGGTGACCGTAGTCACAAATCTGGTGATGGGGCCAACCCATCGTGTGTTACCAAAACACTGGCGTCAATCCCGTATAATCATCTGTGGGGCCAACCCACTGTGGTACTGAGCCACTGGGACGAGACGCTGAGGTACCAAACCTCTGGAGGTGCCAAACCTCTGGTGACCCAAAGTCACAAAGTTGTGCTACCAAAGCACTGGTGCTCGTCAGCACAAAATATCATACTCCCTCCTCTCATATCACCCATCAACATGCCAAACTCATGTAATCATGCATATCATACTATCATGCATATTATGCCCACATACCCAGCATAAACTCTCATGGCATACATAAATAACATAGGTCATGATATCATATAAATCATCAATAACTCATAATGATATTAGTAATAACTTACCCGAATCCAAGCTCATACCCAAATGGGTATCATATCAATCCATCAACTGCCATAAATTTTAATAGGCATACAGGTTTATTAATAATATTCTTAAATATAAGTGTGTTAGTATACACACCTGATTATACGAGCCTAGAAATCCCTACGAACGATCTATGTCCCTCAGTTGTCAAGCCCCTAAAACAATCGGCCAACCTAGGATTAGGCACTTACAACATTCGGCTATCAACCAATAACCAAAGGGATTAATATCGAACCTTTACCAAAACTTACCCCTCCTGGCTAATCAGAAAACGAAGGCTCCACTTGATTGTATCCAAAATCCCAATGACCTATAACAAAGAGGTTAATACCCTTCCAAAAATAACCATATTCGGCCTTTAAGCAAACCCACATCAACAAAGAACCACAAGGGGGAGATTATGGCCATTCGGCCTTGCACTTACCAACACCCACTATTCGGCCAAGTCACCACTAGGAAAAGGGGATTCGGCCTAGGTGTCCAACACCCTTCCTTCGGCTTTGAGTACAAGGAAAAGAGGATATAGATGGTAGAAAGAAAAGATTGTGAAAAGAGAATGGGGTTTCGGCAACACTGTTTAAGAAAGAAGAACAAATTTTGAGAAACAAAGTGTTATGGTTTCGGTAATAGATGAGAAAGATGAAAGGAGGAATTCGGCTTCACAAACGAACAGAAGAGAAAGTAGATGGAAAGGAGGATATTCGGCTCAAGTGTTTCAAGAAGTGAGAGAGAATATGAGAGGGAAAGAATGGTGATTTCGGTTTGCACAAGAAACCAAAAGGAAAAGAAATGGGAGAGAAGGGAACTTACGGCTACTGAGGGATTGAAAGGAAAACAAGCAGGTTCGGCACTAAATGTTTACTCTTCCGGCCTTCCACAAGAAAATGAAGGTGACTTCTTTAGATTTTCGGCTTTGGTTTGTCAAAAAGGGAGAATTTCGGTTTACCAAGGTGATGACCGAAAATGCCAAGAACTTGCCAAAAAGAATTCGGCACTAGCTTTCCCACACACATACCATAACCGGCCACTACCCAACAAGTTCCCAAGTTTCGGCCAACACCTCCACCTACCCCCAAAGATTCGGCCACATCCCCCCTATTGCTCCCCACCACAAGTTCAAACTATTTTGAACAAGTCAACATCCTAAATCTACTCTCCACCCCTCTTTTAAACCACTTGACTTGGTCCAAAGTAGCATTTAAACCACATACAACTCTCCCCCTATGCCGTCCCAAAAAGGAATAAAAAGGAGTACTCCGCAGCTCGAACACTGGACCTCCACTCCCCCTTGCAGATGACGCCACACCAACTCCAAGTGGCGCAAGCTCTGCCACTTTGCTAGCTCCTCATTTGTGCAATAAACCACAAAAATAATTCTTAAACCCTCGCTTCCTCAGCTCCTCTCCTATAAGGCCTAAAAACAAAAATTCTCCCTAACACTCGGGCATACACCCAGGCTATAATTAAGCCCCTAAGACATAAAAATAACAGCATAGCATACTAACAACATGCAGAACATGCAACAACGAAACAGCCCCTAACCCGGGATATTACACACATTCATCCATATATCTTGTTATTCATTTTTTCGGCCCAAAAGCTCATATTATTTCCCCCCACCATCCATGCACCTTAATCTACTTTGAATCCATTCGTTCATGAATGTTTGAAGTGCTTTGAATCTTTAAAATGCATTCCATTTGAACTGTATATGCATCCACCATATTCAATGTTGAGCATTTAATTGGCTAGAAAATTCATGCACATTCATCAACAAAAATGGTTCCTTCATGCAGTCTATAAATAGCCTAAATATTCATGCATGGGAAATACCTCTTGAGCTATTGGTTCATGAACAAATTTGTTCATACATTCATCCTTAAATGGCCATAGAAATGCTTTCATGAATCTACCATAAAGAGACCGAACATTCCATGCACCCTTAAGGATTTGAATGGCCTTAATTCTTCACTAGAAAAGTTGCAATTGTTCCTCCAAAGCTAGTCTACCATTGGTATACCTTTAGGAAAAATTAAACACACCATTAGGACAAAATAAATATGTAATAAAATCATACGGACTAATGACACAATGATTGGAACAGATTTTAGGGCATATTAAAACACATCAAACTAAGACACATTAAAGACGCCCAAATCTAAGACATGTTTTAAAACATAATTAAAATGATTTAAGGACACAAATTAATTATCATGAAAAATATTAAACAAAAATATATTTAAAGAAGTTGTGTAAATAAAAAAATTAAAATGCATAAATAGGCCTCAAAACCCAAAACCAAGATGTTTTGTTTTCACCGAGAAGACACAAACAATGGTTTGGGATAATAAATGTAAATTCAATTATTATTTACTTTTCTAGGATAGAAGCATGGAACTTTTTGTTGGTCAGCGTCAATTTATTTTATGTGTTCATGTGATAGCATGATGAAAATTAAATTGGCTGAAAAGTATATCCATGCATATGAATGGTAAGCATGTCATATAGCTTAGGAAAAGAAGGCCACATGTTCAACTACCTAGGTTTTGCTGCAACAGATGAATATTATACCCCACTTATAATCGTATGGATTTTGGAAGGGAGAGGGGGAGACAGTGGGGGTGGGGTAGAGGGAGAGGGGAATGGGGGGTAAAAGGGGGTGGTGGGGAGAGAGGAAGGGGTGAGGAGGTTTTCTTTCTCTTTTTTAATATTAATGTAATATTATTTATTTAATATTAATATTAATGTAAGATTTAAATTTATTATTATATTTTGAGAAAATATTATTTATTTTATATATTTTTAAATTTTATATATCTTATTTATTGTCTACGATAATTTATTTTTATATATTTTAAATTTATTACTATATTTTTTGAATTTATTATTTATATATTCTTTTTTGAATTTTTTAGAATTATGATCAAATAGAGAACATTTGTAAATTTTGAAGGTTAATTTTTCAAAATTATGACTAAACCGATATAATATGTAAAAGTTGAGTGCTAAATTTGTTATTATACTAATTTTTAACTGACATGTCAGTTTTCCATTTGTAATTTTAACGGGAGTGACCAAAATGATCAAACAGTGTAACGTGTGTACTTAAACTGCAGACTTTTTATTTTGGGTGCCTAAAATGAATTTTTTTTTTTACTTGGGTGACTATCTATGTAGTTTATCCTAAATTAAAATATGCTTCAAGTTGCTATGTTGTTTCTACATTTAAGATTTAGTTATTTACTTTTATTTCAAGCAATTTAGTCCCTTTATTTTTTTTAAAAAAATCATAATTCAAGTCTATTTTTAACATTTAAAATTTTATGTTAAAGTTAGGTTTGTTATAACGCCAAGTTTTTTGTTACATGGTTACGAAACAAGTAACTTTTTTATACTAAAAAGCCACGCCAAAGAATTTAACAAAAGAATATTATCAGTGCATGATATTATTTAATAGTATTTGATTAAATATTTTTTTTGGTTAAATTCGAATTTCTATAATATTATTTCAATTATATAGTACAAATAAATGGATTTAGATATATAAATTATTTTGAAAATTTAAATTTAAATAATTCAAAAATGGATGTGTAATTGAAAAAAGAAAAGAAAAGAAAAGAAAAGAAAAAGAAGAAAACTGATAAACCGTAAAAGTAACATATTTTAATCCCACATTTAGCTTACCTTTTGATGATTTATTCATTGATTTGTATAAAAAGGTGCTTGTAATCCTTTCTTTTCATGTCTTAGACCCAGGAAAGCACCCGAGGATGAAAAGAACACAAAACAGGCTTAAAACGGAGTAAATGGGCCTTAGCATGAAATTGACACGGCCTGGCCTATAGCCCACACGGCTGTGCCTCGATGAACACCTAGAGCACGGCCTCAACTCCGCCTCACACGGCCGTGCCTCACTTTAGAAATCCGAACACGGTCTGGTCTCGATACACACGGACGTGTGACATGGCCATGCCTTTGTCGCTGGGAAGAGCAATTTCAGTCGGAAAAGGAGACTTAGGGAGAAAGAATCGCATTCCAAGAGCCTATATATATCCCTCAAGTACCACCTTTGAAAGGCATCGAAAGCTAGGCCAAGGGGCCAAGCCAAGAAGGTCAAAGTTAGGAAATAACACGAGGATAGCCAGTTGATCCATCCCAAGAAGCCGGAGTTATACTCAAGACGGCGGAATTCTCCTTCAATTCCTTCAGGGGCTTTGAGGAATTTCTTATGTTTTGTTTTATCTTTCTCTTGCGATGTTTTCTTTATTCATAATGAACTAAACCCTTCAGATACCTGAAGGGGATGAAACCTAGACGAATCTTGTTATTTGATTTTTAAGTTATATGATAAATTACTTAGTTTGTTCTTAATTATGTTGCTTAATCCAAATCTAATGTGCTTAGGTGGAGGAGGAATATACCTTACCTAAGAGAAGATCTAACATAATTAAGCGGAGTTGATCGAACGCCTAGAGATAGGGTTACGAGATTTTACCGGATTAGGGTGAAACCTAATATGGGAGTCCATTGATCGATTTACTGCTATCCTAGGGGGTTATTATAAGTGAATGAGAGTTCCACTAATTAACCTAGGGTTAGACGTTATTCGTCTCGAGAGAGGGTTTAATATAGGTTAGGGAGTCTTACGGATTAAGCTAAGTAAAGAGATCATATAATTGGGTTAGATAATCCGGTCTTGCCTAAGCTATACTACTGTTCGATAGGTACACTTGCCTTTAATCGTTGTCAGAGTTAGTTTCCAGGTTTGATCATTCTTTTACAAATTTTTAAAGCTCTGATTGCAGCGATCAAGTTTTTGGCGCCGTTGCTGGGGAACTAAAATATTAAGAAAACTCTATTTTTATTACTTTAGCCATAACTTTTTATTTTTATTTCTATTTTTATTTTTATTTTGCTGAAAATTTCTTTCTTTCTTTTTCCAAGCAGGTACTTCTAGTTTATGACTAGAAGGAACCCGAGAGGACCTTTGGTATACGACAGTGATATTGAAGCGACCGCTCGTAGGAATCGTTGGGAAACCAGGCGAGCCCTAAATTACATAGAAAGGGAGGAAGAAGGCAGATCCAATCCTACTGAAGGGATGGATGAAAACAACCTACCACCACGCGATGTGGGGGAAAATAATGCTCCACGCACAATGTTTGATTATGCGAAACCGCATTTGACAGGAGCGGAATCAAGTATTGTTAGGCCTGCTATATCTGCTAATAATTTTGAATTAAAGCCTAACACAATACAAATGATTCAACAGTTTGTTCAATTTGATGGTTTGCAGGACGAAGATCCAAACACGCATATAGCTAACTTTTTAGAGTTCTGTGATACTTTCAAAATAAATGGCGTTTCTGATGATGCCATACGTCTTCGGTTATTTCCTTTTTCATCAAGAAATAAAGCTAAACAGTGGTTAAACTCGTTACAACGAGGGTCAATCACTCATGGGATCAAATGATCGAAAAGTTTTTAATGAAATATTTTCCACCGGCCAAAACAGCCAAATTACGAAATGACATCTATTCTTTTGTGCAGATGGATTTAAGGACGCTGTACGATGCATGGGAGAGATTTAAGGATCTCTTGAGGAGGTGCCCGCACCATGGCCTACCCTTGTGGTTACAGGTCCAAACTTTGTATAAGGGTGTAAACCCCTCAACAAGGCAACTGATTGATTCAGCCGCCGGTGGAACCTTGAACAACAAAACTCCAGAAGCAGCCTACGAGTTCATTGAGGAGATGTCACTAAATAATTACCAATGGCAGGCTTCAAGGACTAAACCGACGAAATTAGTAGGAGTTTTCAACGTCGATGCCATGACCATGCTATCAACGCAGATTGAGATGATGAACAAAAAGCTTGACAGCTTATGTTCTTCACAGGCACATCCAGTCATGCAGTGCGACACAGGTGGAAACGTGGCAAATCCTAAGTACCCACCTTACCAACCAGGAGCAGAAGACGAACAAATGAACTATTTAGGTAATAATTTCCGATCCAATAATAATTCTTATAGTAACACTTACAATCTAGGTTGGAGGAACCACCCAAATTTTTTGTGGGGAGGTCAAGGCAGTTAAGGAAATCAAAGGCAGCAACCTCCTCAAAACTTCCAAAATCAGCCATATCCACAAGAGAAGAAACCAACTCTCGAGGAGATGATGGCAAAATTCTCGTCAGGCACAGAGAAACGTATCCAAGAAACTGATAGAGCAATTAAAAGCAACAAGAGTCGAATCGATGAAATTGCTAGGTCGGTTAAAGAAGTGATTAAACAGTAGAATAACTCGCAAAGCTAATGTCAAAACGGTAGCAAGGACGTCTACCAAGTAATACCGAGATTAACCCCAAGGAGCAAATTCAAGCCATCACAGCTCAGGACAGTAAGGGGTTAGAAGGACCCAATCTAACGCCAGAAAATAAGGTAGATGAAGGTAAAGTAAAGGTAACACAAGAAAAGCCAAAACCGGTAATTAAATAGTACTAACCTCGCATACCTTATCCCGAAGCATTAAAAAGAGACGATTCAGAGGAACAGTTCGGTAAGTTTCTTAAACTTCTAAAGAAATTACATATTAACTTACCTCTTCTTGAAGCTCTTTTTCAGATGCCAAACTCGAGGAAATTTTTAAAACAGCTCTTGACCAACAAACGCAAAATAGATGAAGAGCACCACGTGGAATTAAACGCAACATGTTCAGTGATGCTACAGAATAGACTACCTCAGAAACTAAAAGATCCAGGAAGTTTTACAATTCCATGTTTAATTGGTAGTCTAAATATTGATAATGCATTAGCTGATATAGGGGCAAGCATAAATGTCATGCCTTATTCACTGTTTAAACGACTAGGTCTAGGGAAGCCCAAACAAACTAGGATGAGTACTCAATTAGCTAATAAAACTGTTAGAATTCCTAGGGGCATTATCGAAGATGTTCTTGTAAAAATCGATAAATTTGTTTTCCCAGTAGACTTTGTTGTCTTAGACATGGATGAAGATAATTCAATCCCCTTAATTTTAGGAAGGCCTTTTCTAGCAACTGCAAAGACAAAAATTGGTGTTGCCACAGGCGAACTTATACTTCGTGTAGGAGATGAATCGATCAATCTTCAAGCTCTCGACTCGGCCAGGAAAACAGTTGATGAAGGTAAGAAAGTCGCTTCAATTGATAATCAAATTGTTCAATCTTCATCGCAGGAAACACCACAAGACCTAAAGCCTGAGCCCCAAGTCGAAAAAGAAGAGTCACACAAGGAACAAAGCCTTAGGGTCGACAATTTAAAAGAGCAGAAGACAGAGGTTAAAGAACAGACAGAACCACACGAAGTAAAACCTGAGAAACCACCAGAAGAGCTTGTGGGGACATCAAATCACTTCAAAATAGGAGACCAGGTACTGTTAGACAAAGTCGATCCGCACAACGCTTCAACAGAATCGAGGGCAAAGGGAGAAATAATTCTCAAGGTACACGATATCTTTCCACACAGAATAGTTGAGGTAAGCAATCCAATATTCGGCAATTTCAAGGTAAACGCTTCTCAACTTCAACTTTGTCATGAAAATAAAGCTGTAGGCATGAGGGGAGATATTCGAACCTTTAAACCTCCATAAAATTTTCAAATACGAGGAAAGTCTAGCTTAAGACTATAAACAAGCGCTTCGCGGGAGGCAACCCGAGCACTAACCTTATTCCTTTTTGCAATTGTTTTATTTTCCTTTTCTTTTTCTTTTTCTTTTACTTTTCTCTTAAAACTAACCAAAAGTGCAGAATTCCAAACCACACGACCTTACACACAGCCGTGTCCATGGCCATGTGGACCACCTGAACTGCCACACTGACAGGGCAGAGGCCGTGCAATTCAGTCCAACCACCCCCCAACATCATGGATGCAACCACCCCCCATGGGCACCAACAGAAGGGCACGGCCGTGCCTCTCAACCGTGTGAAGCTACTAACTTCCACACCACGGGCAGAACACGCCCATGCCCATCAATCGTATGAAGCTACTAACTTGTCAAAAACAGGCGTGCGGATCCGAAGCACGGGCATGGGGCGACAAACATACTCCACAACAAGGCCGTGCGAGATGGCCGTGTAAGTCGACACACCCTAGGACCACAGCCATGGAAAAGCACCAAATTTAAACCTTTATTTAAACCTCTCACCACTTCCCCTTCCTCCCATCTGATTTCTTCATCATTTTCTTTGCTTTTCACTCTCCTCTATCTCAGATTCTCAACTTACTAAGGCTCTAGATCATTGAGCAAAGCCAACACCATGCTGAAGAAGCGAAAGAAACTAAGCATAGATTCCTCAAAGAACGATCAACATGAGTTCATGCCGGCAGCTTCGTCTCAACACCAAGCCAAGGGTCTTTGAAACCAATTTATTTTTCCATTTTGTTTCTCTTCTTCTTTATTTTCCTTATCTAAGCTTCTCAACTGCTCTTTTCATTTACTCTTCTTTTAGTTTCTTAGTGTCAGGTTCGCCAGGCTGCTAGGGAATCACGCCAACCACCAAAATGTCTACACCATTCTCACCACCTCCACCACCTTCATAGCCCTAGAAGTCACACCCACCTTGCGAACCATCCTCCAATAAGGACTCTCCGGTCCATTCTTCTTTTCCTTTATTTTCGTTTTCCTTCTTAGTCTCCTTTCCTTTTTCTTTCTTATTTTTCATTTTATATTTAGTTCAGCTTAACTATGTTTTAATAACCCCTGGCTAATCCTTCAAGAGTTCCCCAATTTCTTTATCTAGTACAGAGCTCGGGAACCAACACCACCACCATACCGACACCTTCGCCATAGGTACCACATCCTCCACTAAACCCGCCCAAGAATACAGGGAGTACCTCTCACCCTCACTTTTGATTTCTATAAAAATATCTATCTTTGTACATTGAGGGCAATGTACATCTTAAGTGTGCGGGGGGTAAATATACCTAACATTTTGCATTATTCTCAAATCCCTGAGGGTAAAAGTGGAATAAAAGTGCCAAAATTTTTTCATTATTCTCAAATCCCTGATTTAGTCTTGTTTTTATGCAATGTTTTCCTATTACTAATTAGGATGAAATTTCTGATGATTTGTGATTATTATTGACATGTTTTAGAATAAGGCATAGTTAATTATGCATTGATGATTAAATTTAAAGGAATACTAGAGAATTAAGCATGATAAGTCTCTTTTTCACGAATTAAAATTTCGCTAGGTTGTTAACCTAAATTTGAATACTACCTTGAAATTTAAAATTCACAAGGATAATGTCAAAACACCCATAATTTTTGTGAGTATTGAACCTTATAAAGCATATATTCTTTTTCATCCTCATTTTTTTATTATGAGTGTGTCAACTATGAATTGTTATTCTAGAACTTGCCTCATTTATGCATGTTGAGACCACACTTTTGATTTGATATTACAGAAATGATAAAGGCACCTAGGTTTTAGTCCACTTACACCACTAAATAGCCTACCTTTACAATTAACCCCTAGTGAACCCCGTTGAGCCTAACAAAACCCTTTTTATTGACTTACCTACTAATATTAACCCAAATCCCCTTTGTAATTGTTACTACCCTTTCTTTTGACTATCCCTTAATCGAGATTTGATTTGATCAATTATCGAAGTTTATTATTCTGATATTTAAATTTTGTATTACTTAGTTTGTTCTTAAAAAAAAAATTCAAAGTATTCAATATTAGTAGTGAGCTTACCAAATCAAAGTCTATTTTCAAAAGAAAAGATCGTATTAGTCGAATTATTACTTTTCAATGGATAATATTTCAGTTTTTTTTAGGTAGGTACTTGTCAATTCGATCTCGATTCTAACCTTCTAATTTCAGCCTTTAACCACACCTTTAACCCTAGCCCCGTTACAACCCTAACAAAGACCTTTTGATCTGTTTATCATCTCATATTACAGTGGTGGAGATTTGATTTTCAGGCAAGCCTATGGGATTAACTTTTCAGGTTCGACTTATGAGAAATCTTTTCCTGAACCTTATACACTTTAGAGTGACTTGAGTGAATCCTTAGTGAGGACATCAATCCTTGTCGGTTTTGAATTGAAAATGTAGTCATTTAAATAAAGGGAGGCACCTATGTTTTCAAGATACAAAATCATGACTTATCTCGTTTAAATATTTAGGACTCTTTGAATTGAATTATCCATGTATTAATTATCTATGAATTATGATGAGGCATTGTTGATAGGAATTGGGAATTATGGAAAGTTTGTTTTAATTGTAAATTGAGAATTTTGCTTAAGGACAAGCAAAAGCTTAAGTGTGGGGGTATTTGATAAACCGTAAAAGTAACATATTTTAATCCCACATTTAGCTTAGCTTTTGATGATTTATTCCTTGATTTGTATAAAAAAGGTGCTTGTAATCCTTTTTTTTCATGTCTTAGACCCAGAAAAGCACCCGAGGATGAAAAGAACACAAAACAGGCCTAAAACGCAATAAATGGGCCTTAGCATGAAATTGACACGCCCTGGCCCATAGCCTGCACGACCGTGCCTCGACGAACATCTAGAGCACGACCTCAACTCCGCCTCACACGATCGTGCCTCACTTTAGAAATTCGAACATGGTATGGTCTCGATACACACGGGCGTGTGACATGGCCGTGCCTCTGTCGCTGGGAAGAGCAATTTCAGTCGGAAATGGATACTTAGGGAGAAAGAAACACATTCTAAGAGCCTATACATATCCCACAAGTACCACCTTTGAAAGGCATCGAAAGCTAGGCCAAGGAGCCAAGCCAAGAAGGTCAAAGTTAGGAAATAACACGAGGATAGCCAATTGATCCATCCCAAAAAGCCGGAGTTATACTCAAGACGGCAGAATTCTCCTTCAATTCCTTCAGGGGGTTTTAGGAATTTCTTATGTTTTGTTTTATCTTTTCTCTTGCGATGTTTTCTTTATTCATAATGAACTAAACCCTTCAGATACCTGAAGGGGATGAAACTTAGACGAATCTTGTTATTTGATTTTTAAGTTATATGATGAATTACTTAGTTTGTTCTTAATTATGTTGCTTAATCCAAATCTAATGTGCTTAGGTGGAGGAGGAATAGACCCTGCCTAAGAGAATATCTAACATAATTAAGCGGAGTTGATCGAACGCCTAGAGATAGGGTTACGAGATTTTGCCGGATTAGGGTGAAACCTAATATGGGAGTCCATTGATCATTTACTGCTATCCCAGGGGGTTATTATAAGCGAACGAGAGTTCCACTAATTAACCTAGGGTTAGACGTTATTCGCCTCGAGAGAGGGTTTAATATAGGTTAGGGAGTCTTACAGATCAAGCTAAGTAAAGAAATCATATAATTAAGGGTTAGATAACGAGTGAAGTCTAGGTAAATTCTTCCTAAGGGTTTCGTTGTGATCAATTGAGTTTTCTTCAAGTTATTTCCCAATTTATCCTTTTTGTCTTTGTGTCCTTAGTTTAGTTCTTGTCAATTTAGTTTAAAGGCAATCTTCACTCTAATTTTAAGGCTAAATAATAAAAAGAAAGTTAGTATTAATACTTTTAGTTCCTTTGGGTTCGATAATCCGGTCTTGCCTAAGCTATACTACTGTTCGATAGGTACACTTGCCTTTAATCGTTGTCAGAGTAAGTTTCTAGGTTTGATCATTCTTTTATAAATTTTCAAAGCTTTGATTGCAGCGATCAAAAACCAAACCCATGAATTATTTATGACATGGAGGATGATCTCGCAAAGTACAATGACGAACCGGTGAGAGCATCCCATCCTAGTAGCATGGTACACATTTTAAGACTAAATGAAAGAGTGAATATTGGTCAAATTTCAAGTTTGTTCTTTATTTAAATAAACAATTACATTTATTTTTATAGTTATAGTTATTATTGATGTTAACATCATATTAATTTATTTATTATTATTAATTATTAAAATAAAATACTAAAAATATTTTAATTAAATTTGTTTTCAAGTCATTTAAAATTAATATCAAATAGTAAAATTTTATAGAAACAATCAAGCATAAGTGAGGTATCAAAATTTAATATAAAATTAAAGTAAAACTTTTTTATTCAAACTCAGAAATACTGTTAGAATTAAGTGACCCGAATCATTATTTAAATAAAATACAGTGGTAAAATGAAATAAAAGTAAAATCCATATAGAACTACACTTCTTTTATTTTATTTTAGAATAATGTTTTTTAAACCTTATTAAACTCCATCTATTTTATATTGATTAGAATAAGGTGTTTCAATCTTACTACACTCCTATTAGAATATGGCTTTACAAGCCTATAAATAGACATAGTCTATTCCTCTTGTAATCATTCGAATTCAACATAGTGAATTTTTTTCTCCTCTGCCAGTGGTTTTTTTCTCGAAAGGGTTTCCACGTAAAACCTGTGTGTTCTTTATTTTTATTTATATTTTCTTTGCGATATATATTATCATTACCGACATTCTACTTGTTTTTTTTTTACAAATTGGTTTCAAAGCTTCCGGGTTTTTTCATCTCGATCATTGTAATGGCGTCCTTGAAGTATGAAATTCCGCTGTTGGATTGCAACACCAAATTCGCGTTGTGGCAGATAAAGATGTAAGCAGTTCTTGCACAGATGGACTTAGAAGAAGCCTTGCTAGGGGTAGATAAGATGCCTTCGACATTGACGGAGAAGAGAAGAAGCACAAGGATCGAAAGAAGTTAACACAGTTACATCTGCATTTGTCTAACGAAATTTTGTAGGATCTGATGAAGGAGAAGACCGTCGCTGCATTATGGAAGAGGCTAGAACAAATATGTATGTCAAAAACTCTAACGAGCAAGTTGAATATGTATGTCTGTGCACGAAAACTTAACATTGTTTAAAGAAATTCTCTCAAACTTGGAGGCCATGAAGGTTCAGTATGATAAGGAAGATCTAGGGTTGATTCTACTTTGTTCGTTGCCCCTGTCTTATTCAACCTTTTGAGACACAATTTTATATAGTCGCGAGTCTCTAACAATTGATGAGGTTTTTGATTCTTTGACCTCGTATGATAAGATGAAGCATCTTGTGGTTAAAACCAACCCTTAGGGATAGGGTCTCATTGTTTGTGGAAGACAAGATCGGAATGCTGATGATGATCGTGGAAGAGCACAGGAATGGAATCCTCGCGGAAAATCTAAGGGTAGATCGAAGTCTTCAAATAGTAGTAAAACTTGTAACTTCTGCAAGAAGAAAGGGCACATTAAATCTGAGTGCTATAAGCTACAAAATAAGATCACTACGAATCAAAAAGGAAAACAACCAGAAAATTTAGGTGAAGCTGATGTTGTAGAAGACTACAGCGATGGTGAACTTCTAGTCGCTTCTGTCAACAATTCTAAAGTGAGCAATGAGTGGATCCTTGATTCAGGCTGCACCTTACACATGAGTCTCAATCATGATTGGTTTACAACTTATGAAATAGTGTCTGAAGGTGTTGTTTTGATGAGAAATAATGCTTCGTGTAAAATCGCAATGGTTAGAACAATTAAAGTTAAGATGTTTGATGGAGTTGTTAGAACACTTAGTGACGTACGACATGTTCCAGAATTAAAGAGAAATTTAATTTCGTTAAGTACTCTTGATTCAAAAGGGTACAAATACAGAGCTGAAAGTGGGGTTTTGAAGATTTCCAAAGGTTCCCTCATTGTGATGAGAGGGCAGAGAAAGACTACCAAGTTATATGTTTTGCAAGGTTCTACTGTTATTGGTGATGCAGCTGTCGCTTCCTCTTTCTTGTCAGATGACGATATTACTAAACTTTGGCATATGCGCCTAGGGCATATGAGTGAGAATGGCATGGCAGAATTGAGTAAAAGAGGACTTCTTGATGGGTAAGGAATTTGCAAACTGAAGTTTTGTGAGCACTGCGTTTTTGGGAAGCAAAAGAGAGTTCGATTTACCAGAGGAATCCATAACACGAAGGGAATGTTAGGGTATATTCATTCAGATCTGTGGGGGCCATCAAGAGTGCCTTCGAGAGGTGGAGATAATTATATGCTACTATTGATGATTTTTCCAGAAAAGTTTGGGCGTTCTTCCTGAAGCAGAAAAATGATGTGTTTTCCGCATTTAAGTCTTGGAAAATATGATTGAAAAACAGACGGGAAAACAAAATAAAATACCTCTGTATAGACAATGTCTTATAGTTTTGTTCTGATGAGTTTAATAAATTGTGCAAGCCAGAGGGACCGTGAGACGCTTGACAGTTTGTCATACTCCACAACAAAACGACGTTACAGAATGAATGAATAGAATGATCATGGAGAAGGTTTGATGTATGTTGTCAAATGCCAAATGACCAAAGTCGTTTTGGGTCGAAGCAACCTCTACTGCGTGTTTCTTGATCAACCGATCTCTATCCGTTGCCATTGAGAAAAAGACTCCACAAGAGGTATGGTCGATAATCTTGCTAATTATTCTGATTTAAAGATCTTTGGGTGTCCTGTGTATGCTCATGTTGATAATGGAAAATTGGAACCGAGATCCATTAAATGTGTTTTTCTTAGTTATAAAGTTGGTGTAAAAGGGTATAAGTTATGGTGTCCTGAAAATAGAAAAGTTGTGATTAGCAGAGATGTTTTTGATGAAACTGTTGTGCTACCTAACTTATCTCTTAAAGACTCTTCCAATAAAAAAAAAGCAAAAGTAGGTCGAGCATCAGATTAATACAGAATCGAAAATAAAGTTGACTCCTCAAGCCAGTACAAAAAATTGAAAATAGAGTTGCTTCTTCACCACAATACTCTATCACCAAAAATAGAACTAGAAGAGAAATTAAACCTCCAAAGAAGTATGACGAGGCTGATCTAGTTACTTATGCTTTAAATGTGGCTAGAGATATAGATGCAAACCAGGAGCTATCTAATTATTCTAAGGCGGTTAGCTGTGAAGACTCAGATTAGTGGATGTTTGCTATGCAAGAAGAGATGGGATCACACCACAAAAACAGAACATGGGATCTTGTGAAACTTTCTAAAAGTAAAACTGTTGTTCTTTGTAAATGGGTGTTTAAAAAGAAAGAAGGGACTCTAGGAGTTGAAGAACTCAGATATAAAGCAAGGCTGGCTGCAAAGGGTTACAGTCAAATTCCAAGACGTCACAGACATGTTCTCCCCAGTTGTGAAGCATAGTTCGATTCGAGTTTTGCTTTGTATTGTGGCCATGCATGATTTGGAGCTTGAGCAGTTAGATGCAAAGACTACATTTTTTGCATGGAGAACTTGAGGAGGATATTTACATGCAACAACCAGAGGGTTTTACAGTCTCAAAAAAAGAGGACTACGTTTGCTTGCTGAAAAAGTCCCTTTACGGTATGAAATAGTCACCAAGGCAGTGGTACAAGAGGTTTGATTCCTTTATGACTTCTCATGATTTTAAAAGAAGTAGTTTTGACAGTTGTGTTTACTTTAAGAAAAACAATGATGGTTGTTTTGTGTATCTACTTCTTTATGTTGATGACATGTTGATAGCAGCAAAAGATAAAGGAAAGATAAGAAAGGTTAAAGCCCAACTAAGTGAAGAATTTGAGATGAAAGATTTGGGACCAACAAATAGATTCTTGGTATGAAGATTCTTAGAGATAGAAAAGCAAGTAAATTGTACCTCAGTCAGAAGGGGTACATTGAGAAAGTTCTTTGCAGGTTCAGTATGCTGAGTGCTAAGCCTGTTAGTACTCTTTTAGCAGCCCATTTCAGACTTTCATCGGCTTTGTCTCAATAAATAGATGATGAGATTCAATACATGTCACATGTTTCATACTCTAGTGCAGTGGGATCTGTCATGTATGCTATGGTTTGTTCACGTCCAGATTTATCATATGTAGTCAGTTCAGTTAGCAGATACATGGCGAATCCTGGTAAAGAACACTGGAAAGCAGTTCAGTGGATTTTAAGATACTTACGAGGTACTACTGATGTTTGCTTACAATTTGGAAGAACTAGAGATGGAGTCATTGGGAATGTTGATGCTAATTTTTCTGGAGACCTTAATATAAGAAGATCTCTCACAGGTTATGTCTTTACAATCGGAGGTTGTGCAATTAGTTGGAAAGCCACTTTGCAAACTGCAGTCACTTTGTCTACCACTGAAGCTGAGTACATGGTGATTACTGAGGCTTGTAAAGAAGCTATTTGGTTGAAGGGACTCTTTAGTGAACTCAATGAAGACCTGCAAATCAACACAGTATTTTGTGACAGTCAGAGTGCAATCTTTCTCACAAAAGATCAAATGTTTCATGAGAGAACAAAACATATTGATGTTCGATATCATTTTGTTCGAGAAATTATTGCTCGTGGTGATATTGTTGTGAGAAAAATAAGTACTCATGAAAATCCTGCTAATATGATGACTAAGTCACTTCCTATAACCAAGTTTTAACATTGCTTAGATTTGGTTGGTGTTCATTGTTGAAGTTAAACCCTTAAGGGATTTTATGGAAGAGGTGAAGAACTTGTTCGTTGAGAGTTCGCGATGAACTTGTTCATTGAGAATTTGTATCAAGGTGGAGATTGTTAGAATTAAGTGATCCGAATCCTTATTTAAATAAAATACAGTGGTAAAATAAAATAAAAGGAAAATCCATATAGAACTATATTTCTTTTATTTTATTTTAGAATAAGGTTTTTTAAACCTTATTAAACTCCATCTATTTTATATTGATTAGAACAAGGTGTTTCAATCTTACTACACTCCTATTAGAATATGGCTTTACAAGCCTATAAATAGACATAATATATTCCTCTTGTAATCATTTGAATTCGACATAGTGAATTTTCTTCTCCTCTGCCCGTGGTTTTTTCTCAAAAGGATTTCCACATAAAATTTGTGTGTTCTTTATTTTTATTTATATTTTCTTTGTGATATATATAGTCATTACCGACATTCTACTATTTTTTTTTACAAATACAAAGGCAAATATTAATAAAATTAAAACATAGGGGTAATTTTATAAATAATTAATTAATTAAATTGATTAACAAGTCATATCCATATAAATTTATTACTTTTATGCATTGAATTTTATTTAATATGCCATCCTTGACGCCTCCATCCATAAAAGTGCAGAGTAGGGTAGTATAATATTGACTTTTGGATAGTTTTCATTTTGGCATAAATCATTGTTCGGGTCACTCAGTATGTCAGCATAGCTGCTGAATCCTGCGCTATAAATAACCATCTTCTCACGCACACCATGCAACACAGCACCAGGTATCAGGTTTTGAACACCCATTTGCTTTGCTTTGCTTTGAAAGAGTTGAAATAATTATATGAATCCAAAAATGAAAAGATTGACAGAAGAAGAGCATTCTAACAACACCTTTGGATGGGCAGCTAGAGACAGTTCCGGTATCTTGTCTCCCTTCAAATTTTCTAGAAGGTTTTTTATCATTGAATAAGTTCCCATGTTTGATCTTCTTCATAAGTGTCTGTGACTAATGCAGGGTTTGCACTTGCATGTCAACAGGAGAAAAGGATGTGGCTTTCAAGGTGCTTTATTGTGGGTATTGCCATTTCGATCTTCATATGGCCAAGAATGACTGGGGCATGTCTGTCTACCCTCTCGTCCCTGGGTATGTTTCTCATTCATACGTTTGATGTTGCATATTTAATGATAGAAACTTGACATATGAAACTATATATGAATCAGAGTTAATTGGTCAACCTAAATAATATATATTGGATGCAGGCATGAGATTGTTGGTGAAGTGATGGAGGTGGGAAGTAAGGTCGAAAAGTTCAATGTTGGAGACCGAGTTGGAGCTAGGTGCGTGGTAGGATCATGCCATTCCTGTGATAGCTGCAAAAACAATCTTAAGAAACGATAGCTGCAAAAACAATCTTAAGAATTAGTGCCCCAAATCTATACTTACCTACGGATCTGAGTACCACGATGGAAGTATTACATACGGAGGCTACTCCAACACTATGGCTGCTGATGAACATTTTATCGTCCACATCCCTGACAACCTACCTCTTGATGTTGCTGCTCTTATGTTTTGTGCTGGGATTATAGTGTATAGTCCATTGAGATATTATGGACTCGATAAGCCTGGTTTGCATGTTGTTGTGGTTGGACTGGGTGGATTGGGTCATGTTGCAGTGAAATTCGCCAAGGCAATGAGGCCCAAAGTTACTGTGATTAGCACATCTCCTAGTAAGAAGAAGGCAACTTTGGAAAATCTTGGTGTTGATTCCTTTTTGGTCAGCCTAGACCAAGATCAGCTTCAGGTTTCAATGATTTATTTTTTATTAATAATGAGGGGATTCTTGTGAGTGTATATTTTATATATAAATTTCTAAATCCTTTACTCGATCGGTGTATAGGGTACTAGTGGCACATCGGATGGAATCATCGACACAGTGTCTGCTCAAAACCCTATTTTCCCATTGCTTGGGCTGCTGAAGTCTCGCAAGAAGCTTGTTCTTGTTGGAGGTCCAGAGAAACCACTTGAGCTGCCTATGTTTCCATTGCTACAAGGTAACAATCTGTTGCTAATATGTTTTCATAAGAGTGATATGGGATCTCTAGTTCTCTATTGATTTCTTAAACTCGAGTCACGATTAAATGAGTGCAGGGAGGAAAGTTGTAGGATGAAGCATGACTGGAGGGATGAAGGTGTAACACCCTTAACCTGTATCCGTCGTCAGACTAGGGTTACGGGGTATTACCAGTCGAATTATAACATTAAACCACCATAGCTCCCACCATGCCCTAGACCATGTCTTACCACGTGTACACTACTAACTAGGATCACACGGCCTGTCACACGCCCATGTGTCTAGCCCATGTGCAAGTCTGGTCTGCTTCGAATAAGGACAGTGAAGGACATAGTTGAGACACACACCCGTGTGCGAAATTATAGGCCATTTATAAGGCCAAATTGCCACCCAATTTCGGTCATCACTACATACTCAATTCCAACATAAAATAACATACAATTCATTCACCATTCTCAACTACCAAATCAAGTATGAAACATACCATTTCTATTTCACTTTGCATACCATAATAGCCATTTACATAAGACTATATTCACATATCACATACACCAATTTCACATATCAAAACATGTACCAAAATCATTCCATTATCAAGCCATATCACATGGAAAGATTTATACATCTCAAAACATTCCACAACCTTAATAGCCTATACATGCCATATACCATATATACAACTTCCAAAATGGTACCAAAAATAGACGTCTGATAGTGTGATTAAGTCGCTGACGATCCCCAGATCCGAGCTAGCTTTAATGACACTGTAAAACAGAGAAAGACTTCACACAATAAGCTTAAAAGCTTAGTAAATTCGTAATATAACATAATTTACTTAACAATTCATATTCAATATGCAAAATTAACTAACACTTAGTTCAATTCACATTACTACTTAGTCTCACCCATGACTATTACTCAATTTCATACCATATCTATAGGTTCATGAACAAGCATTTATAATGCTACTCAATTCAACTCTTTTTCATCATTCATTCACATAATCTACCATCTATTTCATACACAATCTCATCAACCACGTAGGTTCTGTACATACCTGTACCATCACGTATTTATCTATCACATTTATCATTCAATGTTCGATGCCATAAATCATTGTATCCTCTTTAAACATTCGATGCACTCACACACTTAGTGCCAATTAATTAGTCGAAGCTATAATAATATCGCACACTTAGTGCCATCACATTAAACCGAATTTTTTTGGCATCGCACACTTAGTGCTCATTATTCAGCCATCGCTGTTTCGCTCTCTCACACTTAGTGCTATTTTTGTGGCCATAGCTATCTCATTTTTCACACACTTAGTGCCTCATATCTTCAATTCCACATTTCAATAATCAAGCTTCACCACATATAAATATTATTTAAACAATATGTATTATACACGAACTTACCTAGGACATAGAAACAACGACACTAGTCGATCAATCGAGCACTTTGTTCTTGCCTCCATCTAGGTCCGAATTTCTCTTTTCTTGATCTATATAATATCAAACTCAACTCATTTAATCACACATTCATTTAATTTAATTCACAAACACATAATTAGGGCATTTTGCACTTTAGCCCTTATAATTTCACACTTTAGCATTTTAGTCCCTATTTCAAAAATACATCAAATTCACAAAATCCAATTTAATCCATGCTTATTCAAATTACCATAATACCCCTAATAGCCCATATTTCACATTTATTTCAAATTCAATCCCTCAATTCGCACATTTCATAATTTAATCCCTAATATACATTTTTACTCAAAATCACTTTACAAAACATGTATATAAATCATCAAACACTTAGTTTTCATCCTCAAACATCACAAAGCTCAAACCATCAACAATGATATTTCATGAAATCATCATAAATTCTGGAAATTAAGGTATGGGCTAGCTAGTACTCAAAGCAACGATCACAAAAACATAAAAATCATCAAAAATCGAGTTCAAATCATACCTCAATCAAGCCTTGTAAGTGCTGAAAGTTTAAAGTCGTAAAAACCTTCCTTTTATCAACCAATTTTCGGAAATGGTGAAGAAAGATGAACAAAAATGATATTTTGTTTTAATTTATTAACTTAATGCATTATTTACCAATTTACCCTTACTAAAAACATTTAAAAACCACTATCACATGTCCATGAATGTCCATTAACCTAGTTAATGGTCCATTTGCTTAATAAGGATCTCACACTTAAGAAGACATAGCATTAAAGTACTTTTAACTTCTAGCACACAGCTTTTGCATTTTACGCGATTAAGTCCTTTTTCACAAATCAACACACAAACGATAAAATTTTTACACAGAACTTTTACACATACTTTATCACATACTGTAAACACGGAAAATAATATTTATATAATATTTTTTTTTTCAACCTCAGATTTGTGGTCTCGAAACATGTGTCGACTAGGGTCTAAACCAGGTTGTTAGAACTCTCCCCCCTTAGGGATTTTCGTCCCCGAAAATCTTACCAGTGAATAGATTCGGATATTGCTCTCTCATAGCATCCTCAGGCTCCCACGTAGCGTCTTCAACCACGTGTCTGTGCCACAACACTTTCACTAAAGCAATTTTCTTATTTATCAACACATTGATCTCACAAGCCAAAATTTTAATCGGTTCTTCGTTATACGATAGATCTGACTGAATCTCAACTTTAGTAGGGGCAATCACGTGTGATGGGTAGGATCTATATCGTCGAAGCATCGATACGTGAAACACATCGTAAATCTTTTCTAATTCAGGGGGCAATAACAATCTATAAGCAACCGGCCCAATACGCTCAGATATCTTATACGGTCTGATAAACCTCGGACTCAACTTGCCTTTTTTTGCCAAAATGGAGTATTTTCTTCCACGGAGACACTTTCAAAAACACTTTATCACCGATCTCAAATTCAATATCTTTTCGTTTCAAATTTGTGTAGGACTCTAAATATCTTATGCCGCTTTCAAACTATTTTGAATCACTTTCACTTTTTGCTCAGTCTCTCTAATCAAATCTACCGCGTGAATCTTATTCTCACTAAGCTCAGTCCAACACAATGGAGTTCTACATTTACGATCGTAAAGAGCCTCATATGGTGCCATTTTAATGCTTGATTGAAAGCTATTATTATACGCAAATTCAATCAATGGTAGATACTTTTCCCATGTACCTTCGAACCCAAGAATACAACATCTCAACATATCCTTGAGAATCTGAATGATCCGCTCGGATTGACCATCTATTTGCGGATAAAAAGCAATACTGAAATGCATCCTCGTACCTAAAGCCTCTTGCCGTTTCTTCCAAAACCGCAAAGTAAACCTCGAATCTCTGTCAGACACAATAGATAATGGTACCTCGTGCAATCGCACAACCTCAGAAACATACAATTCAACTAACTTATCAAGCGAATAATTTGTTCTCACCGGAATAAAATGAGCTGATTTCGTTAATCTATCAACTATCACCCAGAATGCATCTTTCTTTCTCGGAGACAGGGGCAATCATGACACAAAGTCCATCGTGATTCTCTCCCATTTCCACTTAGGAATCATGATCGGCTGTAATAAGCCCGAAGGTACCTGATGTTCAACTTTAACTTGCTGACAGACTAAACATCTCGAAACAAAATTAGAGGTATCTCTTTTCATTCCAGGCCACTAGTAAAGTTGTTTCAGATCATTTTACATTTTCGTACTTCCAGGATGAACCGATAAACGACTATGATGTGATTCGCTCAAAATCATCTTAACTAAATCTGGATTTCTCGAAATACAAATTCAGTCTCGGTATCTCAAACAATCATCATCATCAACTCAAAATTCTAAATTAAGATTCAAATCACATTGAGCTCGTTTTGACATCATCTCGGTATCAATTTTCTAAGCATCACAAATCTGTTGTATAAACAATGGCCTCGCTTTTAACTCAGCTATAATCGAATCATCATCACACAAATCTATCTGAGCATTCATTGCTCATAAAGTGAATAAAGACTTTTGACTCAAAGCGTTAGCAACAACATTAGCTTTTCCCGGATGATAGTCAATTACTAATTCATAATCTTTTAGCAGTTCTAACCATTTCTGTTGTCTCAAATTCAATTCTTTCTGAGTCATCAGATATTTCAAGCTCTTGTGATCATTATAAACGTGACATTTCTCACCAAATAAATAGTGACGCCAAATCTTCAATGCAAATACAATAGCTGTTAATTCAAGATCATGAGTCGGGTAGTTCTTTTCATGTGGTTTCAACTGTCTCGAACATATGATATAACTTTGCCTTCCTACATCAACACACAAGCTAAACCATTCAACTATGCATCTCTGTAAACTATGAATTCTTTACTCAATTCAGGTTGAACTAACACTGGCGCCTATGTCAACAATGCTTTCAATTGTTCAAAACTCTGCTGACACTTTTCTGACCACTCTGTAACAATTTAGTCAACGGAGTTGCAATCATCGAGAAGCCTTTCACAAATCGTCTATAATATCGCACTAGTCCCAGAAAACTACAGACTTCAGACACATTTCTTGGAGGTTTCCATTCTAAAATTGCTGAAATCTTACTCGGATAAACTCATATCCCCGCAGCTGACATTATATGTCCCAAAAAACCAACCTCGCGCAACCAAAACTCACATTTACTAAACTTTGCATACAATTGCTTACTACGCAGAGTTTGCAGCACAATTCTCAATAAAAATATCGTCAATAAAAAACAACGACAAATCGATCCAAATACGGCCTGAATATCCTGTTCATCAAGTCCATAAAGATAGCAGGAGCATTTGTTAGTTCGAAAGGCATAACTAAAAATTCATAATGTTCGTACCTCGTTCTAAAAGTAGTTTTTGGCACATCTGATTCTTTGACTCTCAATTGATAACCTGATCTCAAGTCTATTTTTGAATACACTGCAACCCTTTTCAACTGATCAAACAAATCATCAATTCGTGGTAGAGGATACTTATTCTTTATTGTCACTTTGTTTAACTGAAGGTAATCAATGCACATTCTCATCGTACCATCTTTCTCTTTTACAAACAGAACAGGAGCACCCCAAGGAGAAAAACATGGTCGTACAAATCCTCTATCTGTCAACTCTTGTAATAGAGATTTCAATTCTTTCAATTCTGTCGGAGCCATTCTATATGGAGCTATTGAGATAGGGGTCATCCCCGGCACTAAGTCAATACCAAACTCATCTTCTCGTATCAGAGGTAATCTCTGTAATTCTTCAGGAAACTCACAAGCCACAGGCACAGATTCAACTTTCTTTTCTGTCACTTTCATATCAATCACATACGCAAAATAAACTTCACATCCCTTTTTCACATAATTCAGAACTTTCATCGAAGATATTACATCCGGTAACCCATTGAAATCACTGGATTCAATTTGGACTAATTCAACATTCTGACTTCTCAAATCAATAGTCTTCCATTTGCAATTCACAACAGCATCATGCAATGTTAGCCAATCCATACCTAGAATTATATCAAACTCATTAAAGGGTAATAACATCAAATTAGCCGGGAAACACTTATCTCAAAACATCAACGGACAATTCTTGCACACTTTGTCAACAAGAACACACTTGGCTAAGGGGTTCGATACTTTAATTACAAATTTAGTAGACTCAACAGGCAGAGTCTTACTAGATACTAAGTTCACACACACATATGAATGAGTAGATCCTGGATCTATCAATGCAATCACATCAGTATCAAAAAGAGTGAAAGTACCAGTAATAATGTATAGAGATAATGCTTCTTTGCGAGCGCGAATAGCGTAGGCTTTGGCAGGTACTCTCGCATCAGATCTCACAGCTGTATCCGTTGTTCCTCTCTGACTACCGCTCACAATTCCTGTGTTTCTGGATGGTCTACCCCTAGCTACCATGTTACTAGGCCTCGCACTCTGAGCAGTATCTTTTTCAGCCAACTCCGGGCAATCCTGAATGAAGTGATCTCGTGATCCACATTTATAACAAACTCTATTATTATACTTGCCCCAGCATTCACCAATATGACGTCTCCCACACTGTCTACACTTAAGCTTATTATTTTTTACACTACCAACACTTGATTCCATTGGAATTTGAGCTTTAGAACTTGTATATTGTTTCACATGATCTTTACTCGAATGTCCAATCGAAGCATTTGATCGACTGGTTACATCTCTAAATCTCTTTGAGGAAGAGTGATACGGCTTACTCATCAACCTTTTTCTCTTGTCTCTAGCTTCTGAGTTTGCTTTATTCTTTTCTTTACTAAGCTCTTCGGCTTTACAAGCTCTTTCAACCAATACCACAAATTCATTCAAATCAAGAACTCTGATCAGAAGTTTAATATCTTCATTCAACCCTTCAATGAATCGTGTACACATAATAGTTTCTGTCGAAACACATTCTCGTACATACTGGCTCAATCTCACAAATTCTCGCTCGTATTCTGTAACAGACATTCAGCCCAATTTTAGCTCAATGAATTCTTTACGTTTCTGATCTATAAACTATTGACTGATATATTTCTTCCAAAATTTAGTTTGGAAGAAATCCCAGGTGATTCGTTCTCTCAGAACAATAGATATCAATATTTTCGGCTAATGATACGCTGTATCTCTCAACAGTGAAACATCACACTTAAGACATTCATCAGGAGTACATGATAATTCATCAAACACTCTAATGGTATTCTCAAGCCAGAATTTAGCTCGCTCGGCATCATCATCAACCGTGTCCCTGAACACTTCGGCCCCATACTTACAAATCTTATCAACTTGAGGTTTACTCAATCGAATTAGGTTTATAACTTGTGGCGCTATGGGAACTTGAGAGGGTGGAGGTTGTTGAGCAGCCGGATTCATTCGAACGAACTCCATAAACCACTTTCTCATCATTTGGAAGATGGCTTGCTTTGCCTCTCCCTCGTGACTACTAGTAATCGGCCTAGATTCAGTCGGAGCTATCCCTTGAGCGGGAGTAGGCGCATTACTCTCAACATCATCAGGAACTACTTGATCAGGATCCATTTTCTATACAAAAACACATTTTAACAGTCAGGAATCATCCCACTATCGTACATATATATATGGCATGTATAGCTAGACTCTCATGTGCTACGTTAGTCCTAGAATCGACAAAGCCGTAGTTCTGATAACAAAAAAATGTAACACCCTTGACCCGTACCCATCGCCGGACTAGGGTTATGGGGAATTACTAGTCGAATTATAACATTAAACAACCATGGCTCCCACATCCTCATATCATAGTCAATCAATAACACAAAGTCCTTTTAGAAGATCTACGAGACCTTAAACATGCTTTCAAGAAGGTTCGGGACTAAACCAATCTCATACGGAAACTTTACGAAACTTAGAAAATTTTTCTTTTAAAACAGGGCACACACCCATGTGGTTAGATTGTCTGCCTCACACGGCCATGCCTTAGGCCATGTCTTACCCCGTGTACACAACTAGTAGGATCACACAGCCTATCACACGTCCATGTGTCTAGCCTGTGTGCAAGTCTGATCTATTTCGAATAAGGACGGTAAAGGACACAGTTAAGACACACGCCCGTGTGGGCAATTATAAGCCATTTACAAGGCCAAATTGCCACCCAATTTCGGTCATCACTACATACTGAATTCCAACATCAAATAACATACAATTCATTCACCATTCTCAACTACCAAATCAAGTATGAAACATACCATTTCTGTTTCACCTAGCATACCATAATAGCCATTCACATAAGACTATATTCACATATCACACACACCAATTTCACATATCAAAACATGTACCAAAATCATTCCATTATCAAGCCATATCAAATGGCAAGATTTATACATCTCAAAACATTACACAACCTAACTATCCTATACATGCCATATACCATATATACAACTTCCAAAATGGTACCAAAAATAGACGTCTGATAGTGTGATTAAGTCACTGACGATCCCCACATCCGAGCTAGCTTTAATGACACTGTAAAACAGAGAAAGACTTCACACTGTAAGCTTAAAAGCTTCGTAAGTTTGTAAAATAATATAATTTTCTTAACAATTCATTGCAAAATTAACTAACACTTAGTTCAATTCACATCACTACTCAATCTCACCCATGGCTATTACTCAATTTCATACCATATCTATAGGTTCGTGTACAAGCATTTATAATGCTACTCAATTCAACTCTTTTTCATCATTCATTCACATAATATACCATATATTTCATACACAATATCATCAACCACATAGATTTTGTGCATACCTGTACCATCACGTATTTATCTATCACATTTACCATTCAATGTTCGATGCCATAATTCATTGGATCCTCTTTAAACATTCGATGCACTCGCACACTTAGTGCCAATTAATTAGCCGAAGCT